>JAIUSX010000035.1:1800000-2150877 GCA_026573805.1 Hesperophylax magnus
TATGTTTTAGTTTTAATATTCCTGTTTTGTCCTGTCCTGCTGTTATTGTTATTCTAAGTTTTGTCATCACTTTGTATGAACAGTGTATTTAATGTTATATTATAGTATTAGATCTGTATTGGGTAAGGCACACTGTAGGAATAATTTTAAGAACCACTAATACTGAATTACCATTTTTTAAGTTTGTTATACGAGTAGTTAAGCGCACTTGACACTAAACTGCGCTATATAAATGCCATGTTATTATTATTATTATTATTACAAACCTGGTCTGACCTCGAATAATGATCCTTCACTTTCATTTAAGCGTATTTTTAATATATTTATCTTATTTCACCTTTATTTATAGTGGTTTACCACGTTGTGTTGTGTACCTTTTATTTCGTTTTATGTTTTACCATATTTTCCATGTTTTATAATGATTTTCAATGAATTATCAAATTTTCAAACTATTATCCATGTTCGAATTGTTTTACCATCACCATAAACTACGTTTAAAATCACATTTTACGAGGTTTTACCTCGTTTTATAACGTTTAGTCACATTTTGCAACGTTAATCTATATTTTGTGACGTTTTTTAGTATCTTGAGTATCTTGGCGCAGAGCAAAGCCCTATGCCACACGCTCCAAGGACCAGTCCCAAACTACACCGAATGCTAGGTTATGGGACGATTTATGCATCCGACAAACCCGATGGACAGTGAAATAGTCAAAAAGGTATAAATCTGGGCTTCTGGAGCACAAGATAAGCCCAGATTGGAATGCAGGAAAGATGGACTCACCCGTTGATGATTACCACACGTCTACAGGAGTTTTGGATGATTTCACTTCACAAATATATAATCGCCCTGTCTGATATTAGTTATCACTACGAACTCTGATGAGCAACTGACGCCACTTGTCCGATTTTACGTGTGTCGCAACAATCATTTTGTTATGGTGACATTTTGGGATGGGTAAAAGGTTAGGTAGGACATTTGCAGGATTTTGTATTGACATTACACTTGTCTATTAAGCCCGTGGATGCATACCTAACAATCCCCTATATATTGCGCGAACACATCGAAAAAAAATCAAATATAAATGTAAAACAATGAAAAGCATCAGAAAAATAGGAAAATCACCCTAAAGATCTTAAAAACCAGGTAAATCTCAAAATACATGGTAACAAATCAAAAACATTCGAAAATGCGGTCAATAATTAAATGAATGGCAAAAAGTAACAAAATTTATAAAATTCAGAAAATAATACCTTAAAACTGACCAAACGGATAAACCAAAAAAAAAGTGGTACGCTGTACTTAAAATGGTCAAAAAAGTAAAATACTATCCAAACGGACATTTCGGATGTCCGACAGGACATTTCTAGTGTCCGATCGGACATTTCCGATGTCCCATCGGACATTTCGATGTCCCATCGGACATTTCTAGTGTCCGATCGGACATTTCCGATGTCCCATCGGACATTTCAATGTCCCATCGGACATTTCTAGTGTCCGATCGGACATTTCTAGTGTCCGATCGGACATTTCCGATGTCCCATCGGACATTTCGATGTCCCATCGGACATTTCTAGTGTCCGATCGGACATTTCTAGTGTCCGATCGGACATTTCCGAAGTCCCATCGGACATTTCGATGTCCCATCGGACATATCTAGTGTCCATCGGACATTTCTAGTGTCCAATCGGACATTTCTAGTGTCCGATCGGACATTTCCGATGTCCCATCGGACATTTCGATGTCCCATCGGACATATCTAGTGTCCGATCGGACATTTCCGATGTCCCATTTCGATGTCCCATCGAACATTTCTAGTGTCCGATCGGACATTTCCGATGTCCCATCGGACATTTCCGATGTCCCATCGGACATTTCGATGTCCCATCGGACATATCTAGTGTCCGATCGGACATTTCCGATGTCCCATTTCGATGTCCCATCGGAAATTTCTAGTGTCCGATCGGACATTTCCGATGTCCCATCGGACATTTCGATGTCCCATCGGACATTTCTAGTGTCCGATCGGACATTTCCGATGTCCCATCGGACATTTCGATGTCCCATCGGACATATCTAGTGTCCGATCGGACATTTCCGATGTCCCATTTCGATGTCCCATCGGACATTTCTAGTGTCCGATCGGACATTTCCGATGTCCCATCGGACATTTCGATGTCCCATCGGACATTTCTAGTGTCCGATCGGACATTTCTAGTGTCCGATCGGACATTTCCGATGTCCCATCGGACATTTCGATGTCCCATCGGACATATCTAGTGTCCGATCGGACATTTCCGATGTCCCATTTCGATGTCCCATCGGACATTTCCGATATCCCATCGGACATTTCGATGTCCCATCGGACATTTCTAGTGTCCAATCGGACATTTCTAGTGTCCGATCGGACATTTCCGATGTCCCATCGGACATTTCGATGTCCCATCGGACATATCTAGTGTCCGATCGGACATTTCCGATGTTCCATTTCGATGTCCCATCGGACATTTCGATGTCCCATCGGACATTTCTAGTGTCCAATCGGACATTTCTAGTGTCCGATCGGACATTTCCGATGTCCCATCGGACATTTCGATGTCCCATCGGACATATCTAGTGTCCGATCGGACATTTCCGATGTCCCATTTCGATGTCCCATCGAACATTTCTAGTGTCCGATCGGACATTTCCGATGTCCCATCGGACATTTCCGATGTCCCATCGGACATTTCGATGTCCCATCGGACATATCTAGTGTCCGATCGGACATTTCCGATGTCCCATTTCGATGTCCCATCGGACATTTCTAGTGTCCGATCGGACATTTCCGATGTCCCATCGGACATTTCGATGTCCCATCGGACATTTCTAGTGTCCGATCGGACATTTCTAGTGTCCGATCGGACATTTCCGATGTCCCATCGGACATTTCGATGTCCCATCGAACATATCTAGTGTCCGATCGGACATTTCCGATGTCCCATTTCGATGTCCCATCGGACATTTCCGATGTCCCATCGGACATTTCGATGTCCCATCGGACATTTCTAGTGTCCAATCGGACATTTCTAGTGTCCGATCGGACATTTCCGATGTCCCATCGGACATTTCGATGTCCCATCGGACATATCTAGTGTCCGATCGGACATTTCCGATGTCCCATTTCGATGTCCCATCGGACATTTCTAGTGTCCGATCGGACATTTCGATGTCCCATCGGACATTTCTAGTGTCCGATCGGACATTTCTAGTGTCCGATCGGACATTTCCGATGTCCCATCGGACATTTCGATGTCCCATCGGACATATCTAGTGTCCGATCGGACATTTCCGATGTCCCATTTCGATGTCCCATCGGACATTTCTAGTGTCCGATCGGACATTTCCGATGTCCCATCGGACATTTCAATGTCCCATCGGACATTTCTAGTATCCGATCGGACATTTCCAGATAGGAGGAGTCTGGCGGCTCGGCTATCTGAGTTTCGGATAGGAAAAGAAGGTTGGGACGTTGGGACAAAAGATGGTGATGAACAGAATTTAAATTAGTGTGCAGACCGCGAATGTTGGCAAAATTTACCAACAGTTTTGGCCCGCACCGGGGACGCCTGCTACTCGCCGCTGTAATGATATTAAGTTTGTTTTTATGTACATTCATGATTTTTTTTTTTTTATTGGTATGAGGTGAAAGGAAGGTCTGAAAAGGAAAGGTATGAGGGGTGGGTAGGAATCTGGGGTTCAGGCTGTCCAGGAGTGATGAGCGTTTGGTTCCAGCCCACTCACTGCGGTGCTAGGCGATAGGCTGGGAGAGTCCGGCTGGAGAGGGCATCCAATGCGCCCCAAACGCTGCTGCTGGGTCCCCTCCGGTCACGAACCGGCACAACAGCAGTGGCAGGGTTTTTTCACTCGCTGATGGGGCAGCCCACCCTTAGTCGTGAGCCTGAGGGTCGGGCCCCTGTACTATCGAGCGGCCCGGACAGCGGTAACCGGTTGTAAAGGGTCTCCCTCAACCAGCATCTCCCAACCGGCCCGCCACGCAGAAGGTGGGCCGACGCACCCGCCACCAAGACCTGGGCAAACCTTAACCCATGAACCCGGGCACCCCTGCTAAGTCACCAAACGTAGCGAACCACTTGGGGTGACCTGTGGCAGAGGTGTTGGTCATCCAATAAATGGTTGCCAGGGCGGCGGTACCCATTCCCGCCTACCAAATTGAAATAGTCCTAAACTCTTGAAGATGAATATAGTAAAATACATCCAAGACGTTATTCACCAAAAATTCACAATTTATTTTGCTTAGATCAATTCCATTACCCTAATCTTAAAGTACTTCTAGCCTATTTTTTATTAAATTTTTGAAACTTGTTTTGATTTTAAAGATTTCTTTAGGGTGTTAAAACTGTTGATCTTGGAAATAATGACATTAAAATTTGAATGGAAATAATTGTTCCTTTTAGCCCACTAGCCCAGCACTCTGTCTCACTTATATCTGATACCATCCCATGTGAATATCGTTAACATAGTTTTGCATTGGAAATTAATGTCCCATAGGGGAAATATTTGGATCATGAAAGACGCCCGCAAAGCATTTCTTGGCTTCTTATTTTTTCTATTTATTTTTTCTATGATCGTAGGATTTCCTCTTTAAACTCATTTCTCAACTTAAAGAATGTTAGATAGTACAAAAAACAAAAACAAAAAATACATTAAATAATTACCACTATTTTCGAATGAAGGCTTTGAAAGATCGGCGTAAAATTTTTGTTTTGTTGTTTTCTACGTTATTAGGAGAGGCATTCTGTTGCGTATTTACCTTTTCGCGACCTTCGCCATCTCCCAGATAGCGCACTCAGAAGTCTACAGAGTATTTGCTCCCCAGTGTTATCGTAAATATGCCGACATTTAATGAATCAAGAAGGTAACTCGAACACGGCAATCATCCCTGATTCAAGCTGCCCGGACAGCAGAATGCACGACCAATTTCGTGACTGGGGAATTATAACGTTTGTCTCGACTAGTGAACCGCGGTGGAATCCAAGGGCCTTGGAAGCAAATTGATTGAAAAATGATTAAAGTTGTTGGTTAGGGGACTTCTGGTGCACGAATGGAGTGTTTAACATCAACAATGATCACTCCTGTAATAAAGAAGTAACTACAAATTACAATTGCATTACATTATTGAATTGGATGGCGTTTTGCAGTGTAGTTTTTGTGTATATCACCTAGTCAAGCGTTCACAATCAGATATACAAGAAAAAACTCGATAAAAATAATGTAAGACGTAGAACGTAGAGTTCATGTAATCTACAGGCTTATAATGATGTTTCTAATGCATATAATAAAGTAGTACACAAGTAATACCTTGTGGGCGTGTTTCGTGATCAATATTTAAAAACAATAGCACATACAAAACTGTGTTTACGAAATTCAAATGAATGGGATGGAGATGTATGATATCATACCAGTGTAAGTGAAATAGAAAGTGGGCTATTTTGATAATTGGAACATTTGTTTATATTCAAATTCCTATGGATGGCACTTCTGGTTTTTTCTTTTGGATGATTTTCATGTTCTTATGGATATATTTGTGACAAAAAGGAAATGTCTTTATCTTAAATGCACAATTGTTTGATAGGATGCTCCACAAAGAGTTTTTATAAAACTAGAGTATTCACAACAAGAAAATGGATGTGAAGAATAAGTTTAAGTTTGGGAAGACTCCGTCTTTTCAGATATTCTCACTAATCAAAGCTAACACTATTTCTAGTAACATTTCGATAGGGAAATGTGATAGTCTCCCACTAAAACTATAACTAGTTACTATTTCCACAAAACACACAATTTTAATACAAGATTTTTTATATTTACTCCAAGCAGGTTAACATTCTGCTACAAATTTGAATACTTCTCGCTGGGTTGAATCTTTGGTTGAAACTTTATGCCCAGAATGTAATTACGTTTGACCACGCGATACTAAAGAACCATGAAGGAAAGGAACGCTTCGAGTCTCTAAGCTGGTTAAAGCTAGACTTCATGCTTTTGATTTAGATAGAAACAATTACGTTATCCAATTGCCACGCACTTCTTTCCGTTCTTCTTCTCGGTCCGTTAGTTTTTTAAATGGAGTTCCTGGGTATTTAAGATGCATTTTTTGTCTCACGCAAGAACTGATTTTTGTAACATAATTGTGTGAAGTGATTTAGGTTTTAGGAATATTGAGATGTTATTATTTGTCTTTAAATAGACAAAAAAACAATTAATACATTTTTCGGACTACATTAAATAAACTATTACACTATTAAGAGTCGAGTATATCAATGAAAACGATAATTTATTCATAAAACTCTAAATTTCTTTTTATTCTTAAATAAATAAATTTACCTTATCATATTTACGTACAGACAAGCTGCCACGTGGCAGGTTTGCATGATTACTGTTTTGTTATTGTATAATAAAACAATAAACAAGGTACTTTTCTTCAAATTTCCAAAAAGGAATCGGTTTCCAAAAATATACACGTTTAGTTACAAAAAAGGGATCAATCAAAAAAGAAAAGAGTATCCTGTATAACGCCAATTAGTTGGTATACAGGGTGTTACAAGTGATTCCTGACATTATTTGGAGTAAAACTGTGATATAAATTTTGGTCTCCGGTGACTTTTTTGATATTTTTTTTTTATATTTTAAATTTTAAAAAACAAAAAAAAACTTCCACACTAGTTACTGAGACAAGTAACTGTCCTACCCCTCGCATCGAACGTAGCTGTCCAATACCTATTGATTTTCTATGTTTTTGTCGAAAAAAAAATCACTGGATTCCAAAATATTAATTACATTTTTACTCCAAAGGAAGCCAGGAATCACTGGTTAAAGTAAGTCAAGTGCGTCTCTTAACACCTGTATATATATGGTCCTTACCCTAGATCGTAAATTAAATAAAACATTTGTGTTATTCTAGAATCTTTTAAGAAAATAAAGACGCTAAAAAACGCTAAACTATGGAATTAAGATAAAATAGGCTTATGATTCTCCGTATTTTCTAGTTGATAAAATAATAGTTTTATATATTTTTAGAATGGTTGTGGCGATGGTTTAATGAAGGTGCGTGCGCATCTCCGGCGGGGTTAGGTCGTCAGAGGTCTTTCAGCGCACGTCCGAGGCTCCAGTAATTGATAGGTAGCGCAGGAAACTTATAGCCACGTCAGAGGTAAATACCACCTCCGAAATCCACGAGGCCAGGGAAAAAACATTTCATGAAGCAAGCTTACAATATCACGACTTATATGTTTGATCATTCATCTTGCAAGCATTTCTTTAATCTTTATCTCGAACTCTGAAATTATTGTTTCCTCGCTGGTTGCGGTTTCGGTTCCATGATAACTCCCCAAAATGACAATTCAACACACCTATAAAAAGTGCTATAAAGTTATGAAACAAAAACTAGGTTAAATAGTTACATATGTAAACTAGTTTTTGTTTCACTTTCATCACTTTTCATAACTTTATAGCACTTTTTATAGGTTTGTTGAATTGTCATTTTGATGAGTTATCCGGTCACCTGCGGTTTCGAATCCCGGTATGCGCAAGTATATATATATTTTTAAATTGTATTATCCACAATATAGCGACCAGATCTCAATGGCCGGGTACTTTACCTTCCTATTTCTCATTTCGTTCCCCTTTCCGTTTACTAATTTAGTTATCTCATAATTTTTTTTTCATTTTGATGAAATGTTTTATATGAATGGAAAGGAGTTATTTTCGACGGTAAAATTAGTCTAAAAATGAAGAACGAACGAACTTTCAAAGTGAACTTACGTAAAAAGTATGCAATGATGTCTAATGTCAGACGAAACACCAAACAGTACAAATAATAATTTGAATGGTAGTGTTGCAGTACCACCAAGCATATTATACCGCGATGTCAGACGTTTTTCGGCCAGTCGCAAATAGGTATCAATATATATATATATATCTTCAGTAATGTTCGGCATTTAACATAAATTCAGAAAGTTCTCAATATGCTTAAATTAATATGAAATGATAAAAAACACATGAAACTCCGTTTTAGGAGTCAACCTCATTGGGGGTATCATGGTCTCACTGGCTCCGGTTAGCAGGGGGCAGCTTTTCTGCTACATTCACATAAAAATTCTGATCGAACATTTATTTTAAAGATCACTGCTCGCCACTGTAACTTAATGGGTAATTGTGTAGCGACAGTTATTTTATATGCGCCCACCTTTGACGACTAATATTGTACGTACATTATTAACACTGCCTAAGGGATCGAAGAGAGAAATTAAATCTCCCAGCCAAGGTAAAGTTAACTTCGGGGCTTTGCTGTACTGACTCCGGTTGTATGAAGCGCCACTCAGACATTCCTTTGCCAATAACTGTTATAGCAATACTTAAATTTCTATGAAAGAATTCCTCTAGGGCGATGTACAATGCCAAGAATTGACTAAGAACCATTGTGAATTTATTCCCCTTTACGAAACTGAACTATTTATATGACTTGAAGGAAAACGAGAGTTGTCTTTATCGTTTTTATTCAGGACGTGTGAGAAGGAAGGTTTGAGCAAAAATGCATCATTGTTTAGGACAGTTTTTCCTATAAATTTTGGTAAGGTATTTTCCAAAATATACCTTACCTTACTTACGTATTGAATGAAAACGATAAAGACATCTCTCGCATGGGACTATTATATATAAATTCAGAAATTATGGTTTTCCATAGAAGTGATTTTTAATATGATTTGTAATCTGTTTCAGTTCATGCAGGAGTTGCTTAAGAAGTGGTTACAATGTATCTGTAATTTTAAAACAGGATCCACTCTAGTCTGATCAGCAATATTTACCGCATTTTCAATCGACTTGCATAATCACAAGGGTCGGCCTATGCAAGAATCCCAAGTCATGCCGATCTCCATAAAGAGCGCCGGAGAAATTACCTGTGAAGCTATTCGCTTACGGCCCAGTTCCTCGGTTAATCTGGATTTCAACAACCTCGCCGCGGTAAATGTCACGTGTCTCTGCATCTCCTGTCGTAGAACTGCATAATTTGGATCGTGAATCAATTACTGCGAATGTTTATGCACGTTCGAGGGTATCGGAAACCGCATCGCAGAACAACACCATCTGATCACAGATGTGGAGGAATCTGGAGATTATCATTATACATAGGATATTTTGAACTTTGCAATTCCCCGAAACAATTTTTACCACATTTATTAAGCTTGACAACGGATTACTCATGGTGTTCTGATGAGCAATTTGTATTTTTTACACTTTGCATTAGGTGTTCATTTACGACATTGTTTTTTCTAAATGCATTGTAATAATACGTGCAAGCATTTTGTTTGCCAGGTTGAAAATGTGTAATTATAAATATCTTACTATTATTATAAATTTTACGAGATAAAATGAAATATTACAGGTATCTTGCTCATATCACAAGAGCGACAAATACAAAAATAAATCGAAAAATTTAAATCACGTTTATAAATAAGGGGGTACTTATAAACGTGATTTAAATTTTACACTACTGACCAAAACAATTTAAGCATTCATTAGTAAGCATTCTCAAAATTCCTACCTCTATCAAGGAATAACAACTTACTTTACAAAGTTTTTTAAAATTGAAAAGTTATAGAAAATCTACATTTATGTAAATCGAAATATTAACTCAAACAAAAATCTCTTCGTTTTTTTGTATTTCGTTTCCCTTTTTCAATGAATCTTTTGTTTTCTTTATTTACTAATATATACTCTCAGAGTGACGTTTGTCCTGATGATAGCAACTCCCGAAAAGAGAGTGCATTAACAGAAGCAGTAAATCTCTATTTATTTCAACTTTTCACATTCAAAAACATATATATTCATTGTGTACAAAATATTATTACTTGGCTAGTTGCTGCAACTGATCGTGTGAGAAATTGGAGATTCGCGAAGAATTCAAGGCGATGTAAGCGTAATGAGTTATATTAAGAAAGGACGCTTAGATGGTTTGAGCATGTAGAGAGAAAGAATGAATGAAAAAAGGAGTATAAGGAGAATATATGATGCGAATGAGAATGGTCGAGGAAGATGGGGACGCCCGATGAAGACATGGCACGATCAAGTGAACCAGATACTTGAGTCGGGTCGTGTCAAGAGTCGGAATTACAGAAGAGTATGTATTAGTGTTTAAATTAGTGTATAGATGTAAATGGAACAATGAGTGTTTGCCAAGACCGAGTTGTGATCGAGCTGGCAATCCGTCTTCTCTACCTACGTCTGCGGGGAAACTGCCTTCTGGTTAGTTAGTTCCAGTATGCAAATGTATACTTATATTAGATTTTATGCGCATTGGTTTTACTAAAAAGTACAGTCAAAACTCAGCGTCCGTCGTCAGATATGATGTATAAAGGTAACAATTAATCGTTTCAACCCTTAAGACGAGAAGAATTGCGGGATAGTAAGGATTTATTATTTGTTTTGTACAAAAATTTGTATTTCGTGTAGCAAAATATTTCTCTTGTTTTTCTAATTGACTGATGACGACAGATCATAGCATTTCTTTAGATGATTCGAGGAATGGATTCATAAATGATGAGCAGGACACACATATATCTGCAACTTCTGATTATAGCCTGAACTCCAAAACGCTACTGAAAAATTAAAAGATTGAAATGTCCTTACAAAGTTAATTATTGAATCTAAAGACCAGCGTTATTATTAAATGAAATTTCATGGACATCGTTGGAAGTAGAGGGCAGATATCAGGTTGGAACCTGAGGAACCTGATGGACCAAGTTCAGGAAAACGAGTGGTTCTGAATAATCTACAAAACGATCTCTTGATATGTTTCTTGCGATAATGGACGATTCTCGCTTGAAATCATCAAAACAATATAACAACAAAGATATATTGAGTGTTTTGTTGACACTTCATTTTTTTATCACAAAATTAAGAAAAACATACTCAAAATATATTGTCATTTTAATTTTTTTTAAAAATTTGTTTTACTTTTAAACTTTTGAAGGTTATCCCACCAATGTAATATATCATTGTAAAAGAAGATAATACCAATACATATAAACGAAACATGAAACAGAACAAGACACATAATATTAAAAAGGCAGCGGTCTCAACTGAGAATCGAACCTATGATAAGTGGCCGTGGGTAATAGAGGCCTTTTCCTGGTAAGACAGAGATTGTGGGTTTTATTCCCAGTTGAGACCGTTATCCTTTTATTTTTATGTGTCTTGTTCTATTTCATGTTTCGTCTTGATATTTAGGTGTAATCGTCTATTTCAATGATATATTGAAAATGTTTATAAAGATATATCAATTCAATTAAACATTACAAATTAAAGAAAATTTATTCTAACGAAGACATTATTGCCTGGGAAACTAAAAAGACAACCAAAAGTTCTGTTTTTTTTAAATGCTCTATTTGGTATCGATGGAATAGCGTTTACAATTCACATTTCGTGAATATCATGCTACCACAGAATGCAAAAATTTAAAATACCATGAGAAACGTTCAAATTTTTGGTACATTAATTTTATTAAATAACTATCGCAGTCTAAATTCTCGACAATAAATGGATAAATTTTATATAGGTGGGTGCTTTATTGCTTGTCTAAGTTCTCTGAACAAACACTTGTGTTCGAAAAATAATTAAGTTCAAAGCATAAGTTCTAGAGTTCATTGAACTGGAGTTACAGAGTAACAATCGAAATTAGATTTTTTAGTTCATTTTTGCTAGATCACGACAATAGAAAGAATTGTAATTTTTTTTTGCTGGATTTTATTTAGGTATTGGAGCCAGGAAAGAGTCTAAAAGGGTCGAGAGGATACACTAAGTGGCATGAATGGCTAGGAAGTGACTAGAGAGACTAAAATAGACTAGGATGAGGTGATTTTGCACAGCGGTGCTGCCAAGGTCTGTTATCTATGTGAGGATATTGTGTCAGCGCTCTTTATTGGCAGCAGTCACATGTCAGCGATATATTAGCAGCAGACACATACCTGAACGGATGACGAACCTCGTGCTGGCACTGTTGGTGGACGCGGTGGTCTCTCTCGCTGCAGCAGCTGGTACAGTTCCTTCGCTAACTAGGATTCTTGCAGCAGAGTCTCCATCTTCTGTCTTCGTCGAACGTCACAGCGGTGCTGCCAAGGTTTGTTATCTATGTGAGGATGTTGTGTCAGCGCTCTTTATTGGCAGCAGACACATGTCAGCGCTATATTGGCGGCAGACACATACCTGAACGGATGACGAACCTCGTGCTGGCACAGTTGGTCTAAATAACAAATGTAGATCCTAGGAAATAAATTGTACAGCGCCCTTGAGGTGATTTTTCACAAAAACGGCGCTCTACAAATTATCCAATTATTATTATTATTATTATTAGTGAACAATCTCGCGTATCGTCCTGTGATAGTTCAGCTTTGAAGCTCACAGGGGCATCGCATTGGAAGGACAAAGGAGAAATGCCACCGCACCAGCTACCAGTTTGTATGCAGAGATCCTAATTTGGTCAGGAAACGGCATTCCTTTGGGGACGATTCTATTTAGAACAACTGTAACGAAAGCCTCTTAGAAATAAAGCGAGGACGAATACGACTTTTGCAAATAACGAATTAAATGTAAGATTGATGTTGATAAACAAAAAAATGGTAGGAAAAATGGTCAGTATTTAAAGTATTTATGATTATTGACTCAACTGCGATACAAACACGATAATTTGCAAATCTATATAAGAAATATAAAAAAAATATTACATATTTTCATTTTAGATACTTTTGGTAAACTTGTCGATTTACGCTGCATGCAAAGGCTCTTCGAAAAAACAACACTTGATTTCAACTGAAATATCTAATGGAGACAACTATTTAGTTGGATGGTTTAAGTAAACATGCACTAAATAGGTTTTTAAGGTATTAGCTTGGGTTATTTTAATAATTTTCTAATATTTCCTAACCTTCAAACATAGTTTTGATTGAGAAAAGATGGAACTTTAAAGCATCTTTCACCATCTCCCATGACGTAAAGTGTTATTTTTGTAGTAATTAAGTTGAAACTAAGTACTATTTATATTTTTTGCGTTTTAAGAGAAACCGCTGCGTGGCCATTTTCATGCAAAACTTAAATTTGGATTTGTGGCCAAAATACCCTATAAAACGGAATTTTTTTTTTATTCCAAGTTGTCTCCAAAATCTCCTAAAATTTAAGTTTTGTATGAAATAGTACATATCTGCAGCACATCTGTTCTTCTTGAATTTTTTTAAGCAGACAACATAAATAAAACTGAAAATATTTTCTATTGTTTTAGGTAGGTAAGTCATTTGAAATATATATAGTAAAAAGTCTGTTTTCCGAAGCAGCATACGGCCTCGAGTGCGAAAATACAACGCAATGAATTCTGTACGTTGGGTTAGGTTAGTTTAGGTTTTTTTTAAATTTTATTAAAAAGAAACTCTTTATAACTTTAAACTATAACGAGGAACAACTATTTTAACAATAGAAAATTAAAAAAATAATTTATTTTATTAGAATTTTTATTTCAAAACACGGATAATTGGACGCCTTTTATTCACATCCTGTTTATACAAAATAATTTTAATATAGTTTATTTAGGCTAATTTCATTATTTGTTTATTTTTTAATCAAAACCAAATCATTATTTCAACCTATTTTAGGTTCTTAAGTTCATAGTTTTGGTTAAATAAGAGAAGAATTTTTTTTTTCAAACAATCACAATCGATTTAAATTTTAACGAAATAACTATTAAAGTGCTTTATTTTTCATTTACGGATATTGAAATAGTTGATTCTCATTGTTATCTAACTGATGCAAAGTTATTTTTAAGTTAAATTTGTAAAATTAATCGTGTAGAATTTTTATGTATATTTAACGCACATTGTATGCATTTGGAACTTCTTCGTCGACCCTCTGTTCCCAACGCCCGCGTTCGCCACCTCCGCTTCCATCATGAGCCATGATGCTTTTAAACTTTCTTCAATCAACTCGTTCAAAACTCACAACAATATTATAACATTTATATCTCAAATTAAAATGTGGATACAAACATAGGGAGATCAGAAACAGATAATATACTGACACTAAATACAAACTGAAACCGAAACCACTCAACTGAACAAAAAAACACCATTTAACTTATAGCTATAATTATTTCAGAAAAACACTGTTTAATATATTTATAAATACTTTATAGTAAATGAAATCCTCAGCACGGGAGATCACAGTGAGGGTACCTATCATTATCTCTATTTGTTACAAATAAAATAATGAAAATAAAATACTTATCTATCCAAATAATATTTATATATCCTTTAGATAATCCGTCATGATTTATTTTTTGAGTGGCATGCTGTTTTATTTTTCTTGTAGTTTTCTCGTCCAAATAATCATAAATTTCAGTATCCAAAATAAAAGCATTGGTCATGCGGTCATAGTCGCCAGCAATTCTATGAACGATAGTAATACGTGAAAAGCATAATAAATTCAATCAAATATCTACATGCAGTGTGTATTTGCATACTTTTCTACGATATGCTAACACTGAATAAAACAAATTTAACTATTATTTGAATGGTTCATCATTCCCAGAAGATATCAATCGGATTGTTGGAATCCAAGATCAGCTGTTTTGATCGAAGCTATAAATATACAGACTGGTTAATAGACGAACAAAAAATGTACTCTGTAGAACATTTTATCACGATCACTCGTGGCCTTATGAGACAATAATACTTAAGTCTGAAGAACATAGGTACCTACAATAGTTGCAATATTACCAATATAAGAAAACTTCATGAAAAACTTGCAACAGTTGACGATTTGTTTTATTTGTTTCAATATTTATGTATACATAAATACATCATAGTAGAAAAAAAGTCGAATCATAAAACAATCTGTACATTGTTTTTACTTTTTACGTTTTAATGTGAAAATGTTTGAACTTGTGGATTGATTGAAGTTTTGTGAGTTTTTGTAAATTTTCTATGAAGTATTTATAAGGTTGCTTATTTGTAAAAAAACTTTCTTAGTTTAATAATAAACTTTTTTGACTTTTAGACATTCTATTATAAATATTAAGCTAATGCATAATATGTGTGGATACATATTTTAGCACGGTTAGTGGATGTATCGCCTTTTATAGCAAGTACAAATTTGTAGTATTTTAACAAAATGTCTTTTTAATTTATGTTTTTAATGTGAAACCGAAAAAGAGCTCTTACTGCTCCCAACCTTTTGGAGCCAGTGAGACTTGGGTACATTGTGAAGTTAAATGTAGTGGGGTTGGGGATGGGGAAGAGGAATATTGAAAAGTACCTGGCTATTCAGATCTGGTCACCAAACACGGCTAAAGCCATTAAAATCTGAATTATATACCGATACTGAATTATGGTCTTACACAAGGGCAATACTGAGAGTATCTTCCACTCTGGAACGAGTCACAAACATACCATATATTATTTTATTGTATGAATTGTGAAATACTATAAATTAATGAAATTAAATTTACTTGCACACGCCGGGATCAGAACCCGCGATCTCCGGCTTGGTAATGGAAAGCCTTACCCCTCAACCTTACATCATGTAAGGGAAATCCAGTAAAATAATAATGAAATACAAACTTACCATTATTGTTCTAATCATAGTTATATTGACTTGAAATTAAAGAAAGTTAAAGCATGGTTTGATCAGTGAAAGCTGTAACTACTGATTAATTCAGACAGTACATACTTCGAAGCGTGATATATGTATTATTTATTAAAAAATACGAAGAAATATTAGACGCGTTTGAGAAGGTATCGTAAGCTAGTAAGTAACTGCAATTCACTGTGACTGAAAGCTGTCGCATGTCCGGCTGCAGGCAATATCTGCGTAACTTTACGTTTCACTTACCGACATATTGTGCAAAAACAAGCCGGCCACATTATCTAGTGCATATATCGACAAAAATGACAGCTGAGATCGTCAACCAACCTACCAACCGGTTTCACGTCTGTTGACTGCAGCCTGCTGGAAGGGACCTGAACTGTTTCAATAGACTTCTTGTTTCAATATTCTCCGGTAGGAAAATAATTGACTTCATTTAGTGAAAGGAAACAGAAAGTTATTGTATTGAAAAAAGCATTTGCGTAAAAAATGTAATTAATGATCTGATATCGATTTTATTCGATTGGCGTTAAGTTTTCACTGAATAAATTTTCTGATGTGCAGTTTTGAAGGATCTACCTTAAAAATAGCATTATTGACGGTCAAGGGAAAAATGATATGGATGTTGAAGGAAAGTAAATTCCTTTAAATATCCAGGATTATTTGATTAATTCAGAACTTAATCGTCTTCTCTTACAGACGCTTTAGCCAGTGTAGCCCAAATTAACTTGGGAAAAATTTGACCCGCTCTTCTTGTCACTGATGACATGAATAAACAAATGCACTCTTTGTATAATAATGTACTGCACATCTGTCCTGATGATTGCACTTCAAGGCTGGCCAAAACATTGTAACGTCGGCGAATCTCCCCGGTTCGGCTATATATCATCTCTTATTTTTCTTCGATTATCTCCTTCTATTAGATATTTATTTCATTAAAATATGTCATCAAAATATGACAAAAACATATAAAAGAATTCAAACAAAAATGCCAGTTAAAGTTTAATATAAATTTGGGTATTTATAATAATAAGTAGAAAAATCTCCTCAAATGCACTGTAAAATTTATTACGTGTTCCTAGTTCATGGCTATAGTAAAAACACTGGATATTTATTTTACATTTGCTATTTTACTCTCCATTACTATTGATATTACATTTATTAGAAGATTATTGTCAAAATAATAATGATATTTGGCTAATTTGCAAGGGTGCTGTACAAATATATTTCTAAAATAATTTATACTAGAACTACTAACTTAAAACTAGTAACTTAAATCTAAGACTTATATGTAGTGACTTACGACTAAGACCTATAATTACTATCTTAATATATATTTAGATATGTAGAACTAACATTAACATTAATCTAATTTTACTAGCGCCAGAAGAAGAAGGAAGTTCTATATAAAAGTAGAATTAATGTTTTTTTAAGAACTGGAGAATTTATGACTCTTAAGGATGGAGATTTTTTTGAAATGACCTTAATAAGCTTACAAATCCTTAGTTTGCTTACATTTTTTAAATATTTATTTTTATGTCTATTTTTATTTATTATATATTTATTGGACAATTTGTATAGCTTCGCTTCTGTGAGATATCACAGTTGATGCATGTATTACAAAAATATAAATATTACAAAAATAAAGTGGAGTTAAGTTAAGTAAAATGAAGTACAGAAACAGGTGATACGAAGATAGAAGATGGAGACTATGTAGCAAGAATCCTAGGTGGTAAAGAAACTGGACCAGCTGCTGCAGCGAAAGAGTCCACCGCGTCCACCAACAGTGCCAGCACAATTGTGTACAAGATAAAGAAAACATAGTGGCAATTATATCAAACTAAGGAAAACACTATTTTAAAATACGTTAACCATAAATTACCATTCTTAATAAATATACATTGCAAACCAATTAGTAGAGTACATGTTATTAAATGGATAAAGGGACACTTTACCGAACCTCCGAGTAAGGAGTTCTTAGTGCACAATTAGTGTGGAAAAATTTGACGAAAAACAACGCGGTGCAACGTCTCGTTCTGCTGATGACCTAAAGAGTCTGAAGAGTGTTTTAATTACTCGCCAGCGGATGTCAGAACAGTTGACACAGAACGAGATGCATGGAATAAAAAGAAATTACCGACAGTTTCGAGAACAAAAAGCTTAATTCACAACACATCTGTTGACTGCATTCGCAATTTATTACTCGTTACTCAAGAGGCGACCCATAGCGAAAATATTTAATTAATTACTTGGGAGATATTATGTTCTTTCTGTGTTATGCTGGTTGGCCAGTTGATTGTACTGAAGTTTGTATTTTAATATTTTTTTAAGAACTGGCGTGACCTCTTCTGTTATCATTTCTGAAAAATTTCATTCAAGGAATATTTTTGGTGTGTCATCACCATTATCCCCACCATCGTGATCGTCTTAATCACTGCCTGCATCATCGTCAGCCATCTGGCTGCATTCTTGCTGGATGAGTAGTAGGGGAGAGGTGGTATGAAGAGGCCATTTTTTCATAGACGTCATATATTTTTATCATATTTAAAGAAATATATACTTATTAAGTAACTTAGCAAAGTTCTCACCCAATCTTTTCGAAATGACTTATATTTTTTTATTTAAAAATAAATAAATCATAATTTGGCTCTTTCATATCCAGTGTGTAATGAAAAGCCACGCGAAGTATTGGAATATCAAGATAGTTGTTAAATATAATGCGACCCAAACCCATTGAATTAATCGGTTATAGGTATTTATATATGCTTATTTTATGTTTACGTTTTAGACAATCAAACGTAAACGTTTTCTTAGTAAAGTGAGTAGTTATAATAAAAAAATGGACAATACCAATAATAAAGAATAATAAATAATAAAGAAACAAATATAAAGAAGAAGAAAATAATAATTTCCTAGAAGCAATTTACACAAACAAGTTGTAAAGAATTTTAACGACACGGAATTCATGAGCTTATCATTGACATGTTTTTTTTTATTGGACCCAGTCCATTTTATTCATAGTTTTCTTTGCAAAGAGCCGGCTCCTTCAATGCTGAGACGATTGGTTCTTTCGTAACATCCGCTAAAAATATTAAATTGACCCAATATCAAGCACACCGTTGGTAATACGAAATTAAGTTATTTTAATTTGAACAAAAACAATCATCCAATTGTTTCAATTGAGATACAACTCATCACAGATTATGTTATAAGTCGACAAAGTTATGACCAAAAATATCTTTGTAGCGGTTAAAACTTCGAAAGAACGCACAATTTTTACGTCTGTCTGCTAACTGTCAGTCGACAGCGGATGATCTATGTATATTATTGCTATTAAAAAAGTACTAATCGGTTGTCGATAGTACACAATTCGGGATTTCAATTTTGGAAGCTACCGAACCTTTCAAAACCTGGCTCTTCCACGCCTCTTCTCCCCTACGTACCTACATTTTTTTTCTATATTAACTAAGATTGTTTTACATTTTATATTATAAACATGCTAATGTACCCTAATAACACAATTGGTTACCATGGAACACCTTGCTATATACTTCGACCAATATATGAAATGGGATGCATAAATAGATTTGGTAATTGATGTGGCGATAACACAAAAAATATATTCAAAACATTTACTAATATCATATAACACATATCACGGAGATTGTCAAAAGAGGAAATTCAACAATATATTCAATCTGGAAAGCCGTCCTTGACCTAAAACACCGAATATGGTGTTAAAAATATGCTTTCCATACAAGGATTTCATATTTTGTAAAAAGGGTATAAATATAATAGAGAAAGTACGGAGACAATTTACAAAAATACTAAGAGTTTTGAAATATGAAGATAGACCAAAGGAACTAAGACTACCAACGTTAAAATTGAAAGGAGTGACCTTAACATTTTTATCTCTACAATATAGTTGCCATGGCATCCGAGAAATCTTCACCACCAGCAAAAATGTCGATCTTCGTAGACACTAAAAAAATAGAGCACAATCAAAACACCTTATGAATTCAATCCTAGAAAACACGTCCTTGCAAATAGAGTAGCGGAAGCATGGAATAAAATCTTCCACAACATGCCAAAAATATAAAGCTCATTGGATTTTTATTTGGAGAGAAGAATGGATATCTTTAAAAAAATTAAAAACAACTCCATTAATTTTAAACCTATTGTGAAATCAGATATGAGCGCATCAGCCAAATGCTGCCTGCTTATTAAATAATAATAATCATTTTCTACTTCAAATTTCAAAGTTCAAAGTTTTAGTTCAAAACTCTACAAATTCAAATAAAGAATTCTCGTAAAGAGAATATAGTTATTTACACCATAGGTATATTTATTCCATCAGATTGTAAGTATATATGTACCTTGTATCAAAGTGTTAAAATTCCTTGTTTAATTCAGGCTCGAAACGTAGTAAAGATCTGTTTACCATCAAGATCTGAATCGCCAGGTAAATATATATTTTTTTATGTGAAAACCGCACAAAAGTTCCAACAGCTCTCAACCGCCTCAAGCCTGTGATACTATGTCATTCCAAATTATGGGTATTTTATGAGACTAAAGGTAGTGGGAAGGGGAAGAGGTTGGGAAAGAGGAAATTGGGGATGTACCTTGCTATTCAGAACTGGTCACCACAAATGGCCCAAAGCTATTTCGAGCAACGTTTCAATTCAGAACGGTCTTACACCTGAGCGAGTCTGAGAGTATGTATCTTCAGAAAATATACTATATTGTTTATTTATCTAATTGATTTATTGAAAAAGTTTTAAAACTCACATTAACATAGTTCATACAATATAGAAGTGTCAATGCAATTTGACACCGTCAGCCATCGGTCAAATACTATTTTGCACATTCAAACGTAAACAATTTCACTAAAAAATCAGTTCTACTTGATAAAGAAAAGGTATTAGAATATTATTTTTAAATAGATACATTGTGAAATAACACAAACTAATCAAATAAAATATACTTGCGCACGCCGGGATTGGAACCCGTGACCAAACGATTGCTACCGAAGGCACCTACTTTCAATTCTGTCTTTAAACTTTATCTTAATTTTTCTGTTTTATGATATAGGTACTATTTTCTTTTATTTAAATTCTTGTACAATGTATTTCCAAACTTTTTTAATAAACAGTGTATCAAAATTGCATTACTGTAAATTTTTTTTTTTTTTTAAATCCAATTTGAGGTGCCATAGATTACTGGCTCGGAGAAGTGGTACTCTTGTCTGTTTTTCACAAAAAATCCGTCGGTATATGTAACAATATCAATAGGTATTCATTATTAATTAAATCTAAACCTTCTTTCTATAGAGCTTTTCTTAAAAAAAAGTCTTTTAAGTCCATAGAATTCTTCATCGTTCATGAATTTCAGAAGGGTTTGGTTGTTTAAAGGATACGTATCGACGGGCCGACAACTTAATTTGATACTTTAAAAGAATATTCCTTTATCGGGGTATAAATAATACCGAACTAAGCCTTCCAGTAATTTTATATTGTTATCGGCGGCAATGATTCCGCTCTACCAGTCTACCGCCCAGACTTCTTTAGAAGTGGGATTAAACTTATCCGATAGCATAAGAATAACTACGCAATAGTATAATATAATATTTTATAACTTCAGCCAAACAGTCTAAAAGACAAGTAAAACTCAGTAAATTAATGATAAAATTTTCACCGCGAGAAGTTTCAAAGTGTGAAATGCAATTTAATGAATCTTTATTTTTCTTCTTCTGGTGGCAAATCTAATTCCATAACGCAACAGTATAAAATTCAACGGAATAATTGACTCGAACGAGTGTTAAATACCTGTGTTAATTACCTATGCTTTCCACCTTCTAAAATATTAAAAAAGATTTTTTTTTATTAAATTCATCTGTTTGAATAAATGAAGTGGAATCTTTGAAATGGAAATTAACCCATTTCCCGACGTCGGATCAAGCTGAAACTCGGCAGATAGACTCGTTGTGGATAACAATGCATTCTATCAGTCATGCATTCACATCCCTTTCACTGATTTGATGAAATAAATCTCTGTACCATCCAATTAGGATTTGGCTTAAATTCTAGCGATGTCCACGCATTTTAGAGAGTACCCGGGGAGGAAGGTTCAATCCTCTGTCAAACCATATTTTAAAGTTTTATAAGACATTTTCAATAAAAATAGCTGTAGATTAGTATTAATAAAAATAGTTTTATTGTAAAGAAACATGTTTTTTTCGGGTTGACTTTTCTCGCCAATATTAATCAAAAAGTCCTTAGTATAGTTTGTTTGGCAGCTTCAAGCTTGTCACATTGAGGTGGTAGAGAGCTTGGTGGGTAGTAATCTCAGCGAGAAGTCGAATTAATCAAGTTCAATATTAGCAGAGGGTACTGTCTTAAAAAAAAATCAAATATATTATGCTCAATGACTGTAGATTCTACGAATCTAAGGATTATATCGCATGGAATAAAAAAAAATCTGCACATTCATAAACATAATTTATATAAAAGCGGAAGCAAATTCCCCAGATAAAACATTATTCAATCTGCAATCTCTTCGAAGAACTGAATGAGACGTTTGTTTTATGAAGTGCCTGAATAGTGTCTCGTGGTATGAATGAATATTCATTTTTGGGTTATCTGAATGGCACGGTTCAGTGCTAACGCGATCCAAAAATTTATCGTTAAGTTTGTCCTTCTCGAGGACGTTCGTGGTCCATTAGGCCAGAGGACCAGGGGTACAGGATTTCAGGAGAGTAGGAGATTGGGGGGGTTGCTCGCGTGTGGCGGGTTTCTCGTTAGAGTCTTCAGTGACACATAGGGACCGCAGCGGGCTCGTGTTTCCCTGGTGGGTCTGGCCATATGTCGCGGCGACTAATCGACTTAATAAATATGATGTCTCGCGTAATCATTGATTGAGATGTCTGCAGAATCTGTATGTTATTATTAGATGAGGGTTTTCTGAGAATTTTTTAAGCCTCCACACATTCTTCGAAATATTAACATGTGTATATGATCACGATGGAGCAAACATTTTACAGTCATGTTAATATTTTTTCACTAAACAGCGGTAAAATTGACATCATTTAATTTATTGATTGAAGCCTTTTTGAAAGTTTTATTAGAATATTTCAAAGATTTATGGTGTAAGCTAAATTATGAGCCAAAATTGCCTTTCAAAATCCAAACGGATGACGCTGTGAAAATTTCGTAAAGCCATAGCTCATCGTTCGAGAGATTTATCTGCATAAGGCAGGGTACTATAATTTAAAGAAAAAACTACTTATAATGTTAATTTGAAACCAGTAAAGTTGTTCACTTGATACCTGTTTGTAGTAGGTAAAATATACCATCTAGTTATTTATTCCCAGCATAAAACTGTGTCTGTAAAAAACTAAAATAAATGATAACAGTAATTGTAATTAAATCAATAATTTGGTAAAGAAGTTTAAAGCAGGAAACAGTCATGCCATCACGAACACCCAGTTGACATCCATCGCCTTAAAAGGATACTCAATAATGTCATTGAACGTCATTTATCAATGGAATCACTGACACGATTTCTGAACCACTTTCATGAATGAGAAAAGGTCCCAGACTACACTATTTTAACTATAAATTAATATTGACAGTGAAAATTTTAAGATTTTTTAAATTACTATTTATTCTATTCAGTGCCTATTGGGGATCATCATTTTATTATTATTCCATATTTCTGTATATTAGAGATTATCATTTTATTAGTATTCCATATTTCAGAATATAAGAGATTATCATTTTATTATTATTCCATTTTTCTGTATATTAGAGATCATCATTTTATTATTATTAAATATTTCAGTATATAAGAGATTATAATTTTATTATTATTCCATATTTATGTATATTAGAGATCATCCTTTTTTTATTATTCCATATTTAAATATATAAGAGATTATCATTTTATTATTTTTCCATATTTCTGTATATTGGAGATTATCATTTTATTATTATTACATATTTCTGTATATTGGAGATTATCATTTTATTATTATTACATATTTCTGTATATTAGAGATCATAATTTTATTATTTTTACATATTTCTGTATATTAGAGATCATCATTTTATTATTATTTCATATTTCTGTATATTGCAAAAGCACTGTTTATGCATTTTGCAAATTAGTTAACATTCTCTAAAGTCCACTGAATTTTTATTTTATTTTATTGTATATTCATTTATCTTGTAATTGTTTACTAAATGCCTGTGACTGCCATGAAAAGACTGCTGTGATGATTAGTAATATTAATTAGTAACAATAATTAAAATTAGAAAAACTATGTTTTATGTTTTAAGAAGTGTTTTTGTCTCATTACGTAGCTAAAAAAATAATGACTTAAGTATAATATTGTTTAAAAACTTAACTTGAGTATAGGTTATAGCATATAAACGAGTAGGACCAAGTCAAGAGTCAGAATAATAGAAGAGTATGTATGAGACGATGTATGAATGTGAATGAGGCAAGAAGTGTGTGCCAAAACCGAGTTGTTTGGCGGTCCGTCCTCTCTGCCTACTCCTGCAGAAGGTGTCATGGTTAGTTAGTTAGTTATAAACGAGTGCGTTCTTTCAAAATGTCTTTTATTTATTTATTGTTTGAAACATTTACAGAGTGTTAACAATTATTACATTTATATTATTTGCGTGGGAATGTGCACAGATATCAACACCCCAATTAATTATTATTTTAAGAGGAACGTCTGCACAGCCATATTATACAAAACTTGATTTTGGATTTCAGCCCAGAATACCCAACCAAACGGAATAATTTATTTTTAACGAAGATTTACCTGGTATTTTAATGTATACCATGTAAATTGTATAAATTAATTTTTCATGACTTTAGAGGAAAACCTACTGTGAAAATAAAATGAAATATGAAAAAAACATAAATATCGTAAAATCCTTTTTTGGGTCGAAATATTAATTAAATGCCTATAATATCATAATTTGAAACACAAATAAATATCAAAATGCCTATAATATCATAGTTTGAAACACAAATAAATATCAAAGATCACATCTGTACTGAATATTAGCTACATTTTTAAATTTGAAAAAAATCTTCAGTTTGGTTTAGTATTTTGGCCTCAAATCCAAAAATTAGTATTGTATAAAATGGTATATGGTCACCCAGCCGTTCCTCGCCCTACCCAGCAAAAAACAGGATATCAAACACACCAATTTATCAATAATGTCATCTTAGTAAATATTTTCACATGCGACACCTGTGGGCGACGGGTTGCCGGCAGGTCCCAGCACGGGTCTCAGGGGCAGGACAGGTCCCAGGTTCCAGGGACTCGACCGGCTCGAGATCCGAAACCAGGTTGCAGCCACCCTAGCCGACCTTACCGACATCTCAATTAAGCTTTTGACAGGAATCTACCTTTAGCATTCATACTCAATAGCGCGGGGGGCCTGCGAAGGGTTCGCCCCGACCAAACTTTCACATTTTTAAATTATGATAATTAATAATCGTGATAAGCCTACTGTATTCTCACGGTGTATGCAGTCTTGAATTGTTCAATATTAAGAAGTACTTGTGTGCGTTGGGTATTTTACCTCTTGATTAAAAAGATATAATTTACTTATAAACCTCAAATTCTTTAAGTTGTCATATTTTCTAAGGTAATAGTTAGCCTGTTATAGGTACGTTGTTTATTCCAAAGTTGATTCTAAAACATTAAAAACCCAATTATTTTATGACCCTTATTTCAGAATTTAAAACACAAAATAAATAAAATAGCACACAACCGTATTAGATAGCTTTTGACTTAAGAAAAAATATTATTCAGTTTAGTCTGTTATTTTGGCCTCAAATCCGAATTTAAGTTTTGTATGAAAAAGCGGTCGTCCCAATCAAAAGTAAATTTTGTAAAAAAAATAAACAGAATTGATTATTTGGAAAACTTTTGAGAAAATTGCAAGAAAAATACATTTTTTTATTTTATTTAGGAAACAAACAGTCATTTATATATTTGGCATAAATAGAAATTATTTACAATAAGACCAATATTTTCCATTAATTCTAGTCGTTGATTCAATATTTGCACCTATACAATATATTTATTTATAAATGACAAATAAATATAAAGAATAAACGTTATAAGGAATTCCAAAATGTTATATAAACATTTATTATATAAAGATACGTTACCTACAAAATATTGCTTGAAAGTATTTAGTTGTTATATTAGAATAAAGATTTGTAAAACACGTCTGTTGGAACTCAATCGAAATGAAGGCACAGAAATTACTATAGTTTTATAAAATTAAAAAAAACTTGTTTAAAATACTGCAAGCCTCCCCGAAGTTAAATAAAATAAACAAATATTGCAACACCTCTTACGAAAATAAAGTAACAACCCATTAGGCTTGTTTAGCTGCATTTTGCGCAAAATAAAGGAATGTTCTTGTCTTTATTCAAATTAATTTATTAGTATGCAAAAGTAAAAGAAATAAAAGATGGCGGGTAACCCGATCCGGGCGCTTTCGTTAGTTGTCATTATGATTTATTAGCGGCGGTTTAGCGACTTGTCCTTGACTTGTCAAGCGGAAAACTGCGGGAAATTGACCACTCCTTATTGGTCTAATGTTACATGTCTTTATTTTATCTTAGTTCTTGGGCATGTATAGTCAGCGTATAAATGAAAAATCGACCTGTAAAAAATCAAGCTTTTTTACAAATATACATCTTTGGTTTTGTAAGTAGAACTTGCAAACAATTCAATAACATAGAAGCAATGACCGCCATGTTCAACGGAGTGGTCAGAAGCAAGCTGGAGTACGCCAGTACTGTCTGGATACCTTATCAACTTAAATATATAAATATGATTGAACAAATTCAAAAAAAAATCCTAAGGTATGTTTACATGCGATCATACGGAATATATCCGAAATTCATGCATCACGTGGAACTGCTAAAGGAGACAAATTACCAAAGCCTGGAGACCAGGCGTAGTGCCGGACTCATGGTATTTGAATTAAAGTTACTAAAAAACCTTATCGATTGTCCATATCTCCTATCATGCTGTGGCTTATTCGTTCCTGATAAATACTGTCGAAATCGTAGCCACGACCTATTCTGTAGACAGATGTCATTGCCCGACATAGCATGACAAGAAATATGACCTT
Source organism: Hesperophylax magnus (assembly GCA_026573805.1). Taxonomy (NCBI): domain Eukaryota; kingdom Metazoa; phylum Arthropoda; class Insecta; order Trichoptera; family Limnephilidae; genus Hesperophylax; species Hesperophylax magnus. Next base: position 1,826,854 of record JAIUSX010000035.1, read on the forward strand.
GCTAAATGCCCTACCAGCGGACATAGATGTGTTTAATGTCACTATACCATGTTTTAAAAAAAATATGTACATGTATTGTTAGTTATAATAAAATTGTACCATAATTGGACTTACCTGTCTGTCGTACAATAAATAGAAAATAAAAAATCTCTTTAAATTAATTAATAGACGAATTTATAAATATTAAATTTTTTTTATTCGTTTTGGTTTGAATAAGGATTGATCCTTCCTCCACAGTGGGGAGGGGATATAATTAGTATTATTATTTTGTATATTAACTGCTGTAAACTTTTATAATGTCATCTTTATAAAATCTACAAACTTAAGATAAATTGATATTATTTGAAGTGAATATTATCGACAACGAGATCTGCTAGATCGGATGTTGGGAAATGGGTTAATTTCCTCTTTCAAGATTCCATTTGTTTCATTATTAATTTACTTATTAATTCATGCAAGGAATCAAAATCCAAATTAAAACAGGTGTATAAAAAATAAACATTTTGTTTAATTTGAAAAGTTGCAAAAGCAAAAGGATATTATCTTTAGTAGAGTGTATTTTGGATATTAAACAAATGCTTTGCATGTTTTAACCACAAAATTTCATTTTTAGTTCAATTCAGCTAATGTTCTACCTTACAACTTCTTATTATTTCGTCTTTGTTTTTGGAGACTTACTACTGTATAAGGTGACGCAAAAGTAACCACCCTATTGGAAAATGTTACCGTCACAACTTTGAAATTTTTGTGAAGTAAACAAAAGCATAATATTATCGCTGTACACCACAAGAACGAGGAATAATTGTGTTATAATAATTATTTTTATCGAAAAATAAAAATACTGCCTTGACTTTTGCGCCGCCTTGTACGAGGACATAATATACATAAGGACAAAGGACATAGTGTATACACAAATCCTTATCTTGCGATAAAAACCAACTCTCTGAGGTTGTAATACGCACAGGAAGTAATTTAACAAATTCATTCTGCTTTACTTCTTCTATTGCCGATAAACTTTATACCTGGCCAAGAAACTTTTAATAAAACAACTAGATTTCTGGGATATTGATGCCACTTGTGAATAAAATAAATAGTTTTGATGTAAAATTTGTTAATGCTACCCCATACTATTAAAACTTAACGAATCATTACAACAGCCTTAATATCATTAGAATGAAAGGAATTAAATTCAATCAATAAATCTTATTTGATATATTGAAATAAAAAATAAGCGCACCCGGGTTATAAATAACTCGATAATATTTAAAAAATCTCCTACTAACATCTCAGTGAGCAGAAAAATGTTGCTTGTATCGTGATGGAGGACTTAGCCAGCTAATGGATTGAACTCAGACTGACCGGTGACAATATATCAGCCAAATTTAATCCCTCTCTTGCTAACTCCACAATTAACGCACAAGCAACTTTAACGCTTATAATAAAGCAGGAGGAACTCAAATATTGTAAAATTATTCGTGACTAGGTACCTGTATGTCTTTAATTAAAAAAAAGTAGATAGGTACATATTTTCTTTTGGCGTTTGAAATTGGATTCGGCGATAGTGATTTTATTGCTAAACGAAATATTGAAGTGCATGTAAGTGAATCGGCAAGATACATTTTTCAAGAACTTTAGTTGTTCGTTTCGTCCCAATGCAACACCAAATAAAAGGTATTTTTTCATTTATAAAAATATAATTTACGAATCATTCCACCTCTGTTATTTATATATTTGTTCGATAAAAACACTAATAAATGCGCGTGTTCAAACATTCTTGCTTTTTTACCAAGACTTAATAAAATAACATCCAGTGTGTATCTGGTGATAAAGTTGCAAACGAGTTTATCCTCTTTCATTTCTCCCCTTTGTTTTTACTTAAAAAGGGGGACTTCGTATGTGAATAAAAATAAAACATTATCATATTTTGTTATTAGATGAACTGCATTCATATGCCGTAATTATAAGTGCGGGGGTAAACCATGCGTAGCGGTCGCGTGCTGCGCATCGCGCCGTGTCCCCCGGAGTGGTGATTATCACACACGGGGAGAGTGATCAAATGATTGGCAGTGATATAAAATCAATATGATTGGCTTTTACAGCACATTAAATAACGTAATTTGAATAACTGCTCTAATTTGAACGAACACAAAGAAAAGTCCAACTTAATCGTAAGTCAGGTTATGGCTTCAGTCCTGAGCTGCGAAATTAAGTATCAATTTCAATAATTTAAAATTATTTAAATGGATGCAGTTAATTGACTATAAAAGACATTTTATACAATGATAATTTATTGTAGACTGTAGAACCAAATTTATTTTCACAACATATGTAAGGCGTTCACAACTAGAAAATAAAAAAAAATAAGCAGTTAACAGGGCCAAATAAAATGTATGAAATCAATTCAAACTCACAACAATATCTTAACATTTAAATCTCAAATAAAAGGCTGGATACAAAACATATGGAGATCAGAAATAGATAATATATTGACACCAAATACAGATTGAGACCGAAACCACTCAATTGAACAAAAAACACTTTATAATATTTTTATAATTATTTCAGAAAAAACACTACTCAATATATTTATAATTATTATATAATAACCATACTACTAAATTTTAATCATATGTAAATTAAATCCTTAACACGGGAGATCCCAGTGAGGATATCGTTAAATCTATTTGTTACAAAAAAAACAATAAAACACTTATTATAATAATATATTTTTTTGATATTAACTTCACACAAGAGGCCCTTAGGAAAGTAATTTCTCAAAGGGCCTTTGTTATCTTTGGTGATGCTGTGTGGAGAGTATTTTTAAGGAAAGTAAGGAGAGGGTGTTCTAGGAAGGAACAAGGTATGAGGGGTGGGCAGTATGTCCAGGAGTGACGGAAGAATGATCTATCCCTACTGCTGCGGCGCAAGGCGATGGGTCAAGAGAGACCAGCTGGAGAGGTCAAGGGTTTCCCCAAACAAGCCTCTCCCAATCTGGCACGCCACGCAGTAGTAGGGCTGGCGCACCTACTACACCTCACCCGATGAACCCGGGCACTCAAATCATAAAACGCAGAGGAGTTATAGTTGTTGGTTATCCAATAAATGGTTCCCCGGGCAGCGGTACCCAAACCCACCTCCCAAATTGAATATTGTGTCTACAAAAATGTATTCGGGCCTTACATCAGATTTCATGTATTTATTAACTTACTTGATAGTTGGGAACAGTTCTCGTGCGTTGTGTGGAGTGTCTGGAAGAAGCTAATGAATATTACCACCAGCAGGTTTACCTACGTTACTTTATATCAATGGTGCATGTAATAATAGGTAAGTTCTGCATTATTAATAAACTGCTTCATACCTTGGTTCTAAAGATAGAATTATTGCCATAATTTGCAATGGTTTTGAGTGCACAAGAACCGTAACACCCTTTGGCATACCTACAGGTAACACCACTACCTGAACTCAAGGTCACAAAATCATTTAAACAATCGGAATAATAAAGATAAAAAATTTGGGATAGTCAATAATAATTTCATCAATCAAAATCATTCGAGATTACCCTTCAGGATTTTAAATATGTTTTTGCCAATGACACGGTGAAATTCCACGGAACATCTGAATGCTTTCGAGGTATTTTAAATGTGCTCTATATTTCTTCTTTTTGAAGTTGTCTTAAAAAGAGATATTCTCTGAGACGTTTGTATTTGAAATAAATATTTATATTTCTAAATAATTCAGTTTTAACATCAAAAATTAATTTTTAATACCAATCATTAAAATATTAACAAAAAAACTTACCGAAACATTTCGGCTCGAAACGTTCAAAATTTTCTTGTGTGTAATTAATCGGTAAGAAAACTTAATTTTTTATGCCGTCTATACAATAAAAATAAATAAATAATTTTATTAATACTGCCAACGAGAAAATTCCACCAATTTGTAATCGTACATTTTTTGGATTTTATCCTTGTAATTTGGATAAAAAATTGAGAAAAACTGAGAAAAATGATTATTTCTCTTTCCAACGACGAACAAATCTCAAAATAAAAGATACAAATACTTTTATGATGTTAGGAGGTTCTAACGGAATATGATGTTTGTGGGGTCCGAGGTATGAGGGGTTAAATATGATGATCGTAGATACCTACTTTAAAAAAATATTTGATTATAAGAATAAGTGCATGTTTAATTTAAGTATTTACTTAAAATTAAGAATGCATTCAGAAACCTAGTAGTGTTACCTTGCACTTCTTTAATGATGGAATATGATAATTTCATGGGTTCCCAAAATTGTTGTTCCGTGTTGCTCCAAAACTCACCACAAGCGGACATAGATGAACGATCTTTTGAGATATTTTAAACTGATTCGTTTTTTTTTTGTTAAAATTTTTCACCGTGGTATTAATTTTTACGTTATTACCACTGCCTATTCAATATCGTTAAGATGTCTTGTGTGAAAGTAACGCTTTTATTGTAGTCAAAATTGTAAAATGAAACTGGTTTCATTAAATGCAAGTGGAATCACAATTTACTTTTGAAATGTTTGCTGTTTTTAGCCCTGGCAAAGTACGGGTTAACTTCGATCCAAATTATAGGAAAAATCTTTGGTTTCCAAGAAACGAAGACACGTATTTTTATACTATTAATAGTTGTTACTTTACGTGTGATGTAATTAATATACATATAAATACAATATTTTTAATTCTTGACATATTTTGAATAAATTTTGACTTTCCCACAAATTTTGTTGAATGAAGTTATTTTTGTGTTTACCGCAGGGGGAGGCAGAGCCGATAGACCGCCAAATATCTTGATCTTGACCACACTCTCATTCACATTCTTACATCGTCCCATACATACTTCTGTTATTCCGACCCTTTGCATGCCCTAAAATAATCGGTTCTCTTGATTTTTGACTTTTTCTACCATTCATATTCGCGATATATATTTTCCTTTCATGTCTTTCGTCGTTCATTCGCTCCACGTGCCTAAAACCATCTAAGCGTCCTTTTCTCAATTACTTACTTATTGCGCTTATTTCTGAATCTCCGCATTTTTCACACGATCGTCCATGGTTTTACGCACATTCGCTTCAGGAATCTCATTTCCATAGCATTCAACCTGGGTATAAAATAGTGGTTCATTCATATCCTAGGTATAAAAACGTTATAATGTTAAATTTCACGCTGAAAGTTCGTAATAATTTATAAAGCTTATTCATAAAATCGACGTAAAAGTAATTTAATTTTTCTCTTACTTACGTGTTAGTATATTTAACTAATAATAATGACCATATTCAGTAGCAATAACTAGGAAATAATAAATTTGTTTGCGCCTTTTAATCTTCAGAGCTAACAACTATTATTGCTTAAGAAGTATTATTTGAACCCACGAAAGAGGAGGCGCCGAATTGTAAAGCTCTACGGAAGCATAACCATTACTTTAGGTGATTTGATTACCAAATAATTGGATAATTGAACTACTCTTATTCACCGATTAAAGCACATTTATCTTTTGGTACACGCTCATTAGTTACACAGTCGGCTGCAGAGATTGCTAATTTAATATATAATTTTCAAATTACATGCTAACAAGTCATGTTATAGAGTATTGTGAATAAACACTTTATTTGATAGTTTAGAAAAAAAATACTGTTTTCAATAATTTTATATAGAGTGTTCTATTCCTACCGGAATGTCATTTATCCAGTTCCTACCTCTCCATATCCTTGCTGGAAAAGTAATTTAATTATGGAACAAGATAATTGCAAATAAATAGTGTAAATTCGAGTGAATATTTTTTCTGAAAACGGAAGAAATTCTAACTGAGAAGTTGTTTGTATTTTTGTGTATATAATCTCGTTGAAAAGTAAAAAAAAGGAAATTGACTATTTTCTATCAATATTATTTTAAGTCCTCATTCGTTTTTTTGTGACAAGTTTTTAAGTGTTTTTACAAGTGATCAAGTTTTTGTGAAGAATCACCCCAAGGGCGCTGTAGAACTTATGCTCCGAAAATTAATAAAACACATTTTGTTCTATTATTTAAAATCTACGAAATAGTACGAAAAAAATCAATCCGTATCTTTAAATTCAACTTCGATCTATTTTAAACGACTTATGTGTTATTGAATATTTTCACAATTTTCGATTAATTATTATCCATTTTAATATAAGCGCGCTCCCTCTAACAATCGTATTTACATATCTCCCTTTCAAACCATCCAAACTTCTTCTTTTTGAATGCTTAATACGGAGCCTTCAGTAAGTCAAAATTTTTCCATGTTTGCAGTTTCGGTTGGACAGTACCGCCGTGCTCCGTGATATCAGTCGTGTTCGGGCGGCGAGCCAATCCAGCCGCCGTGAGTTTATGCGTTGCATACTACTTCCTTGCACCTCCTCCCTGCTCCCGCCCCCGCCCCCTACCGCCCTACCCTGCCGCTCTCTCCGCGCAGGTCGCGCATTCCAGGATGTTTTTGTTCCAGACTTTTCTACACCTTTGTTTTTTCGTCTCGATCTACCTGGGACTGCCACCGGCGCAAGCGCCAGCGATTCTAATTTTTCGTTACGTTTCTACGAAATGGATACATCATTTTTCTAATGAATTAAGTTGTACGTAATTTAAATATTATCGTGTCAATATCTTAAAGACAAATAAAGTAAAACATATAAATCAAACAATAAATCAATGATTTGTACAGCGCTGTTTTTGTGCAAAATCACCTCAAGGGCGCTGTACATATATATCATACACTTCTACAATGATTTATGTTATTACTAACTATATAATGGAGATAATATATAGTACCGTACCTACCTTACCTACCAGGTAAGGTCTCTTGAGATTAACACTTAATTAACATTAACTAATTGTTTATTAGCGAAATTTACATACAGGATTTAGAACTTAAATAGAAAATTGGATATAACTGGACTTTCTCTCGGGAATGGTATATTTCATTTAGGGGTATGACAGCTGAAAAAGGTAAGTTTTTAGTTTAGACCTGAATTCTGTTGGACTGTTCTGTTGTTCCGGAGGGAGTTTATTCCAAGAATACGCCGAAAGCGCGATCACCAAACTTAGTATTTGGTTTGCGCTTAGGTTATATAAAATGTAGTTATCTTTTCTTCCTTTGTATACATTTCAACATGCTTTGAACATTGAGAAACCTTAAACAAATAATATCTTTGTCTTTTTCAGATTTCATGAATTTCGAGGCCAAAAATTATACAAATTTCATGATGCCAGATCTGAATATTCGAGAATTTTAGCTGCTACAGATATCATAAAATAAGTATTTTAGCTTAAACCAAACAAGAGAAAGGTTAATATCATAATAATTTTTTTGGAAAAAAATTATTTTCATGCCGTGGTGCTTTAAAATTAATTGCCGGAAATTTTTCGTACACATCAACAAAAATGTTGTCTATGAACATTAATTGTACAGCGTGATATTTTTTTATCGTAGAGGTATCTTCAAAATTTACCCCAAATATAAGTGCTTAGGGTGATAAATGTATGTTATTGAAGTAACACCCATTATTTAAAATGATTACTCTTGTTTCTGATAACATGTTGTTTCCGGCAACAACTTCGGACGCGTTATGAAACAAATCATTTTTGAAAAAAAATTTTAGGGTAGTTTTGTTTAGTAATAAGTAATAAAGATACTAAAGAAATTCCAAAATTATATTTTATTAGTCACAAGTCTCAATCAGGTAAAGCGTAAAAAAATACTTTTCATTTTTTGGAATAACTTAATGAGTAAAACCTCAAATTGTAATATTTAATCATAGAAGACAATATTAGCGATTCCTAAGCGAAAATTTGAAACAAAAAATCAGAAGAGATACGGAACATCTTGGACTCCAACCCAGGACCCTTGCCTTGCCGGGGCACCGCTCTACCCTCTGAGCTATATATATATATCTAATGGGACCCTATATCCTTCGGTCATATTTAACTGTATCATAATTCGAATAAGAAATACTAACATTGTCTTTATTTTTCTCACCGCACATTTTTATTGACAGCTATCTTTATGTATATGCAAGATTCAACCCGAACTAAATTCAATCTAGATAATCTCTTTAGAATGAGTTAATTGTCTTTAGTCTTCAATAATTATAATAAATATAAGATATTGTCTTCAATAATTAAAAGGATCTAGGACTTGTGCCCCGGAAAGGCAAGGGTCCTGGGTTCGAGTCCTAGACGTGACCGTATATTTTTCTGTTTTAATTTTCGCTTAAGACTTGTCATCAATAATTTATAATACTATAGCTTAACATACATTCGTATAGATTACCAAACGCTTATTCTGAATATATGAGTTTTATTATATTTAATTAAAATTTGGGTAATGACAATAAAGATGATGTTGATATAATCAACACATCATTCACCAAATATAAACAATTCAACCCAACATATTTCAGAAAGAAGAATATCAAATATAATATAATTTAACTGTAGAAACTACGTCGCTCTGTTTATCTTCCCAAAGTTTTGTAATTTTCCTAGTATTATACTTTTTCCATCTTGCATGGTGGAGTGTCTAGTTTCCACTTTATTTCGTTCTGACATTGTTTTTGTTTAAGAGGGTGTGTTTTATTATGTCTTCTATTTTCTTTTTGATTTTGTTTTTTGATTGTACCTTGATTTATTTTCTATTTGATTTTGTTGTGTTTATTAAGTGTTCTTTGTAAAAAAAAGAAAATAACACGTAAAAGCCCAGCCGTGCGTGAATTTATAAATAAATAAATAAGTAGAATTAATTAATCGTATTTTGAAAACGATGAAATCGACCTGTCAGTGGCTAAGTTGGCATCGCGCTTGGGTTCCACCCAGGCGTAGTACTTTAGGATAAGTACTCCATAATTCATAACTAGGGAATGTTTGACTTTATTAAAAAAATAAAACCGCATGAGACCGTAGATCTGGGGTTATCGGTTGTTAAATATAAGACAAATGTTATTGAATTACTTACATTATTAAATAATGTTTTAATAAGATTTAAATTTAAATAAAAAATGTTCATGAAGCAGGTAGCTCATAAAGTCTTTAGGCGCTTGGAGGGCAATCAGGTAGCCTGGTTCCAGATTCCAGATCAATTCTACTTCAGCGACAACCTGTTCCGTCGAATAGAAAATAAATTTCACTTTTTTGGCCGCCTACCGCAATACCGAACTGCGTGTCCAGAAAGAGAGAGAGGGGTTGCTATTATCTCGGATTAAATTATCTGAGAGTAATTAGAACCTTTGATTTATGTATTATGTCTTTCACCGTAATACTTAATACGGCACTTACGGCAGGAACTAGAGATAGATCATTAAGCAAATATACTCCTATGCCTCCGCATACCCAATTTTTACCAATTTATAACAAGTTTCTCGTTAACTTCTTAAGTTAAGTTAAGTTCCAAAAAAAAAATAATATATAATTTTGAGGATAATATTTATACATTTTTTAAATAAACCGAAAACCGAAACGTTAATTATATGAAATTCCCTCGATAGAAAAAAATCGCAAAGTAAGCTCCTGATAAAATATTAGTCATTCAGAATATATCGAGAACACGCGTACTTTTCCTAATACATATCATGACCGATTGCGTCAATTTCAGTATTTCAATATATTCGTATGGATACGTGTTCCGTCGTCCTCATAAAACATTCGCTTTTAACTGATTATTTGTTAAGACCTTTTTCAATTCATTGATAGGCCTGCAGTCCCATTTTAAACAGGAAAACGAATAATTTGATTTTTAGTAAATTAACTGTATTTCATATCAGTAAGTTTTCTCAGTGTGCACTGATTATAATATTATGAAAAATAAGTACCGTTCAATATAATTATAATCAATATACTGTTTCTATTTAAAATAGCAGAAACATTTTACATGTGTTATTCACTCATATCAGAATACATTATTCACTGAACTCGTGACAAAATGTTGTTATAATTTTTTATGTTTATTTTCAATTAAACTTTTTCATAAATTACATTTCCGCAAGGAGGCATATTGAATGAAATCGCATGGTTTGTTTACTGCCCCTAAGCGTAATAGCACAGGCAAGGTGTTCAGCAAATATTTGATATAACACGAAGAAACGCAATGCGTTTTATTCCCATTTCATGTGGCATAATAAATCTCAGGTGGGATTGCGTTATTGCACGGGACATAGTATGAACTTTATTCATGACAAAGTTTTCCTGGCAATGTGGGTTAAGCCGCCTTCACAATCATTGTTGTGGGCGGAAATTAACAAAATCTGCATGGAACCCACTTGAAAAAAATGTATGAATACCTAATAATAAATAATATCAATATTTTAATGATTTGTATAGCGCCGTTTTCGTGCAAGATGACCTCAAGGGCGCCGTACCTATATATAACGCATACCTAAGAAACGAGCATTAACTTTGTTCATGTATTTGTTGCATTATATTACTAGTAGTTCTGTGGACAAGCGGAGAAAAATAACCAATATGAAATATTGCTAATTTATTAAGAATCTCTTAATATTATTCGTAATTCGGTTTAAAACGGGATTGTAGGTCCTTACCATACGTATACTATCAAGGCAAAAGCAGGCACATGATCACGTGTTCCGATATATTAGGAATTTACAAAACGTTTATTAGGAAAAAGCCTGCAAACACATTTTTAACCGGATTACCAATAATTTGAAGAGATTTTAAATCAATTAGCAATACTCATTTTTCTCCGTGCAGAAAATCTCGCGTAAGGGTGAACATACCGATTTGATAGAACATAACTCTGATGGGAATTTTGAGGTGTAAAATTTACTATCCAACACGGTTACCATCTTGACTGGATTGACACGGAACACATAAACAAATTTACAGACAGACGAAATACTAAGCCCTCGAGTTAATACACGACTTTTATACGCTCAGTCAATTAATTTAGGGATGTAACAAAAAAAAGTTTTCTAACCCCTAGTATTTGTTAGTAGCTCATCGCACTTGCCTCCATTTTATGGCATTTTATACCTTAAAAGATGCTCCTAGCATACTAAAATAAATTTTATTCACTTGACAAGAAAATAATGTATCTTAATGTTTATCTAGTTTGTCGTTTTGTCACTGTTTAAATATTGTTTTGTCACTTGCAAATATGTTTTTTTATGAAAAAGCGCGTAATGTCATAATATTTATAATATTATTCAGAGTATTTATTTACAGAAAATCCTAATATGATAAATTTGTATTGTGAAGAACCCTTATTTAACTGGAAAATAATTAAAACTCAAGGATATTTTCGAATGTCTTTATCATATATTTTTTTTATAACATTAGACAGAAATTAAAATTCTGAAAACAAGTAGCTATTCCCGGGAAACTACATAAAAGCGATATACTCATTTTATATAATATATAAACGCATTATCTGGTAAGATGGCACATCTTTTTGAAAAAAAAAACAAGTAAATGTACAAGTAATAAAATAGTGTCAGGCTGTTTTATCTCTGGTGTTCCAATTATTAAAACGATAGAAGCGCAGTTGGAAGATGTAGCAATGTAGGTTTATGTGCTTATTAACATTGTTTTTCACTGAGATTTTGCGGGAAGCCGATACAAAATTGATTCAGCACAGCTTTCTAGCATGTTTGACGTGTCTTATGCTTTTTATATGTCTATTTAATAAATACATTTGACTCTGGAACGCAGAAAACATTTTTTTGAAAGCCATGGGATTTCACTCAGGGCATATGCCAACTTTGGGGAGGGTCTTTTTTGCTTGTAAATATAATTAAATAACAGCACCATCCGGCTAATTTTACACTACAACGCACAGTGACTTAAATGTGAGCGCTGGCGAGACATTGACCCGAGATCGGCATGTTCCCGAAATGATTTTTTTTTTACCAATGTGTTCTCAATTAATCACTGACATTAAAAAAACCATTGAAAATAACATCCGAAGCTTACTTACTCGGTAATTACGCACATAACTGAGATGTTCGGGCGCGCAACTATGCTGCTGTATCTAGGCGAGTTTGAAGGTGTGCGAAATCAGGTTGTTTGTGTACTTATTTAAAAAAAAAAGTATTTTTAAAAATCATTTGAGATATTCTTTAAGATACTTGATTTATTTAAATAACTGAAAAAAAAATTTTTTTCATGAATTATAACTGTTGCCTTGGTTCAAAGTTTACCTTTTTTCCATTTTTTTCCAATTTTTTGCCTTTAATGGAGTAGGAATAAAAATCTTCACAAGTCTTCACGCTAATTTTAAAAGGATATTATTGCTGTGCCTTTTTTGTACACGGAAAAAAAATCACCACCAACTTTAGACAGCCACTCCAGTAATTGCATTTTTAAGAAATGATTGTACTTAATTTTCGTCAATTTTATTTCAGAATCCAATTTTTAACTCCTATATGTGAAAGAAAGATCAACTTAATGCAATATTTTGTTCTGCGTACCATCAAAAATAAAATTGAAAGTAATTAACCACTAAAAATATTGCTGTTCTATTTACATCCAGAACGTAATTACTTTCGTTTATTTATATATTAGCATTTAGTTGCAGAAAACAGATATAAAAGAGGGAATTTCCCTCTTATTATTTAGTTGTATTTGAAGGTGTGCCGAGTTAAGTTCTAAATGTGTTTATTGTTGATTCAAAGTGAAAATTTAGCCATGGATAATGTTCTTCAAGGTAAGTTATTTACAATGTACATTATTGTTAATATTTAAATACTTGCTCAAAGTTATAAAGCCATATTTTTAATGTAGTTTATATTTCATTCGGTAAACCTTTAAGACTTTTTAACTGTTTCATCAGTTTTAGAAGTAATAATCAAAATAGTTTTGACCGAATATATGATGGAAAAGAAATGTAAATTATTGAAAAAAATATCAAAGACAACTAACCTAAATTAGATTTATTTATCTTTTCAGAAAGCCACGCTATCTCACGAAGGGAACTGTTTGACATCATCCGGGAGGAGGGGTTCTCTATTGCAAGACCATCTCAAGCAATGATTATAATGTACAAAATTGTTCACTGTATTTTTATTATCTGTTTTCTTAAAGAATTATAATCTATAAAATACAAACTTAGCACCCAAGTTACACGCTTCTTCTTATAAAAGCATTAAAATCATTATCAACATTTCAACTAGTAAGAATTAACAAAAAAATAAGTGCTATTTCTTATTAATACTTTAAAAAAAACATCAATGATGCCAAATGGTCGAACGCCGAGAGCGATGTCGTGCCAAATCATCAAAATTGGCCACTGTGCAACGGTGCTATAGAAATTATGCAAAATATATTTACTCCACTGTCTAAGATTGTGTGTTTGAGCTAAACTTGAGTCGGTTGATTGATGAAATAATTCTTTTCAAGGGATGTTAGGCACTGAAAAATATAGCTTACATAACAATACATTTATATAAACCTGTTATTATGCACTCCTGATACCAACAAACGTATAATTACCGTATTTTAGTTATGCACCTATGCATCAGATGGAAGATAACTGTAAAAGTTTGAAACAAAAAGTTGGACAAACTTTTTTTTTTTTTTTTTTTTATGCTTCCGATTTTGTTGTCCGGGTTAAATCTTCCCCATAGGAAAAACTAAACCCTTCCACTCACTTTTCCACAAATGATCAGCTAGTCAATCAACACTATGCAAGTGCATTACATAAGTAAAATAAATACAAAACAATACAAGAACAACAACATGTCAACTCACCAGAGATCAAATGGGAAAAAAAATTCACCGACTCCAGATATTTTCATATCAGAGGGTTCGGCTCGGTAGAACTTCTAACAGGGCCTATAAATCCTACTGATCCCTCAACATAAATATTTAAAAAATCTTTCGTTATCCTACATGTATTCAAAATGACCGACTTTTGCATCTTTATATATAAATTTTTTGATAGATCTAATACGCCTAAATTTTTAATGAGAGAGCTAGGTATAATGCCAGTAGCCGAAATAACGAATGGTAATATTTTTATAGTCTGAGAATGCCAAATTCTTTTTATTTCGTTTCCTAAATCTGTGTATTTTCTTATTTTTTCATTAACAGATTTTTGAATGTTACAGGAATTTGGAATAGCGACATCAATGATATAAGTTATTTTTTTAATTTTGTCATTTAAAACTATATCGGGTCTATTATGACTAATCGTTCGATCTGTCAGTATAGTTTTATCATAATATATTTTATAAAATTCGTTTTCTAAAAATGAATTTGGTTCGTATTCATAATATGGTACTATATTACGGCAGTCAATCAAGTTATGTTTAATTACCAAATTTTGGTGAATTATTTTTAAAACTTGATTGTGCCTAAATGTATACTCGGACGGTGCTAATATAGAACATCCCGATATAATATGTTCTATAGTTTCCGGAAAAGCCAAACATTTTCTACACAAATCATCAATTTGATTTGTATCTTTGATTATATGCTTTCTATAATTTTTAGTATTAATGACTATCCTGAATGGCAAGCATAAATCCTTCTATTTCTGCGCTCAACTCTCCAATACTCAACCATTTGTTTGACGAAAATTTGTCAACATACGTTTGGTTGAGATAATTGAAGTGTTTTGCGTGTAAAATTTTATTTGACCAGGAATCTAATAGTTCCTGGTTGGGATTTATAAAAATGTTGGCATTCTCATCGTATAAATTTAAAGGTGTAATATTTCTATCTGCCTTGCAAATTATTTTGTGCATTTCTGAGCTATGAGCTTAAAAAATATTATTATCATTATCATTGAAACCATTGAAAACTAATTTTTTTAGTGATTAATTTTTGCTAGTCAGTTGTGAAACGCGAGCTGTTAAGCAGAATGCTAAAGCGTGGGGGGTGGAGATTGTGTGCGCCAGTCAACAGTCAGCAGTTGGCGCACGACATATTTGTCGTGTTTAAAAGTACAAGTTTGCCAATCACATATGGCGTGCCCCAAGGCAGTGTGTTGGGCCCACTTCTGTTTCTAATATACATTAACTCGTTATGCAATTTGGATACTGGTGGTACTATAATATCTTTTGCCGATGATACGGTTATCATATTTGCAGATGAAAATTTGAATTCAGCATTTGAAAAAGCAAATCATGGTATAAATGAAATAAAACACTGGTTAGATTCCAACCTCCTCACTCTAAATATTGAGAAAACTAAATACTTACTTTTTTACATACGCAAACATAATCTCCCTCAAAACTATCATAAACTTACCATACATTCATGTTCACAGAACTTCAACATGGCTACATCACCTCACAAAAATTGTTCATGCGATAACCTTATAATATCAAACGAAATTAAGTACTTGGGGGTCATTATAGACAATCAACTGCGATGGGAGGCCCATATAAATTCTACAACAAAAAGGCTTCGCAAATTATGCTACATTTTCTACTCTCTCAGATCTATCCTTAACCTACAAACACTAAGATGTGTATACTTTGCACTTTTTCAATCAATTACTACATATGGTATAGTAGGATGGGGAGGTTGTGCAAAAACGATTCTCCATCCCATGGTTTTAATTCAAAAACTGTTACTAAGGATAATATTCAAATGTAAACCAACAAACCCATCAGAACCACTTTTTAGAAAACTCAGAATATTAGATATTCGACAATTATATGTTAAGACCATTCTCATATACATACGGAAAAATGACTTGGTGAATAAAACACAACAAAAAATTAACACCCGTTACTCGTCACACCTAAAATGTAAAATTCCCCAAACGAAAACAGCTTTCGCCCAGCGGCAGTTTTCTTATATTGCTCCCAAAATATTCAACTCGCTGAGTATTGATATCAGAAAATCAAAAACTCACAATTTGTATGTCATAAGTGTTCAAAATTGGTTATTTATAAAGGGAAGGAACTTTTTCAAGGAATGCCTGCCATCATTAAATTAAGCTCATTTTCTTTATTAGTCATTTTTGTTTTTCATTCAATTCTGTAAAGAAAAAAGTTTAATAATTAATTAATTAATCTTTATTTTCATTATTTCAACAAGTTCATTTTCATAATTTCTACTTTATTTTCATTATTTTAACAAGTAAAGTAACCTATTTATTTGCTGATTGTGTTCATTTTATCTCATTAATATCAATAGTTTAAAATACGGTTGATGTACACTTGAGCAATCTACTGAACTGGGAACCAGTAAAAGTGTTACCTATTATACACATACATTGCATGTAAGAAAAAAAATACTTAGATTAACAAGTTATCAAATATTACATTTATATAATTATATAAACCTATGTATATAAATTTCGACTACCATAATACGGACATGTGTCTAGTGTGGTAGTCGAAAAGCATGTAAAAACTGTACACATTAATATTTCATGAATAAAGAAAAAAAAAAATATATATATATATATATATATTGTTGGCATTGGTTGCCGTTTAACGACCTGCCGCGCAAGGGAGCTTTCGAGCTTTATGAATGTTTCGTCTAGCAGCTTCCAGCCCGGCATACCTGCGATTCCTCAGTCCATGTAGGTTGATCAAACAATAACGATTATGATATTATACGATCGAACTGGCAATGGAATTTCCATTCACAGCACTTAAATCGCATGTCATTAAATGCGGTGAAAGCTGTGATTTTGACAGCTTATTCAAGTTTTCCTTTCAGTACTTTTTTGAGCAGAGAAATACAAGGGAATAATGTTCAATTGGCTTGTTATAAGTTTATGAGTTTTATTACTTCTAACAGAAGGTACAGGAAGCAGAACTCGGGCGGCAACCAGCGATGGGGAACACGACGTGCTTCAGGTAAATCCTGGATTTAGCAGGTTGTTTTCTCACGACGATTGAGGCTTGTTTTACACAATATTATTTAATTTTTCAAAAGAAGCAAACACATTGTGACTTGACATTTTAAATAATAAAAAGGGAAACACTTTGTTTACAGTCACTTTATTGAAATTTTTAACGTCTACCGGTTTCGGTACCTCCGTACCATCATCAGGACAGTTATAAAAATACTAACAAATACAGAATAATACACATATATATAAACAAATAGTTGAGAGAGAAAGAGATAAAAAACAGAGAGAGACAGTATCAGTTGTGGGCGGGAAGTGGGGGAGGGGAGTTAGGGATAACAGGAAACATATTTATTATAGGGCTGAACGTTAAATTTAGTTGATTATTGATAATTTCAGCCTTTGAATTGACTGATTTTTTTATTTCCAACGCTTCCAAGTTGTTAAGTCGTAAACCTATCTCATTTTTGTGAAGGACTTTAATACCCGTGTCACGGTTGAAAGTATGATCTTTATTAATTAGATGTTCTGCAAATTCTGAAAATCCCGAACTGGTTAGACATCTTAGGTGTTCTTTTATTCTAGTCTCTATATTGCGTGATGTTTGCCCTATGTAGAATGCTGGGCAATCATTACAACTAATTTTATATACGCCTGAGTGGCTAAGAACATCTTCTTTATCTTTGGCATTAATTAAAAATTTTCCTAGATTATTATTAGTATAATACGCTGGTTTAATTTCTGGGGGGAATTTAACTGTACATGTAGAGGAGAGGTTATTAATATACAAAATTCTTCTCCACTGCTGGTTGGAGTTATTATTGTTGAGAGTTGGTGGACTACTGTAGACGTATTTATTTATGGCAATACATCTTAATTTTTTTGTAAGGATTCTATCAATAAGGCCTATTTCATATCCATTATTAAGTGCTATTAGTTTAATTGTACTTAACTCATTAGCGTAATTAACATTTGATAAAGGAGTAGTGACTAAACGGTGGATCATAGAGTGGAATGCCGAATGTTTGTGGGAAATAGGGTGGTTAGACGTATTATGGATTGTAGTGTCTGTGAAGGTAGGTTTTCTAAAAATATTAAACTGAATTTTATTATCAATAATCGATAATGTGAGATCTAAAAAGTTGAGTGTCGAATTTATACCTACTTCTAGTGTGAATTGTATCTGTTTATGTAAGGAGTTGAGGAGTAATAGGAAGGAATTTAGCTGACGCTCTGTACCCGCCCAAATACATATGATATCGTCTACATAGCGTCTCCATAGTAAAATATTTTTTAACAAAGGTGTTTTAAGTTCAAAAATATTGTTTTCAAAATTATTCATAAAAATATCGGCAATAAGTGGACTTGTGGGAGACCCCATCGGTAATCCATCTCGTTGACGGTACATTATATTATTATATTTAAAACTGTTTTGGTTCAAGCAAACATCGATAAGTTGGTTAATATCTTTTGTAAAATCCTTATGTAAGTTAGAACTATTGACTAAATTGCTTATAATATTTTTACATTCTACTACCGGAATACTGGGAAACAAATTCACTACATCAAAAGAAATGAGTTTACAGTTGCTAGGGAGGGTTAAATCTTTCAAGTGGTTGATTAATTCATGGGAATTTTTAATTGTATATTTTGGTTGAAATATATTGGAATCTTTAATTACCTTAGTAAGAAAAGAAGCAATTTTATAATTAGGTGCATTACAACAAGTCACAACCGGCCTAATTGGCCTATTAGCTTTATGTATTTTGACAAACCCATATAACCTGGGGATTTTCGGGTTTTTAGTTAAGAATTTAACCTGGTGATAAGTATCATCTTTGAATATTGGGGTTTTACACTCGTTTAATGTACTTTTAAGGGTTCTCTGGTATTTATTAGTCGGATCTACTTTTAAAATTTCAAAGTTATCAGATTCTAGGAAGTCATTAATTTTATGATTATATTCTATCTTGTTCATAATTACAACTGTATTGCCTTTATCAGCTCTGGTTAATATTAAATCTTCTTTCTTCAGTTTTTCACGGATATTTTTGGCGTGTAAGTTTTCTTGATTCTGCTTCGGCTGGAATCTTGGGATAAGGTTTTGTAAGACCTCGGCACTTTTGTAGAGGTAAGGTTTCGGAGATTTATATAACGCTGTTTCCATGTCTACTGCAACGTTTTCCACAGCACTATTGTAATTTTTATTAGTATATTTTAGGTTATATTTTAAACCTTTGGAGAGTAATTCCATTTCTTGTTGGGTAAACTGTGCCAAGGAGAGATTCTGTACACGTTCGTAGAATTTTTGAGATGATGATGTCTCCGGGTTATTGATGTGGGTATTTGATTGGCACAATTTTTTGAGTTTATTTTCCAGGGTTATCCTCTTTTTATAAGCTTTCACTGACGCAAAACTTCTAATTTTGTCATCAAAAAGATCCCATTCTACTGGGTGGAGTTCATGGACTAATTCGGTATGCAATATTTTAATATTTAGTTTTAAGTTATTTCGTTGTTTGTATGCAGATTTTAAGTCTGCTTTTAACCACGCCATTTTAGCTTGATGTATAGAATTTGTTAACACACAATTTTTATTGTTATTATTAGATAATCGTATGTATCAATATACATTTTTACCAACAGTGCATAAAGTGTAAAGTGTTTCCAAATTATTTGAATGACAAATTTAACCGATTATCTAATAATAACAATAAAAATTGTGTGTTAACAAATTCTATACATCAAGCTAAAATGGCGTGGTTAAAAGCAGACTTAAAATCTGCATACAAACAACGAAATAACTTAAAACTAAATATTAAAATATTGCATACCGAATTAGTCCATGAACTCCACCCAGTAGAATGGGATCTTTTTGATGACAAAATTAGAAGTTTTGCGTCAGTGAAAGCTTATAAAAAGAGGATAACCCTGGAAAATAAACTCAAAAAATTGTGCCAATCAAATACCCACATCAATAACCCGGAGACATCATCATCTCAAAAATTCTACGAACGTGTACAGAATCTCTCCTTGGCACAGTTTACCCAACAAGAAATGGAATTACTCTCCAAAGGTTTAAAATATAACCTAAAATATACTAATAAAAATTACAATAGTGCTGTGGAAAACGTTGCAGTAGACATGGAAACAGCGTTATATAAATCTCCGAAACCTTACCTCTACAAAAGTGCCGAGGTCTTACAAAACCTTATCCCAAGATTCCAGCCGAAGCAGAATCAAGAAAACTTACACGCCAAAAATATCCGTGAAAAACTGAAGAAAGAAGATTTAATATTAACCAGAGCTGATAAAGGCAATACAGTTGTAATTATGAACAAGATAGAATATAATCATAAAATTAATGACTTCCTAGAATCTGATAACTTTGAAATTTTAAAAGTAGATCCGACTAATAAATACCAGAGAACCCTTAAAAGTACATTAAACGAGTGTAAAACCCCAATATTCAAAGATGATACTTATCACCAGGTTAAATTCTTAACTAAAAACCCGAAAATCCCCAGGTTATATGGGTTTGTCAAAATACATAAAGCTAATAGGCCAATTAGGCCGGTTGTGACTTGTTGTAATGCACCTAATTATAAAATTGCTTCTTTTCTTACTAAGGTAATTAAAGATTCCAATATATTTCAACCAAAATATACAATTAAAAATTCCCATGAATTAATCAACCACTTGAAAGATTTAACCCTCCCTAGCAACTGTAAACTCATTTCTTTTGATGTAGTGAATTTGTTTCCCAGTATTCCGGTAGTAGAATGTAAAAATATTATAAGCAATTTAGTCAATAGTTCTAACTTACATAAGGATTTTACAAAAGATATTAACCAACTTATCGATGTTTGCTTGAACCAAAACAGTTTTAAATATAATAATATAATGTACCGTCAACGAGATGGATTACCGATGGGGTCTCCCACAAGTCCACTTATTGCCGATATTTTTATGAATAATTTTGAAAACAATATTTTTGAACTTAAAACACCTTTGTTAAAAAATATTTTACTATGGAGACGCTATGTAGACGATATCATATGTATTTGGGCGGGTACAGAGCGTCAGCTAAATTCCTTCCTATTACTCCTCAACTCCTTACATAAACAGATACAATTCACACTAGAAGTAGGTATAAATTCGACACTCAACTTTTTAGATCTCACATTATCGATTATTGATAATAAAATTCAGTTTAATATTTTTAGAAAACCTACCTTCACAGACACTACAATCCATAATACGTCTAACCACCCTATTTCCCACAAACATTCGGCATTCCACTCTATGATCCACCGTTTAGTCACTACTCCTTTATCAAATGTTAATTACGCTAATGAGTTAAGTACAATTAAACTAATAGCACTTAATAATGGATATGAAATAGGCCTTATTGATAGAATCCTTACAAAAAAATTAAGATGTATTGCCATAAATAAATACGTCTACAGTAGTCCACCAACTCTCAACAATAATAACTCCAACCAGCAGTGGAGAAGAATTTTGTATATTAATAACCTCTCCTCTACATGTACAGTTAAATTCCCCCCAGAAATTAAACCAGCGTATTATACTAATAATAATCTAGGAAAATTTTTAATTAATGCCAAAGATAAAGAAGATGTTCTTAGCCACTCAGGCGTATATAAAATTAGTTGTAATGATTGCCCAGCATTCTACATAGGGCAAACATCACGCAATATAGAGACTAGAATAAAAGAACACCTAAGATGTCTAACCAGTTCGGGATTTTCAGAATTTGCAGAACATCTAATTAATAAAGATCATACTTTCAACCGTGACACGGGTATTAAAGTCCTTCACAAAAATGAGATAGGTTTACGACTTAACAACTTGGAAGCGTTGGAAATAAAAAAATCAGTCAATTCAAAGGCTGAAATTATCAATAATCAACTAAATTTAACGTTCAGCCCTATAATAAATATGTTTCCTGTTATCCCTAACTCCCCTCCCCCACTTCCCGCCCACAACTGATACTGTCTCTCTCTGTTTTTTATCTCTTTCTCTCTCAACTATTTGTTTATATATATGTGTATTATTCTGTATTTGTTAGTATTTTTATAACTGTCCTGATGATGGTACGGAGGTACCGAAACCGGTAGACGTTAAAAATTTCAATAAAGTGACTGTAAACAAAGTGTTTCCCTTTTTATTATTTACAATATTATTTGATAATCTACCCAATAAACATTTTATATTTTTTTATAGTATTACGGGAAATATGGCATTTATAAAAGCTTCCCCTGAGAGATGCGACCCCCTTCGCGACTATATTCAGTGCGGCTTCGGTGGTCTTGGTCAATTATGAACTCAGTATCTTCAAACAGAATAGAGTAAAATAACCAACTGGACAATTTCCATACGAAAATGCTGAATTCATTATGATTGCCGAAGTTTTTCTAACTGAGGGGAACTTAGACCGACGGTGACTTCCGAAACGCCGTTTTGGACACTTTTTAAATGATCAAACGCACTGTTATTATTTAATTGGATACTACATTCGCACAACAAGTATTTTGTAGTTCATTCTGTATATTAATGTTCCTTTTCTCAGGCCCTGAATCACCCATAGAACACTGTGAAATTAATTAATTAATTAATTTACAGGCCGGAATGCATTCAAGGCGAATCTACCACTGCAACGACGATGTCAGGAAATTGTTTTTTAAGACACACTGCACTGTCCTATACATGTCCAAACTGTGGACACAATACCCAGCATTGCAAGCTGAGGGTGTGCTTCAAAAATGCAAAAACTAAACTCATAAAATAAACTTATGCAACTTTCAACGTTCTGTACCTCCACTATATTCTCTGAAGGGTGCACTCATTCTCCGCCTTACTTCACCAACATCATTGAAGTCAACCAATATCATTGTCGTGGCTGCAACAGAGTGTCTCAGCTCTCCACTGAATGAGCAATGGATGCAGATGATGTGGCAACCTCCCTGAAGGAGAAAGGAGGAGGAGAGAAGGAATCCTTTTATTTTATTTGATTTTTATGTTATTATATTATATTGTCATTACTTAGTAGGTTTTTAATTTTATTGTTTTTATACTTCTCTTTTGTAATAAGTTTTAATTCATGTAATAGGGCAGAATGGGATCGCACGATCCTCCCAGTTCTTCTGGATTCAAAATTTAAATAAAAATATTAGCCTTTTCCTTGCTTTCTTGCCGTCGCTTCCATATACGCGTACTTCGCACTGTCGTTAAACAAAATATTATTCTTGTGTAGATATGGAGAAACAAAAGATCCTACATTCTAGAGATTATTATCCATGAAATTCATGTGAAAGGTTGTACAAAATGTTATCACCTGCCAGCGAAAAATGTGTTCATCTCTGGTTCCAACTTTACCGCTATTTTGAGACCATAATTGTACCTTTCATAATCCCGTAACAACTTTGCGTTTGCGGTCCCAACGGCAGTATCGCTATAAATATCATTTATGGATCTCAAATAGGACTTTGATGTCCGCATTAGGATCCACTAAAGTATAATAGAGATGTCACGGACTTAATGCCCCTTAATTGATTTACGAGCGGTCGCTGATTGGTTCGGCAACTTTCGGCGGGCAAGCTTGCAATAAATAATTGTTAAACTAAGTCTATATCGACTCATCCTATTATTTTGAGAGATTAGCTATCGATAAGAGTGCTTATGAATGAAATAACTATTGTTCTCAAGTACGAAAACAATTTACGATAATTTTATTTTATTTGATAAATATTTTGTTCAATATAATTTTTGTCTTCCATCATGTAAACAAATCATTATTATGCACACTGTGTGAACTTTACATAGACATTAAAAAACATTTTTTTGATAAGTTGCGATAATCGTCTGTAAAATAACATTTTATTTCATTAAGATGGTATTTATTGAGTAAGGCCATCTTCTTGTTCCTTCTGTTGGGGGTATGATATGGTATGGCCCATTAATCTGTCCACTATTCTGCTAATTAACAATCTACAACGCCATTTCACTACAGGACTATGCAGTGAAGATGGTACGCAACAAAACTCTTACTCGGTACACACTCCTTTGCTTCAACCAAATTAATACAACGTGCTCTTTTGTCCTACCGACTGTCGACAACGCCAGGCACAAATTGAAGTTTAATTTACATGAAGAAGTCGTGTCTTGCTGGGTATCTCTAACTTATTTTTATAAACGATTGCCAGTTGCACGCTGACGATCCCTTTTGCATTCATCCGCTCTTCATACAAGTTCAAATTATCTAGGCGTTCCTTTTCGTAATCCTGATTACACCATGATTATCCGGATGTAATTATTCAGATATCCTCATTCGTAATAGTTAGTTTTTAAGGCATAAAACTGTGGTTGCTTTTTCCTCCTTTTAAAGCCAACATTTCGGACACTCGGAGTTTCCATCGTCACGGCATATACCAAGATGAAAAACACCAAGATTGCTTAAGACTCTAAGATAGTTAAGACAATAAAATATTTTTTTGGCCATGAGAATCTGAAATCATATGTAATTGTTGCACCACATTTAGACAACTGTTCTAGTATTCTCTATCTTAGTTATGTTGGTAGCTTTAAAAAACTCGAAATTATCGATAATAAAGCAATGAGACAAGTGTATTAAATAAAAATCAATACAGAAAATGTTTAGGGAATGAGATATAATGGGTGTTAAACAAAGTTTTTAACAATATGCTTACTTTAGAGACAAACTACATTAAAATTATTACAAAAAAGGCAAATTAAAACACAGATTTGTTTACTGTATAAAGCATCCAAATATACCGCTTTGTTACCAGTGAAATTAAAAATGTACCTAGATTAACTTTCAAACTTAATCATTTTTATCCTTCTAGCAACCACTAATTTCTGCCCACTCCTACCCTTTCCATTCCTTCATCGATTCTTCTGCCGATTTGAGTTTGACCTTCCCTCCTCGCCTTCTACTCTAATCCCTCTCTCAATTTCAACACATATTGCATTTTAGTATACGACTAGAGAACATTGTTCTAGAAACATGTAGAATTTGTATCTAATGTAGCCGTGTAATAGAAAATTCACTTTAATTAATTAATTATGTCATTATAAATAAGGACCTATCTACCTGATACTATTCTTCCAAAAACCATAATCATATCTTACCATGTATTAATAATACTGGGTACGTAATGCATTCCAATCACGATATCGGTACCACCCATCATGTAATCAACAACACATCACTAAAAGATTCCGTTAAAAAAGTACCTATTGAACTACGAATACTTCCTCGTATCTAATCCCTAACGCCGTAGTTCATAGCTCTCAGCGTCGTTATGTCTCAGAAAGAAACCTAGGAAATATACATCCCGGCTTGATATGTCACGAATTGCTCGAAATCGTGATCCGCTCCATCAATTTCATGGCGAATATGTTACGTTAAGTTTACACTGCCTGGATCGTGTGCGGATATTTAGTCTTTCTACATTACGGTGCAATCTTATTGGCATGATAAAGGTGAAGTTTCCCATAGTGCCACAGTTTCACATAGTGAACATAAATCTGGAGCTTCCCATTACTGGATGGGGTATGTTTGGACCCAGTTATGATCAATGGGAACTGATAAACTTTTGACAGTCTGATGTGAAGTGTTTGACTCATCGCGTTCTGATCCATACAACCTTCAAAGATAAGCAATGCATAATGCATAGGTGCATTTCTTAATCGCTGAAAAATTTCTCTTTTTGATCATGAATGCAGATGATAGATTTATAATTAATATATATACTTTTTGTGAGTGTCGCACAAGAGTATTATTAACTGTTATATCTAAAGGAATTCAACGGGACTACCGCATCTGGCATTGCAAGCTGGAAAAGTCGAGGAGTAATAAGGTCACCCCATTATTGCGGCTGTTAAGCCAACACTGGTACTTATTTAATACTTACTTTATAGACAAACTACATTACAATAAAGACTTTAAAAAAAAGTCAAAATTAAAAAAACCGAGTTGTTTACTATATAAAGGCATCCAAATGTATAGCATGGTTCCAAGTCAAGTTAAAAATGTATCTAGATTAATTTTCCCACTTAATCATTTTTAGTGAATGTAGTCTGTAGAATGTTATTGTTGCCAACTTTAAACGTAAAGCCCAGCTATAATTTTAGTTTGAATAATTGCAGTATTTATTTTTGTAATAATTTAGTAGGTTTATATAATTTAGAATATTATTTAGTTCTCCCGTATTTTTTATTATTTACTATAATTATAATAAAAAAATAAAATAAAACATATTTATCTAAAGACACTGTATAGTATGATAAAGTTAAATATGACCGAAGGTGATAGGGTCCCATTAGCTCAGTTGGTAGAGCGGTGCCCCGGTAAGGCAAAGGTCCTGGGTTCGAGTCCTAGATGTGACCGTATCTTTTTCTGGTTCAAAATTTTGTTTAGGAATCGCTAATATTGTCTTCAATAAATGAATATGATACTTTCCTAAAGAAGGTTAGGATATAATCGAAACAATGTATACCTTATAAAAGTAAATTTTCATTTAATGAAACTGATGTTTATAGTTCACCGGGGGTGAATTTTTCACACAAAACAGCTTTGCCTGATTTTATGAATATTGTTAATGCATCTATTTAAAGGCCTGAATATAGCGAGACGTCCCAGTTATGGAAAAGCTAATTGCGTAGCGCTGCACTTCTAAATTCCAATTACTTTATATCTAAACTATTCAATCCATCCATTTCACCACGAGAAAAAAAAAGAATTTTCAAAGTAAAACACTTCAAAAAAGTAAGCACATACTGCTCAAATCTCTAGTATTTATCATTCCTCAATACGTAAAAAGCGATTAATTAGTAAGAACGAACTATTCGAGCCAAATCCGAAGCCATAAACAAACCGGCAAGAAAAAGCTACCTTCCAACATGATCGGCTATCACAATTGAATAGTAATTCTTCTTATATCAACTGATTCATGTTTGTGGGCATCAGATGGAAATGTCTGCGGGATTTTATCCACATATCTCGCATCTATGGTTACAGCTTATATGGACCGCTTCGACTCTGGCGTAGGTTTTTAGCACTATTGCCGCAAATGGGCGAATGTTTTTGTAGGCAAGGACGGATGCTGTACGTATTTAACGAGATATTTTCAAGGAGAGGGATTCTAAGTTGTTGTAGCGAGTGGCCTTCGGTAACTAGACTCAACCCTGAGGAGGAGGCGTGAGAAAGCACAGCAAAATCTTGAGAATGCAAATTTTTAAAGCATTTAAAAAAAAACTTATCCCTAGTATTAGTATTATCGTATTTTATTTTTGCAAAATGATGTCTACAAGAACAGAAGAACCATATTTAAGAAGTCATTTTTGGTCCAGATTTTTTTCTTCATAAATATTACACATGGGTGGCATGTTTTTTTAAAGCTTGTTTAAATTCAGCCAAATTCTGGAGATTAGTAAGAGCTGTGGGAAGTTTATTCCATCATAGTATTCGGCTCGATTTAACCTATGAAGTTCTTGATAAAGTTCTTCTAAAAGGATTTGATACTTTATAGTTTATTGTGCACGAGTTCCCAACAGTGTTCGGAGTGAATAATAATTTTAATATTTTTTTTTTAGTTAGTATGTATAGTGTATGTGTTGAATAGGTATGTGTAGTTTGAAGTTAATCAATAGTCAAAATTTGTGCTTCAAGCACTCAATATTTCTTATAGGAATTAGATAGTGTAGGGATATGCTCATTTTTGAATTTGGGAGGCGGATTTGGATACCACTGCCTCGGGAACCGTTTATTGGATAAACAGCACCTCTACCATAGGTGACCCCAAGTGGTTCGCTACGTTTGGTGACTTAGCAGGGGTGCCCGCGTTCATCTGGTGAAGTGCTCACCAGCTACGTGGCGTACCAGATCGGGAGAGGCTGGTTTAGGGGACGCTTTGACCTCCCCAATAGGTCCCTCGACCCATCACAACAGCAGCGCAACAGTGGGAGGGATGTGTTAATGGACTCATGGACACATTGATCCCTACATACCTACCCCACCATCTCAAAACTTCCTCTTTTCATGTACTTAAAAATAACTTCTACACAGCATCCTAAAATATGACATGGCTCAAGTAACCTTTACATTTCCTATGAATGATTAAGCTATTTTCGTTATTGCTCGGTCCAGTAATTTACAATTAAGTTGACAATTCTGTCAGCTTAACTTGCCGGTGATATTCGGGTTTTAGCTCACAATTGAAATATCTGATCAGAGGACAAGTCACCACCCTTCCTGCTTTCTGGGCGGTCAACGCTGCAATAGGGGAGTGACAAGGAATATTTTTGTAGTTAAGAGAAATTATAATTGATTTATGGGAAGAAATGCTAAATCGAATTTGAGCAGTAGGAGGCAAAATTAAGGAAATAGCAGAAACATAACTCATTTAATTTCTGTTTAAACAAGGAACAGGTTATACTCGTATTAGCAAATATGGCTCCGTAGAGCTAAATTTGAGAAAATTTCTGACAAAGTGTCACCAGCTCTACGTTAAATAATAAAGTCGCCAATTAATGGCCAGGGCATATACGGGTGCAAACTAATAATTCGTCATAAAATTTTATAGCTTAATTACAAAAAGCGTATTTTAATAACAAAAATTAAATTAGCGCCATCTACGAAAGAGCAAATCATGAATTCTTTTAAGTACCCAAGTTACGGTAAGTTCAGAAATATGTTTGTAGTGGTGCTCGGTGGTTTGAATATGAGGTGAGATTTAATAATATTTTGACGATTTGTATAGCGCCGTTTTTGTGCAAAATCACCCCAAGGGCGCTGTACAAAAATATAATACATTTCTACAATGATCTATGTTATTACTAACTATATATGGAGATAATATACAGTACAATACTTACCTGTTATGTCACTTGAGATTAACTCTTAATTAACATTAACTAATTGTTTGTTAGCGATATTTAGATACAAGATTTAGGGCGTAATTGGAAAATTGGATATAACTGGACTTTCTCTCAGGAATGGTATATTTAATTTACGGGTATTACAGCTTAAAACGGTAAGTTTTTAGTTTAGACATGAATTCTGTTGGACTTGTTATGAATCTTAGTTCAGGAAGGAGTTTATTCCAAGCCTTCGGCCAAGATACTCCGAAAGCGCGATCACTAAACTTAGTATTTGGCTTGCGCTTAGGTTTCATCAGTCTGCCTACAGCTGATGATGTTGCTGATCTAAGAGTTGACTGACTCAGACCAGTGTTTTCCGGGACGCATAGTTCAGAGATGTAGGGGTATTTAGGTATTGGGGTGGGGGGATGTATTTGTCCATCAGATTGAGGGAATTCTTTGCACCGAAGTGGGAGGAATAGATTCACATGCCTCTCCTGGACACACTGATCCTCTGATTCCTTTTATCTTCCCAGAACTTCCTCTCCTTCCTTTACTTAGACTACACACAGCATCCACTCCTGTGCGGAGTTAATGTAAAAAAAATTATGTTGGTAACTAATAGTTTATTTGAAATATGATGAAGCTCAAATTCAAACTAGATTATCAAATTGCTTTTAAAATTATTGGATGGATTTGAAAAAGTATCCATCTTTTTCCTATGGGGCGGTTCTCTCCCCAAGAATGCGGTCAATCCTCATCGATTTCCCTAACAATAAATAGGGGCAGCAAAACAGAACATCATCGTCAAATACTACTTAGGAACGTAAGGGTAAAATTGAGATCAGAGATATAGAAAAATCCCTTCTTACTAAGTGTCTCATCACCATAACGTTGCAGTTTTTAAGAATGTTGAACTTGCCACGCTAGACGAGTCTTGTAAAAGCTCGCAATATCTCTTCATGAAAGAAGCGAACGTTTCGGAAAGATAGGAACAATAATTTATTCTTCGTAACGTTCGTAACAATATAAGGCAATTTATTTTCAAAATTAATACTTGTGGTATGAGAATCGATACCAGTGGCGTACATTGTTACATGACCAAAGGTAGATTGTGTGTAGGTTTTGAAATTCATATTAATTAGAAAATTATGGCGTTTAAAAATTCTTATGTTTTAGTTTTAATATTGTATGTCACTGATCGATACCTATCCTAAGTTATGTTGTCGGTATAATGATTCAAAGTATCGAGTTTCCACCAAAACGTCACAGGTTCTATTTTTCTTCTAGCTAAGTGCTCTATTATTGTGCAAGCAACATTTTTCATCTGGAAACTATGGCAGTAGGAGTAGAAATCCAAATGATATCAAGGTATTTAAAAAAAATCAAGTAAGAGGACTAGCGTAATGTGCATAGAAACTGTAATAAAATATTTTTGGAAATGTGAAGAGATATTTATTTATTTATTTATTTATTTATACTGGGTTTTTATAGATGTTCTCACTTACTTGAGAACTATCCAGTTACATAAACTCTGTTAAGTTAGAGACAAAATCTACAAATTACATACACATACAGGTAAAAATGCAATTAAATACAGGTTACGTACAATTAATAAACGAAAAAAATAATAATATAATATAATTATACATAAGTTCAGTAAAATGACAAATAAAAAAAAAAAATTATATATTTTAAATTACAAGAATATTACCTATTTTTATAAATCGCTAGACAATGTTTTACACCACTGCCAACCGGTATGCTTCGAGTATGTTTGTAATTATGTTTTGTGTAATATTGTGACAATTATAATTGCTGAATGTACTGTAGCCTGAGCCCAAATAAGTATTTGCTGGTTGAACTCCTTTATACAATATACAATTTACTTATCGTATACTAATACCTACCTGTGTTGTGCCTACTTATGTCTTTCATGCTCAGCTTATTATTTTATTTACTATGTTATACTTCTTATGATTCTATATACTTGTTATAATGCTCCTGTATGATTTGCCTTGCATGTTAAAGCCGTCAAGGCGTGAACAAACAAATAAATAAATACTAGGAGAGTCAAGTGATACATAATATAATTAACTAAACATATTATTTAGCAGCAGCAGAACATTTTTTGAATCTATATAGATTTTCGACGAAAA
Source organism: Hesperophylax magnus (assembly GCA_026573805.1). NCBI lineage: Eukaryota > Metazoa > Arthropoda > Insecta > Trichoptera > Limnephilidae > Hesperophylax > Hesperophylax magnus. Next base: position 1,857,714 of record JAIUSX010000035.1, read on the forward strand.
TATCTACTTCAGGACACTCAATCTTATTATACAGTCGACACATTTGGGTCAGAGGGCTAAACTAGGCGATATTATTTTTGAATATATTCAGGTGAAAATGCTATGGTGTCTTAAACAATGGGAATTGGGGACATTTATTTCAATATTGGCAAGACTTAATGAGGTATCAAGATGGCCGTCTGAGATTAAGTTTTTTTTTAGGTAATTTTTTCGAGTTAGTTTCTACACATTCAGCGATGCAGACTGTGTTTATTTATTACACGCCTTGGTGGGCTTTCACATTATGATTTACAAGTTATTTGAATAAATTTAAATACTTAAAAATTAAAAGAATAAAAGAAAATATGAAGATAATGGAAAGAAAAAACGAAGTTGCAACAAAAACATAAAACAAAATACATGGGTAATAATTTTAACCGAAAATAAGAATCCTCATCTGGGTATCGGCGAAAGAGATAATGATTCTCGAAGGTTTCTCAGTTAGTAAATTATTACTAACTGAGATTTATGTATCCGCATGTTTTTTAATTTTTTCCACGATGCTCATTTTAAAAAGATTAGCAAACTTGATTCCAACTAGCTCACGATTGTTTTGATTCCACCTAACTCATGATTGTTTTGATTCCACCTAGCTCAAGATTGTTTTGATTCCACCTAGCTCACGATTGTATTAAAACTAGCATATCACAAAATAGAAGCAACATGCATTGTTTGAAAGTTGGTTGAATAAAACTGTAGGTATTTGTACGGGTATTGGTCTTACAGATGTCTTGAAATCAAAATAATCGTTAGGGCAACCGTTAACTGTACATTCCTTTTCCACAACACCAATAGTCAGCCTTAGAAGGTGGTTCGCATTATGTGATTGTTCTTCACTAATATCCCTCTCAAAACACACAAATTAAAACTTGCCAAAATTTAATTCAACTAGATGATTTAAAATATTTCTGATACAATCACGATTAAATTACAGTTTTCAAAAACATAATAAATTAATAAACACATTTTAATTGAAGGAAGGAACGATATAGGTATTTGGTGGAGAATCTATATTTTCGTAAAAACTGTGCTATACTAAGAAAACGAATCATAGAAACATATTAAAAGAATAGAAAAAATATTTTAAAAATCAGCAAGATGATAATTAAAAGGTCATTTTCAAATATTCGATGCACATTACTTTATTTCTGACTTGGTCATCTACACACATGGAGAAAACTTACTGAGATAAAACGTTGCTAATTTATTAGGAATCTGGTCAAATAATTCGAACTCTTATTAAAAATGGTACTACATGGAAAAATGGAATGAATTGATTTCAAAAAAATATATTGTAAAACACTAATGTGTTATGAGAATGTCGGAACACGTGTTCTGTTTTATTCTGAATGTTTTAATATTTGTAAGTAAATGGTTTGCCATCACGTTTTTTATAGGATTTTAATAAATTAACCATACTATTTTTTTCCTGGCACAATCTAGTTCTAGTCACACAGCAATGCACGCCACTGCTTCCAGTCATGTTTTAACTTCGCAGAATCTAGAATTTGGACAAATTATCCGCTTCTGAAACTTCATAATAAAATTTATAAAATATACTGAAAGTTGATACGTTTTAATAGGTAAAATCAAAGTCATAGTAATTGTAGGTACAAAGTATTACTTACCTGTTATGTATTTGAATGTACCTTACGTAGGGGTCTTGCGGTAAGAGGAAAAGCTAGGTACCATGATTAAATTTTATCAAATAAGAAACGATTTGAGAGTAACGGAAGATCTCCAGTCACAAAATGGCAATAATCGTAAAATCGTAGAACTGTACGCGATTCTGAATAATAGTGAAAATGATTGATTCGGCAAAAACATACATTGAAAGGATATACTTTGAAAGGTTCAATGGATCTGATAGCTAGGGTCTATTAACTAAAGAATACAAGCTAAGAACATTGGAGTTAATGGAAGATGCAAGAAAACCAACAAGTGACCTTTACGTTGCAGGCGTTAACACCACCCACTAGAATCACGTGTTTTTCAGAAGTATTTCTGATAATAAAATTATAAAGCAACCTTATAGATTGCGATTGTATCTCAGGTGCGAACAAACCTCTTTGACTAGCGATGAAAATAATTGGCACTATATTATCTACATAACTACATATTATAAGTGTGAACTTTCCACTTTGTTTTGTAATATATTTTAATCTTTATATCTATGCATTGTTTTGTAAGGTGAATGAGAAACTGTGTGTAGATTACACGAGTTTACCTTCATTCTTAGTCACTATAAAATCCACCCATTTCTTTTTATATGCTTGTGTCCTGCCTGATGAAATTCGTAGACAACCAATAATTTGATTGGGCTCTTGGTTATCAATATGAGTATTTTTTCTGCATTAAGCCAGCCAAGTATATAATTATTTATTTAACGCCAAAAAATGGGAATTTAAAAAGCACGGCCAGTAGGATGTGAAACCATGTCACTCCCAAAGTTATGTCACCCTGAATATATATAATACCTAATAATACTAGGTTTATGCTAATAAAAATAAACAATAACAACACGACAAAATACACTATTCCACTGCAACACACATGAGCGCAATTACATTGCGAACTCCCCAATACAACGGTTTCACACTATGGGAAACCAATCCTTAGGTGATGTCGATATATTTAATATTAACTTTGCGAATTTTGTTAATCACGTAAATGACTTATTTCAATACTATTCCTAAATGGAAGTTATATTTTTGTAAACCAGTCAAATCACTGTATTTTTTAATTTTTTTCTTGCTATTTTTAATTTTGTTTCTTGCATATATTATTTTTTAATGTAATTTTATTTTTATTATTTCATTCTCATGTTTCAAAACTGTCTGTCATTAAAATTGTACTACCTGCATGTAAAAGTCTTCTGGGCGTTAAATAAATAAAAATAAAATAAAATAAAATAAAATAAAATAAAATAAAATAAAATAAAATAAAATAAAATAAAATAAAATAAAATAAAATAAAATAAAATAAAATAAAATAAAATAAAATAAAATAAAATAAAATAAAATAAAATAAAATAAAATAAAATAAAATAAAATAAAATAAAATAAAATAAAATAAAATAAAAATAAATAAATATACCTACTGAAACAGAAATCTTTGCCGTGCGGTTTACTTAATATTAAGGCGATGCACCGAGTCGCGTAACTCTTGGAATCGGAATCTTATGTAGATGGTGATAAGGTGTAAATTCCCGCTTAACACATGCCGCCTGTTTTGATGTATGCAAGAAAAAAACAACGCCAAAAATTGGATTATTTTATTTTGCTAATTTCAGGCACAAATGATTAAATATTTTACGATCATTTTCTGAAGAACTTTATTTTCCACATTATAAGATAAAACCATAACCGAGAATGGTTTGGTAAGTAGAAGATTTTAAACTTAAAAGCTGTTTTTGAAAGCCCAATACTTTTTTTTTGGGCTTGTAGAAAGACTATTTCAAAGGCCAAGATATGTTAAAAGGCATTTGTTTGTTTTAAACAATTAATCTCCCTAAAGTGTTTATTATTGTTTAATATACTTTTTGCTCCTCTCATCTTTGGCCAATGGTAAACTTTTAGATAGGTAGGTACTTAACTTTGCAATCCTATTATTTGGTGACAAACGCCGTCAGTCAAATCTATCCTATCCTGTAGTGAAAAAATATGTTTTCATGATTTCTTACGTATAGTTTTTTGTAAGACGGACACAATCCGTGTGATGTATTATATTTTTTTATGTATATTTTATTTAGTTATAAAATTTTTCATCTTATACCTAATATATTATTTTCTAGGACTACTATAATAATATTTACTGTCTGTACTGTCTGTAATGTGGATGAGTGCAAACGAGATGGAATGCCTGCAAGATTTTATAAAAAACGATTCACGTTAGTTGTGTGCCACTTTTGTTACAAGCAGCTCCCCAATAAATATCAATACAAGATCACGTATCATTATTGTGTACGACCTTCACCCGCTACAATAATACTCAGCCTCTACACCACATTGGCACCAGCTACATTTGGCATACATTACAATCTGTAAAATTTACTTTTATGCGTCAATGCGTCAACATTAAGATGCTTCTAGATTACCGCACAAGTTTCACACCTTTTTACTTGATAACATATTACATCAATACATTACAGAAGGTATGATGCTATTATTTCCAGTATGCTCGAGACGATAATGAGATCGGTAGATCACGATCTGGAACCTTTTCACACTGGGAGTGTGACGGGCTCACGAGGCCGCGGATGAGGGTGCTGGCGGCCCCGCTAGTGTGATGACTGCCGCCTGCCCGCTACCCTCTTATTATAAGCCCGCGCCCTTCGGCGGCTACCCGATGAACCTACCACCTATCTAATAATTTAAAATATACAAAAAAATCCATGAAGTCTTTGAAAACGTTTAATAATTTACATGAAAGCTTTTTGTAACGTTTTCTGACTATCTTTCTACTGTAATAGATGCGTCGCAAGCTTTCCCACTGTTTTCAAACTTTAAAAAATAAACAGCATTTATTAAAAATTAATAATAATAGGTTACAGTAAGCTTCCAAGTGGCTAGACGATCGCTTATCATACATGTTTTCAGTAGGGAATACAAAAGCATTCTAAGGATATATTAGTAGGTATCTACCTACTAAACTATACTCTTGCAAGGATACATGACACTTACATGGCAGAAAAATTTTCCACACCTGGCTTTGTAGCTCAGGCAGTCACCTCTGGTCTGAAGCCCCGAAATTTTGAAAAAAAACTTATGCTAACTTTAGGAATGCTGGGTCCTTATTCTACTGGACGGTGTTCCGAGGATCTAGCGTAATTGATTCCTTCGTCACCGGTGCATAGTCGGGAAATGCGCCAAACGCGCGCTTAACGTTTGTACACAATTGAAATTTGTCGCATAAGAACGAGTAGTTTTTACGACTCGTTCTTGAGTTCAACAGCTCATATCCTGTTGTGTTTCTTAGCTACTACAACATGGGTTTCTTCAAGACCCATGTTCACTCTTTCCTCTCCACAAAATGACCCTCCACACAGCATCCCCAAAGATAAAATGTGCCCCGCGTGATTCTATTTTCTTCAGGTCCTCTTATATGGAGTTAATGTAAGTTAATGCACTCATAAAATACACGCAATACATACGATAATTTCAGTACATTCACACCTGCTTAACAAATTGCAAAATAAAATTTCTGCTTTGCGCACATAATAGATATTATATTTTATATTTTGACAGCTATTACTCTATCCGGTAGTAGACCTCTTAACGGTTTTAATTTTGGGTTACCTTTGACCTGTTTCGATTGTCTTCTATCTACAAAAAAAAGCTGGCAAACCCCATCCCTTTGAGCCCTCAAGGTAGGGTGGGATTTGTCTATTGCTTGGAAGGGTTAAGCCGTTATACCTAGAACATAACAGCTACCTATATAGAAATAATACTATTTATGGATTTCCTTCTTAGAATAGACAAACCCGGCATGTGATTATCATATTGCAAATGTGCAAAAAATCCCCGTTATTTTGCAGGACAGGTTTGTTTCTTGCAAATCTTGTTTGCATATTTCATTGTCAATTGTGCTATTATTCTATTCCTATTTTGCAAAGTACATCCACCATTCATTTTGCGAATTTCGGTTATGCCATTATGCGGACAAAGAAAGTGCATTCAAGTCTAGTTTTCGCAACCGTCTTTTTAGTAAGCTCATTAAAATATTATTAGCATTTACCAGATTCATGTCATTATATTTTACGTGAAAAAAAATTAGCTTAACTAACTAAGAATAAAAAAATATATATACGGAATTAACACGTAAAATGTTTTTTTTAAAGTTATTCGCAATTGCAGGTCCCATTTGTGTTATCAGAACGTTTTTCAGTGAATTTATAGTTCAAACCATTTTATATTCGCTTTCCTTACAACATTTTATGTATTATTTAATTAACGCCCTTTTTTCGGGGCTTTTACATGTGAATATTAAGAAATATACATTATTTATTGTTCATAACTGAATTGCTTCATTAACAACATTCTATATTTGTTTAAAGATACATCGAAGATGTCCAATGACTTGGTATAATTGTTTCCATCCATTAGTATTCTGGGCAAAGAGTAATACATATGATAGTTAGTCCCAGAATTTCTGCACTGAAATTAATCCTGACTTCTAGTATTACGTTGTGGAATCCGGAAGCTTATCAATTCTAGCAATACCGGACTATCAATTAAATCATTTAGAATTTTATATAGAAATACCAAGTCAGTGACAATTCTTCTGTCTGACAATTTGAGCATAAATAACTTGTCACATAAATTATCATAAAATTTTATTTATACTTTTAGATACTTTGGTAAATAAAATAAAAATACATACCCACCCAAGCAACGGAACTTACGCAATTTTTCGAATATATATTTTGTATAACGTATTATTATATTTTTGTATCCCTTAAGCTTACAATAAAAAAGTGTTTAAGGAACACAAAAAACATATTCGATTATAAGGTATCCGAAAACATTAAAAAATTGCTCCAAAATAAGTTTCTGAGGTATCTTTATATGATATTGTAAGGTGCAAAATTCCCTTACTATTAAACATCTTACTATTAAACCTTCTTTTTTCTATAAATTTTTCAAAACAATTGGTTGTAAATATTATTTTATTTTTCTTTGTTTAAAATAAAAATATAGTTAAAATAGTAATTAATTACGTTTCTCCACCTTGTTAACACGAGCTTTTGTCACGATACTGTTTTTGATATTAATATTAACATTATGTTATTGAAGAAGAAGATAATACTATTAAATCTAAATGAAACATGATACAAATATAATGGTTTTTAATTTGTTTTTAACGTCGATTTTTATTTATATGTGACACCTACTGACTTTTTCTACAAGTGCAAATAAATATTTAATTTTTTTTTAATTGGAATAAGTTTTCTTAATAAACATCCATACTTCTTGGAACAATATAAATTGTTCCTACCAAACAATTAATAATTATAATAACAATATTTGATTGATTTGTGTAGCGCCGTTTTTGTGCGAAATCACCACAAGGGCTCTACCGCCAGAGTTGACACCACGACCAGTTATGTATTCCACATGGCAGAACGGAAGTACTAGCCCATCTAGCAAGGCAAAACAAGAGGTATGGTGCTGCTAAATCATATCTCTACGTCCCTTGACATTTTATACACTGGCTTTGAAGGTTTCAATTGTCATAATAATAATAATAATAATAATGATTGGATAATTTGTAGAGCGCCGTTTTTGTGCGAAATCACCACAAGGGCTCTACCGCCAGAGTTGACACCACGACCAGTTATGTATTCCACATGGCAGAACGGAAGTACTAGCCCATCTAGCAAGGCAAAACAAGAGGTATGGTGCTGCTAAATCATATCTCTACGTCCCTTGACATTTTATACACTGGCTTTGAAGGTTTCAATTGTCATATTAGGCAAGAACTGTAAAATGTATGTTTTCATAATCTGTGTATTTTTAATTTATTTAAATAATAAATCTGTTATATATACGCATATAAAAAACATACCTATCAATAATTATAACTGGAAGATTAGGCAGTGAAACCGGGGTCAAAGGCAATTAATACAACACTGTGTAATATATTATTATAAGCAATAATTAGTCATCTGAAATATCCATACAAATTGAAAATATCTCCCGAGTAAAAATAAATGCCGCCGACGGGAATTGAACCCGCACCTTCTATGTCCGGTCAGGCGCTCTGGACCATTGCGCTACGTCGGCTTATACCCAACACGCATAATAATTCGAATCTTTGTATGGATATTTCAGGCGACTAATTATTGCTTATTATAATTTGTTATCCTTTGTGCTATACATAAAAAACCTTGTTTTATCATTAAAAATAACTATGTAATATGTTCATCCAAAAATCTTATCTTTAGGGTTGTCGAGTTTCTGAATGAATAGTGAGTGGATTCAAATGTAGGTAGTGGGTACTTTATGAAATAGTGGATATAAAAGTTTCTACGAATTCACTATCACCAAGAGAGGATGTTTGCTTTATTGTTGGTAAATAATTTTATCGGAGTAGCAAGTTGATATTTGATCATATGGGATAAGTTGAGGCTGTGAAGCCGTAGGCATAGTCTCATACAAGTATTTTGATAACGTACTTTTTTATATCATTCAATGGGACTTACTGTTCCCGGTGAAACATTGTAATAAATTATTCTTACACGTTTATAGTTTTGTAGTCACCCTCTCAAAGGTAATGAAAACCTTCGTCAGAAGTCATCATAAAATAAGTATGTACCCATCTAAGTTAAAATGCTGTTGAATGAAGTATACTTTATATTACATTCCTAAGAAATACAAAGATAGGCTTCTTCCCGCTTCTAAGCATGTTCACAAAACCTAAACAATATAACACATTAAATAAATTAATGTGGGGAAAACAGACTTACAAAATACCCCCACAGAATATGAAATCTACTGTCACAATTATTTTATCAGTAAATCGGTTTAATCAGCAAAAATGATTTTAAATTGGGAAGTGGTAAAATAGAATCGTATAAATAAGTCGTCTAAACGTGGTTAAAACCACATTAATAACAAAAACCAAAAATACTTGCAGAAATTAAGAATTATATTATTAAATTTGATTTAATTAAATTTAAAAAAATAAATTAAATGAAGTTCTACGAATTAAACAAAAATATCTTAATTTTCTATAATAATAATTGTGAAACAACTTTTAATTTATTTTGAGGGATACCCACCAATGTAATACATAATTGAAAAATAAGTTGAAACTAATAAATCTAAACGAAACATAATACAGAACAAGCAAATAAAAATAAAAACCGTCAGAACTAGGAATTGAACCTATGAACTTTTGTTTTACCGAGCGTCTAAACCACTAGACCATTGGGGCCTATTTATTGCTTCGTATTTCAAATTCAGAATTAACAATATTATCTGGCAACCATTTTTTCACATAAAAATGGCGTCTAGATGTTTAAATAGAAACAAAGTTTTTTTAATGAAATTGTATTGTAACCTAGATAGTGTCTCAGATAAACGGTGACCGGATAAATCATCAAAATGATAATTCATCACATCTTTAAAAAGTTATATAAAGTCATGGAAAGTGATGAAACAAAAACTGGGTTAAGTAGGTTAGGTTAGGTTAGGTTATGTTAGGTTTAATTTTTTCATCGTTTCTAATGACTTTATATCACTTTTTAAAAGTGTGTTGAATTGTCACTGTGTTGAGTTATCATAGAACACAGATAAACATTGCGATTTTTATTTATATAGGATACCTTTACTTTTTTAATATCAAAATAAATATTCAGAGGCAACTTTTTTCTTTTTAAATTATTTTGAATATAATTCTGAAATTAAAATATAATATCGACAAATATGACGCTCAATAAATACGTCCCAATGGTCGAGTGGTTTAAGACGACTGTCCCGGTAAGACAAGAGATTCTGGGCATAATTCCTAGTTGTGACCAATATTTTTTTTCTGTGTCTTGTTCTGTTTCATGTTTCGATTAGATTTATTAGTTATATCTTTTTCGTCAATATTTTTAGCGCAGTTTTTGTGTTTAGGCGTTATCTTATTACATACAAACATATACATAAACATACCTACCCGAAATAATCAATAATAATAACATTTTTGGTTTTTTTTTACGTTAATTCCTAGGAGGCCCAGAGGAATATAATTTCGCTCAGGGCCACAGACATAGGAATTAATATTCATGTGTCTATGCTCAGGGCCCATTTCATCTATGGAAATTCAGAAAGGAAGTAACTTCTGGGAAGGAAAAAGGCAAGAGCGGTGAGTAGGAATTTGGGGGTCATTGTGTACCGGAGTGATGTATGTTCTCATACCTCCCATTGCGGAGCAAGGCATTGGGTAGAGAGAATTCAGCTCGAGAGGTCAAAAGGTCTCCCTCAACCGGCCTCTCCCGGTTCGCAGCTGGTGGACAGACGCATCCGTTACCAAGAACTGGACAAACCTCACCCCGTGAACCCGGGCACCCCTGACAAGTCACCCCGGCCAAGTCACCAAACATAGCTTACCACTTGGCATTCCCTAAGACAGAGGTGTTGGTTATCCGATAAATGGTTCTCGGGGCGGCGGTACCCATACACGTCCTGTAGTCGCCCTCCAGGTTTGCAGCTGAATCGTTTATGGACGATTTTCTGAAGAGATTTATTTTAAGTTTCGCTCTGAATTCTGTCGACTATACATATGAATGCAAATCTTGGAAGTGGAAATTAACCCAATTCCCGACATCAGATCGAGCTGAAACTCGATAGATAGACTAGTTATAGACGTCAAAGCAATCTATAAATGTTGGTGCTAATCACGCGTACACATGCGGACATATCAAAACCTCCAGTAGTAAGTTTTGGTCATATACCCATTTCTCTGAAATGCTGGTTCCTTGATGACGTCGCCGCTCTAAGAGTTGACTGTCTTAAATTAGTATTTTTAGGAATGCACAGTTCAGGTAAATAAGTCGGAGCCAATAAAAAATAAGCATTTACTAAAAAACCATTTTTTTATTTAAATATTAAAAAAAACCATAAAATATAGGAATAATACACATACATCAATAAGTTCGTATGTACTTTGAAAATATGGTCCTTGCGGTACTATTGCGGTGATATGCTGGTTGTTTATGGAAATGCATCTCTTCCGCTTATGATAGTCTGACCTAAATATTAAAGAAACGGGTCCCAAGTGCATAACTAGCTGATAGCTTATTAGTTCCACACTTTTATCTCAAGTTCCATATGTAATTAACACGTGGCCTCACGCTACTTGTGTGTTCCTATTAATTCCCAAGTACTATTCCATGGCGATAATGACATGACATGTAATTTAATCATTTCTTTACTACGACACATATATTGTCACGTACAATTGCTTTAATATTCATATGTGACTATCGGCGTGTAATTCAATTCTTATTACAAGTGATTCGACAGATTCCACTTACTTAGCGGATATATTCAGTTTTTAGAAAAACATGTCATGTCAGGTGAGCACAATGTCTTTGTTTTACGGGTATTATTCCTATGGGAGTAGCTATCGGCAAGGCGTCAAACGCGGAAGTTAGGGTTTCTTCCCTCTTACAATACAGGTATATATTACACCCAGACGCACCCTTCCTGTCCTTAAAACCCTTTACACAGTATCCTCAAAGATGACAGGTCCCGAGGGAAATCTCCGGAGCCTTAATGTCGTTTCTACACTTAAAAAAAAATAATGGTCAACGGTAAGTTGCTTTTGGGCATACTCTGAAAATGCATTCATTTTTGGATTAAATATGTTACAACGGTAAGTTGCTTTTGGGCATATTCTGAAAATGCATTCATTTTTGGATTAAATATGTTACAACGGTAAGTTGCTTTTGGGCATACTCTGAAAATGCATTCATTTTTGGACTAAATATGTTACAAATTATTCTGTGAGTCCATTCTATAGCAATAGATGATTATTTTTTGTGGTGTATCCAATATTAACCTTTATGGGAAATTATAACGGAAGAAATGAACTCAAGTACACTGCGATGTGTATTTTAGATTTCAGGGAATTCAATATTTGCCAAGCATTATCGCGATACTACATCGTTGAAACTTAAATTGTACGAAAACGGCAAAATCAATATTAATAATAATAGGTTAACAGACAACCGTTAAGAATATCATATGAGACAGATGGTAGACTTGCATTGTTACAAATCTTGCAGAAAATTGACAATGGCTCGTGCCACTGGGGTCAGGCGAATGACGGTTAATTCGCTATAAGAAGGAACGAAGAGGGGTAGTTTTGGAACTATGGGGTCTTAGACCCTTAAATTAGGGGTGTCCAACCACCTCACATATTAGAGCATAAATTTATGAAAGACTTCAGCAAAATAAACTGTGTTTTTCTTATTATATTCACATGCTAAATGTTATTACGTATTTTATTTGTATTGTAGCGTGCTTCGAACTAATTGTGGCCTGAGGAGCTTTTGTGATTCTCTGTAACTAATTTATTGAAAGCTGTCATCATCTATATATATTAATTACTATACATTCTATTTTCGTTTTAATAGCAAGGCTGTCAAATCGTCTTGGTAATCTGAACGTGGTTCCTTCATCGACAGTTGTCAATACCCTAAGGGGTTGGTTTGATTACCAATTGTGTCACTTTATGTAATGTACACGCTATTATATTTAATTTAATTAATATTTGTTAATCGCGCTCATAGCCTAACCCTATCAGCTTGATAACGTTTGTCAACGTATTAGATCTATTAAAATCTGCAAAAACCGCATAACGGGAAGAATTTATTATTTAAAACAGTCCATGCCACTCTTATTAGGTATTTAGAAACTTACAGTGGCAATTAATACATCTCGCAACTTGCAACCTCTATTCTAATTAAACTTGTATATTCAATTCCTCTGGGTTGGCGATGACTGTTCATAAGTCGAAGACCCCTGTTCAGTTGGGATAGGAGTATAATATCAATAAGAAGTCTCCATAGATTATTTCCTGTTCCGCTTTGATTAGCAGCGATTGTCACAGAGAAGGGAACTTAGGATGGAACCGTTAGCCGGAGTTCAGAAAAGGTCGAAGATTTATATTGTATTGTCTGTTGAGCCACTGAGGGTGACTTCATATTGGCAATGTTGCTTGCACAACATGCACAATGGAGTTAGGTTGGCAGAAAAGGAGCGATTTCTTTAATAATGTCTTGAATTTAACATCTGCCTTGGCTGGCACGCGATAACTTCAAAACGAATTTATGTAAAAAGATTTAATTTCTTTGCATCGTAAATATTTATCTAAGTTAATTCAATACATTTCCATGAATTCAAAAAATGTATAAAATTTGAGAAAGTTTTGAAATTGAAGGTTCTGCATTACTGGCAAAATATATTGAATAGTTACACACTATGTGATATATCTGACATTCTTATATATTTCTTAAATTCTTCAAAACCCCAAGCACTATATAGGTAGAAGTAAGTAATTTGTAAGATAAATTTTCAAATTTACTTAAATACGCACCGGAAAAACACTTAAAATAAATTATCAATTATTAATTTTAAAAAATACGAAACAGTCGTGTAAATGGCTCAGAAGGTAGAAATAAGGTCACATGCGAAAAAAAAATTGTAATTATAAAATAATAAATTCAAGTTTAAATTAATAAAAATCAATTAAAAATCAACATTTCGTCCAAAAATTCAAAATGTAGTTCACATTGTTTGATGAGCTTAGGTACTTATAGATATGCAAAATAAACACCTTATCAAATCCTTCACATTTACAGAATGTTTATCAGCATTTTAATTTTTCGACTTATGTGTGTCGACTATACTGAAAAAAAGGTTTACTAAAATTCTTAGGTTCCATAGAAATTATAAAAACTATTTTAACATATTTATGAATTGCCCAGGTTAAACAAAATATAATTAATGAAGAGTTTTTGAGACAGAAAAAGATACTTCATATCTAGGACGCGGGACACTGTCTAGTTTGCATTTAGTTCGAATTTGATCTTGCGATCATACATAAAGATAGCAGCCAATATAAATGTGCAGTGAGAAAATGAAGATAATGTTAGTAGTTCTTATTCTTATACAGTTGTCAACCATAACACCTTTTTTCCCAAAGAGCTAGGCAGAGGACGCCTTATAACTTACAACCCTGTCTTGGAACGTATTCATACAAATTCTTATACAGGGTGTCCGGGGGTAAAGTGCGTTAACTTCGGGAGGTGTTATTACATTATGGTGGAAATAAAAAAGATAAAAACTTTTTTATAAATTCCAATTTACTTTCCTATAATTTAATTTTTCCATAAAATAATATGTCAGACCTTTTCTACTTACTTGCACACTGTTAAATGTATACAAATATCCTCATTGCCAATTAAATTGTTTACTAAATGTATTTGAAAAATTGTAGACGAATATTCAAGGTCTTTGTCTGAAATGTGTGAATAAATACGTGGCGTAATTTTACTACGGTATTATGAATAAGAAAGGTTATTTACCTAAACTGATTCACCTGACTTATGGGTGCAGCAATCTTCAAAGTTGTAAAATAAATAATGTTGCCAAAGCTTTTACGAATTTCGAATAATAATATTATTGGATATTAGTGCATAATATTGACTTACAACTCAACGTCGAAATATCTATTGATATTTAGTTTTTGGTGCAGCAATTCGAACACTGCTCGCTGATAAGAAGTACGAGTAGGTACCCATCGATAATTATTATTGATTGAACTTGTCGAAAACAGCGTTCACACGATCGTTGAAATAAAAATGCTATTAGATTTTTACATAAGTTCTCAAGTTGGTGTATTAGTAATAACTTAAATGATTTTTATTTTAATAACTTAACACATGTTAAGCAAGAATTTTCTTAGTAATGATTCTCTATTGATGATAACTCTATTAATAAAATTCCAATAACTAACTTTAATGAACGCATCTCTGAAAGTATGAAAGAGATAGCATCATTAAGCTGACGTATAAATAGGTATGTCTGCTTTCGTATTATGCCTTTTACAATTAGCTTCTTTCGAGTAATTTCCACACTCTGTTATTATTAAGTATCCATCCTGGACATTACTCCAAAGTAACTCACCAAATCTCTACCCGAAGTACAAGCTTTTCCAATAAGAGGTGTTATTTTGAATGGCCTGCTATTTCGGTAGATGTTACTTTTGAAGCTGTCATTTTTTAACATTTGCCAAGTAAAAACTACGCCATTAATAAAAATGGAACGATACACGCTTCAACAATGCATTGAAATTATTAAAATTCACTTGAGTGAATCGAATGTAAATCATCTTGAGTGATGAGGCCCATTTCCACCTCGGTGGCTTCTTCAACAAGCAAAATTGTCGCATCTGGGGCTCGGAAAACCCAAGAGTGATTGTTGAAAAGCCTTTCTATCCTCAACGTGTGACTGTTTGGTGCGGTTTATGGTCCGGCGGAGTCATTGGACCTTACTTTTTCGAAAATGAGGCTGGAGCAACAGTTACGGTGAATGGATCGCTATCGAGAGATGATTAATGATTTTTTATGGCCGGAATTGGATAGTATTGATCTGGACAACGAAACCATTGATATTTTACGATTGAATATCAAAATAACACCTCTTATTGCAAAACCCTGTACATCACTAAAGTATTACAAACTGGAACTGGAAATTGGTGCAGTAGAGATCACCACACTTACTCACCATCACGCGGTTTCCCGCAAAGGTAGGCAGAAAGAAATCCAACATACAACTCGGTTTTGGAACGCACTCCTTGCTTTATTCACATTCATACATCATCTCATAAATACACTTCTGACAAGAACCCGACTATTGAAATGGCCTGACTCAAGAGCCTGATTCACTTTCACTTCTACCATTCACATTCGCGTAATATCTTCTCCTCACATTCGTTCTTCCGCTCTACATGCCCAAATCATCTAAGCGAACCTTTCTTAAACTTACTCAATAGCAATGGTGTTAAAAAATAGTAGCATGGTTAACTTGCAACTACTTAAGTTAATAGGTATTATTATTCCTCTAATGGTGCTAAAAAAATAGTAACACGGTTAACTTGCAACTACTTAAGTTAATAGGTATTATTATTCCTGTAATGGTGCTAAAAAAATAGTAACATGGTTAACTTGCAACTACCTAAGTATATAGGTATTATTATTATTGTCAATAAAAATTTTCAAAAGGTATTAAAGGTTTACGACAAATAATATTATCGACATTAGATGACGAAATGAAATAATACATTTCTAAACAGTTAAGTGACATTAAAAATATGGTTATTAACCTAAAAGAAGAGATAAGTTGACACGGCCATAATATTATGACGCGTTACTTACTATTTTTGATAAGAAGGAAACTAAGTGATTGTAGAACCATTTTTCCACATGGGTTAGCATACAGGATGAAACACAACACACAGCATTGACAAACATTCCCTGCTTAATTTAACATTCATATGTCGTCTCATACATACTCTTCTATTAGTTCCTCTTATGACATGACCCAAGTAATTGATTCACTTGATCATGACTCCTAATGGTGCTTACAACATGACAAGAAATGGATAAACGATTCTAACGATCAGTAAAGTTTAAAGCATATGTAACATAATAATTGGCGGATATTTGATAGTTGAAGGAACTGAATTACAATATCGCTCAAGTAGTTAACGCATTTCTTTGATTCGGTCTTTTGAAAACCAAAGAGTTCCTAAGATCTATCTATTAACGGTACTACTTGTTCTTGGAAACTGTGCGGATGGTGTTAGATCCTCAGATCGTTAATTCTATGAACTGATTTTAAATCTTATATTTCAATGATGTATGTCCAAAGAAGGAATTGAACCCATGGTCTCAGTCTTGCCGGGCTTTGCTTTGTCACAGAACTAATTTGAACATATCCCATTCGGTCATATCTAATTGTATCATACTTCGACAAAGAACTACCATAATTTCTTAACCCATATTTTTATTGGCATAAATGCAATCTAGATAGTGTCATGGGTAAATACATCCATTTTTATTTTAATGTTTGACATCTATTGTATTCGTTACAAGTCCGGGATGAAAGGTTTATTCCTAGATGTGACCGATCTTTTTCTGTTTAAAATTTTAGTGTTTGTTTTTTTATTCCAGATAAAAGAAAATTAAATTTTCACTTATTTGATTGATCATAAAAGTGAACAATTTTTTTGTATCTACCTACACTTTTTTCATTTTTAATGTTGTCTGGAAGGCAATTATATATATTGTTATATATAACAGTGGATTGCTTGCCATAGTGAGTATGTATGGTTTTTAAATTTATGTTATCGTGTTGCCGTGTAAAGTGTGTGTGTAATTCTGTATTTGTATGTATGAGTTTATTGTTTATTTTGTATATAAGGAGACATGTATTATATTCATATAGTTTTCAGAATGTTAACAGTTTTGTTTTCATATTTATTTTTTTTGTGGATGTTCTGGGTTTGAAGTGAAATAGCTTTTTGAATACTTTGTTTTGTGTTACCTGTAGTTTATTTATGTATGTTCCATATGCATTTCCCCAGATTTTAATCAATTGTGAATGTACGAAGGTATAATATAAACCTTTTAATATTTTATTTGGTAAAATATATCATAACCGGCTAAATACACCAATTGAGGGGGAGGTTTTTTCTTTTTTATCTTGAATATGCTGTTTAAATGTTAAGTGCTTATCAATGCACAGCCCAAGATACTTCTCGTTGTTATTTTCAATTTTTAAGGGTACATGAGGAGGAATGGTTTTACGGGTTGAACTTAAAATCATGAATCCTACTTTTTTTACACTCATAGTTAGGATATTTGATTGGAGCCAACTGTTGATTTTTTCTAGGTTTCTTTAGGCATTTTTTAGTAAGATTCCAAATCTTTACCAGAATAGAAAATTGCAGTATCATTTGTTTATAAAAAATCACCTTTAAATCAAATTGGAAGATATCATTTATTTAAATTTGGAACAGTAGTGGTCCTAGTATGGATCCCTGAGGAACTCCATAGTTTATTGGAAGGTTACTAAGATATGATTTGAATAGATTAAGAGCAGGACCAACTACACCAATTTTCTCGAGTTTCTTGAGAAGTATGTCATGGCTTACTGTAACAAAAGCTTTTTGGAGGTCAATTATTATAGATAAAATATAATTTCTACCACCAAAGCTGCTTCTTAGTTTACTGATTAAGTCTTTTACTGCCGCAAGTGTGTTAGATTTATTCCTAAAGCCATATTGTTTTTTTTTTGTTATATAAGAACGATTTGTTATATATCTTATGATAGTCGCTAATATTGTCTTCAATGATTAAATATTACAATTAGATGTTTTATTAATTAAACTATTCCTGAACTAAATAGAAAAAAAAGTAAATAATATACGAAATAATTCTTTCGTAAGCGATAATCTAATCATCGCCAAACGTGTTGGGAGTTCAAATATACCTACTATTGGAATTTATTTGCACCATTTTAACTTGTCGATATATCGAAGATTTTATTGTGTAGCCGGGAATGTGTTTCATTTCAATAATAATTACCATATGTTGGCGATTATTTGTGCTTTGCGTACCCACAAAGAGGAACAAAAAATATTATGTGTTCAAGTGGGATATTTGTTACTGATTCGTGCAATGAAATGCGTGGAAGTAAATAGGTACGATGAATCAAACATGTGTCAAGTAAACAGAGACGCCCACTTTTCACAAGGTTTAGAAAACCAAGTGTGCGCAATTCTATTTATTGCCTTTTTTATCAGAAATTCCAGTAATTTCTGCATATACGCCTCCCCAGGCTGTGTTATACAACAGATTTTGGCCTTGAAGATTACAGAATAATTTCAACTTTTCGAAGTTCTTTCATATACTCCTGATCTTTTTTTGAAGGATGGGATTATATTACATTTGCATAAGTAACTACGTAAGTAAATGTTGATAACGTTGTTTCCACGTTTGTGAACTCGGGAACAATTTTCTAATAAGAAGGGAATGAACATTATTTCAACACGAAACAACACGATACAACACGGTACAACACGAAAAAATTTGCTATCATTAGAAAAGATAAATATCCAGTACCAAAGGGTTAACATAGTGGATTGTGATCCATTAACCCAGTGCTACCACTGCTGCAAATTCATGCACACAGCCTCCAGATGCCTAAATCGAACGAATCCACCGGTGTGCCCGCATTGCACGGGTGATCATACTTTTGCTTAATGCCCCGAAAGAGAAAAAACACCGGTTTGTGCAAATTGCACATCGCAAAATAAGAAATATGGCGAGAAAAATAAAACAGACCACACATCTTTCAGTAACTTATGTCCCTACAAAAATAAAATGCTTAAAGTAGCAAGAGACAGAATAGACTTCGAAGAATAGACTTCGAAGAAAAATGACAGATTTTTTTATATAACGCACTAGACGAAAAAAATAATATTGACGAAAAAACATATGACAGCTATCAAGAATACCATACCCACCAAAACGACCTCAATCGCAGCCCTTTAATTCTACACATGAACGTAAGAAGCATAGAACGGAACATGGATGAATTTTTGACAACAGTAAATAATGATCTCAAGAAGCCAGCTTGCATTGTGTTAACAGAAACACATTCAAGTGGCGAAGTGGCGTACTATATATAAGTGAATAAGGAAATGTATATATATATATTTGTTAGGTTAAGAAATATTTTAAATGTGAAAATACTAAAAAATGTGTATTATGCTCTTGTCCACTCCCTGCTTATCTACGGAATAATAGGTTGGGGAGGATCTTATAAAAAAAACCTAAACTCAGTAAAAGTCTCGCAAAAAATAATTATAAAGGTAATACTTAAAAAAACTGTACTTTTCCAACAAAATTGCTTTTTAAATTGTTTCCAGTACCAAATATTGATGATATATTTAAGCAAACTTCCATTATAAAAATGTGTAAAGAAAAAAATAACACAGAATATCAAGAATTTTACAAACTGATGAGAAATGGAAATCAATTTATTACGCCAATCTTTAAAACAACTCAAATGCAAAACCATTATATTTACCAAGCCATAAAAAACTATAATAATCTTCCTTGCGAATTGCGCTGTATTACGAACCAACAAGAACAAAAAAATAAAATCAAACTTTTTTTCCAAAAAAATTTATAGTAAAAAATATATATTTATAGTAAAAAAAATATTATAGTAAAAAATTTATAGTAAAAAAAAATATATAGTAAAAAAAAATATTATTATATATAGTTTACATTTAAGAATCTAAGTAAGAATCGTGGCTCCCTTATCAGGCACAAGAGCTCCTCTTCTCTGATAAGGTAGACATGACCAATTATGAACCTAAATATTATATTTTGCAAAATATGTATGTATTAATGTAACCCATATGATCTATATAAAATTAACAAAAAAAAATTAATGAAAATAAACACTTTTTTTACACTATTATGTGTATAATCAAAATAATCGAGATTTTTCGTAAGCAATGAAAGAATGAGTTGTTTCATCGTCAGAACTTTGTTGTAGGAATATATTTAAGGCGAAGCACTATTAGTAGTGCTATGTCATGTGTTTTTGGTTTGAAAAATTTGATCGTTTAGAAAACATTGTGGATGTTTTAATTAAATACTGCGAATAGAAAAAACTGGCCTTTGAATTAATTGAGCATTTTTTTTATAAGACTTTCTATAAGCCCAGAAAAAAAGATCAGTTTTCGGTTCCTTAGAAAATGATAGAAAAGATTTGAATATTCGTGCTTGAACTTCGCAAAATTGAATAAAGACGCTTTTTGGCAATGTTTTTTTCTTGTATAAATCAAAACGAGTGGCTGGTGTTGACCGGGAATTTAAACCTTATCGCCATTTACATAAGAAGTACTATTGTTAGCGGCCTGATTCCAAATTTTACACGATGTGGTGCCTCGCCTTAATTTAAAAACTTAAAGCTAAAAAGCTTTTTCGGACACAACAACTGTGCCTTGTTTGGGATAGGATAGTAATTAAATTAGAGGTAGGAAATAATTTTTTTTTTAAATATTATTGAATATATTAATAGTTAAACACGAAGATGGTACTGATGTTTATTTAGATGTCAGCGACAGGGTATTTTCAATCTGCCTCGTAGGTCGTAAAATTATTAAAATATTTTTAATTATTGATTGCGTCAGATGTAACTGTAAACACGAGTGGGGATGTGACTCCTTTGTCGATGCGCCACTGGGTTGATGTATTATTTCCACAATCTTGTCTTCACTTTTTTACAATTTTAATCGGAATGTTCCCTAACAAACTTTTATCTTATCTCTTGAATAACTGATATTATCTATTTTTTCTTGTTGCGCAATAAGAAGTAGCAAGTATAAAGTAGTTGACTGATCGCAGCGAAGTCCTGTTTTAATTTGACCTTTTTTCATTTCTTCCGTCTGTAAATTTTGCGAAAAGTATTGTCATTGAAATAAGTGACGGGTATTTAAGCAAATTATATAATTGAAATTAAAAAAAATATTTGAAATAAAACAAGTTACATAAAATGTATGTTTTGTTATAGAAGCTAAGTATTTAAGTACCTACTTTATTAGTATTACCTACTATTTTATTTGAAAATATTTTTTTTCTTCCTGTTAACAGAACTACAGGAACATGTTTTCTAAATAACATTACAAATTCTAAACGATAATATTGAAGTGAAATGACGCATAACTTTTTATTTATTTTTTATTATTTATTAACCAATAAATTAACGTACAGATTTTTTTTGGTACATTCCACCTCACTAGGCTAAGCCTGTTCCGAGTGCTATATAAATGCTATGTTATTATTACCTACCAGTATAAATGTATTTTTTCTATATACTTGGTTTTAGAATATATTATGTATAAAAATTCTCCTTTTAAGTTCCTAGAACACAATTTTTAATTGGGTATCTGAAATAATAATAATAATATTTGGATGATTTGTATGGTGCCGTTTTTGTGTAATTATGTAGGTGTAAAAAGGATAAAAAGGTATTTCATTGGCCGTGAAATTGCTTGCAATTCACAGGCACCGAATGAAAACCTTAAAATGAAAACGTCAATTGTCTGAGTGAACCTAGAATGCAAAGGCTCAATTTTAGTACCATCATGCTACCACACTTGAAACATGAACACACTGAGAATATGAACTTCCAGAGTCGATTTCAAGCTATTCACCATTGGATACCTTCCGGTTCTTTGTGGCAGATCTTCCAGAAAAATAGGTTTTGGTTCTGGGAAAATGAGGCTTATTTATGACCGACACTTGACAAGAAGATTACAATGATCTGAGTATCGGTGCCATGGCGGATATACCCATTCACATATATAGATATACACATGAAGTGAGCGCTAAACGTGTAACAAATTATTATTTTAAATGCCCCGTCTGGCTATCATTTTTGACAGGGTGGTTTCGTAACAAATTAACAAAATTAATATTCTAAATAAAATGCACCTTTTAAAAACAATAGATTATTCAGATAAACGTCAATATTTCAACTCAGAAATGTAAAGAAAAACAATTGGGCAATTAAACCATTAAAACCTTGGAGTAATTTTTTTTATTCATCACAATAACAACAAAGCCCTTGAGGTGATTTTGCACAAAAACGGCGCTATACAAGTCATCCAATTATTATTTATTATTAAAGTATTAAACTTCACTTCAAAAAAAAAACAAAAAATATAAACTAAATACTTCGGCATATTACATAAAAAATAAAGAACTAAATTACACATTCCCCATACACACAAGCCTAGCTTTATTGTGGTGGTACATCATAGGTATAAAATAACTTAAAACTATATTTTCTGTAAATTATGTAACATTATTTTTTGTGAATAAATATTGAAACAAAAAAATAAAGAAATAATAATAACATTGCAGATTTATATTTATATATCATAATGTTTATTTATGTACCATTACTTCACTTCCAAATAACAGCACTTTAAATGTCTTAGCAATATACCGACCTCCGAATTTAAATAAGCAAGCATTCTTGTCAGAAATATCCTCTGTGTTTGATAACAATATTAAATCAAATGAAAGTGTTATATTTTTCGGCGATATAAATTTAAATTTATTAAATAAAAATGATGCTATCATAATAAATTATGAAAATATCTTTACTAATAACTATTTAAAAAAATGTATAGATGTCGCTACTAGGGAAGTAATAGTTCTTCAGAAAATAAACCGCTCATGTATCGATCATTTTTATGTGCGTTTAAGTGGAAAGCTACCAGCTGGATTATCCAGTACAATATCTGCGTGCGTGTGTGACTATAACATCGCAGACCACAATACAACGGCTGTTAGTATACACTATAACTCGATAGATCATTTCAAATCTTCTGATTCTAATTACGTGAAAATTCTTTCGTAAAAACTGATCGATAAAAATATTTGTAATTATGATTGGAAATCGCTTCTAAAGGAAACCGAATGTTCTGTTATTTATTTAAAAATTATTTTGATGACTTGTACAAAAACAGCAACAGCAGCGATTGAAATTATCAAAAAATCTAAAAGCAGACCTCATGCCATAAATGATTGGATATCTACGGATGCACTATATAAAATTAAAAAAGAGATTATTTATACAAACGTTGGAAAAATGCTCCAACAAACAAATATACTATGAAAAAGAATATAAGTGTTACTGAAATGTTTTAAATAAATTGTTACTTAAATTAAAAACCACATACTATAATGATAAATTCAAAAACCTTTTTCAAGATTAAAAAAAAACATGGGACGAGTGTAATCAAATTTTAGGAAAGAAATGTAAAAATAATTGTGACCAAGTTGCCTCCAAATATTTGATGAAAGATCAGACCAAAGAAAATGTAAATAATGATTTTGTTAATTATTTCTCTGATAGTGTTTGCAATATGTTACATAAATGTAATTACATGACAACTGGGTTTGAACCAGAGGAGATGCCTCAAAGCATGTACCTACCAAGGGCCAAAATTGCTGATATAGAAAGCATTGTAAGACAACTTAAAAACTCTTCTCCTGGAATTGATAATATCAGAATGAGTGATACTAAAAAACACATATCTACGTTAGGTCCAATTATAACCCATTTTGTTAATAGAATCTTATTTGAGGAAAAAATTCCAGATGACTTAAAATGTAGTATCATCCGACCCATTTATAAAGGCGGTGATCACACTGTATTGGGTAATTATAGACCGATTAGTATTTTGCCATCGCTCGAAAAAATTGTTGAAAAATACATTCAGCGGAAATTGATTAAATATTTAGAAGATTTTTCTATTATTGATACAAATCAATACGGCTTCCAGAAAAAAAAGGGCACTGAAATGCTAATTCAGAAGTTTGCCAGCCTAATAAATAATGAATTAAATAGTAAAAATCATGTATTAGTCTTATTTATAGATTATTCCAAGGCATTTGACAATATTAATCATAAAAAAATATTGAAAATATTAGAAATCATAGGAATAAGAGAGAAACTTCTAAAACTCTTTGAAAATTACTTAAACAACCGATGCATGAAAATAAAACTTTTGAACACCTTAAGTAAACAAAGGAAAAAATATTAGCAGGCGTTCCTCAAGGTTCCATATTAGGCCCAATTTTATATATTATTTATGTATCTTTTATTAAGTACATTTTTAAACATGTAAAACACTTTGTATATGCGGACGATACTGCGTTGGTGATTTCTCGCAGTGATTTGCAATTATGTATTGAACTATTACAAAAAGATTACATTGAACTTTTGAAATGGTCTCACGACTCTGGTTTAATTATAAATGCCAAAAAAACTAAATTGATACATATTAGATCACTCAATGCTAAGGCAAATATTATTACACCTGAAATAAAGACACACACTTCAAATTGCTTACATGTTGGTATTCCTGCAATATGTACATGTGAAAATATTGAACTGGTCACAGAGTATGTATATTAAGGTATTATTATTGATTTTTTTTTCAAATGGGACTTACAAATAAATAAAATCTGTGAACGTCTGAGATCTATTGTTAATAGATTATATCAATTGAAATTCTATGTTCCAATACGTACACTTAGAATAATTTATTTATCACTAGCTGAATCTATTATAATGTATGGAATCACAGCTTGGGGACTTTCATGTAAAACAAATATAAACCATGTTCAATCAGTTCAAAATTCACTAGTTAAATTATTAGCTCATAAAAGTTTATACGAACAAAGTCATAATGTTTCATACCTTTATCAAATACTTAAAATTTTCTCAGTAAGATCAATTCTGTGGTATAAAATTATATTTCAGCATATAAATAGCCCTATACAGGGTGTATCGGCACTAACCCGACAAACTTTAACCAGCTATTCCTTAGCACATTTGGAGTAAAAAATGTTATGTGCACTTTGCTGTCCGGTAACGTTTTTTTTTAATAAAAAATTAATTAAACATATTTTCACCACATGTCACCACTGTTTTATCCTTTGTCAAAATTTGAAAGCAACATCGCAACTTAACTCGCGTGAACGTGAACGAAGCCCGTATTACATAATCCAGTACCAGAAAATAAATATTTTATTTAACAATAATGATTATTCACATTTTTCGTATGCGAATCACTGATTGTCTTCTTGTATTGTACACATCAGTTTTATTTTTGTATCTAAATTGCTTCACCTCTGGAATGCTCTGGTTTCACCTCTTACGCGTTTCACGTATTAAATAGTCTAATTTTGAAACTAAGAAACTAATTAGAAGATTTCCTGAATTTATAATCGAAGTCCAATAATTCTGAGCACTTTTAAAAACAATTTTCCTCACTTAGGTACTTATCAATAATAATAATTGGATTATTTGAACAGCGCCGTTGTTTTTTAAATCACCGTAAGTGCTCTGTCAAAATGTTACTTGCTAGGCTATCCTACAACGTATATTTTTTAATAAATTTAGTTATTTACAACTTCGCGGAATGTGATTTATGAATATTATTGCTTATGTTAAAAGCCTTCCAGAATTACCGGAATATAACGAGCAGCTTGACACACTTAAGTTTATTTCCACTAATTTGAAGGTACAAAGAATGTATAGTTTTAAAAACAATCCCGATGAATCAAAAAACGGTTCATATAAAACTGCTTCGCAACACACTCACACAAAGGAAAGCACTCACACAAACGTCATGACTGCATTGGATTGACCACCTGCAAATGAATGCTGCCAGATTGCTAATTACATAATAATTATTATATTTTATTTAAAATATCGCAATTTTTTAAAAAAATCGACAATAAATTACAACTATAATTTAAAAAAATATTCTTAACCCCACGCTTTTTCGTAATTGATTAATTAATTCAGAATTTAAACGTTGCTTGAAATAACTAGCCGTATTTGGTGACCAGATCTGAATATCCAGGTTCAGAATTTAAACAATGCTTGAAATAACTAGCCGTATTTGGTGACCAGGTCTGAATATCCAGGTTCAGAATTTAAACAATGCTTGAAATAACTAGCCGTATTTGGTGACCAGATCTGAATATCCAGGTTCAGAATTTAAACAATGCTTGAAATAACTAGCCGTATTTGGTGACCAGATCTGAATATCCAGGTTCAGAATTTAAACAATGCTTGAAATAACTAGCCGTATTTGGTGACCAGATCTGAATATCCAGGTTCAGAATTTAAACAATGCTTGAAATAACTAGCCGTATTTGGTGACCAGATCTGAATATCCAGGTTCAGAATTTAAACGTTGCTTGAAATGACTAGCCGTATTTGGTGACCAGATCTGAATATCCAGGTACTTCCTCACCTTCCACTCCTTCCCTTAGCCATAAAACTTTCCCCAATTCAACATAAAAATTGTGTAGATATATCGGATGTTATGAAATGCATGATAATTAGACCCCAAAATACTTAATTATTCAGGGAAATAAACCCCTGAGTCATCAGTTGGAAATACCAACGACATTAAGTGAAATTTTAAACAATGCGATAATAGGAATTAGCAAATAATAATTTACGACATTTTACTCGGAAATCAATAAAGCCAGGATAATAAAAATAGAAAGTTATCACTTACGTCGTCTGTAAGTGGCTTCACCACAGTTTGATAATGCCGTCAGAAGGTGAAACAGCTGTCACGCGTAATAATAATTACAACTAGCAGAACTTGTTTATAAACACACTGTTTTTATAAATTTAATAATAAGACTGTTAAAAATTAAAAAAATCTCTAAATTGAAATGGAGTTCTACAAACTAAACTTAAAATCAAATAAATTTAATGCGAAGGTTCAAAGTACTGTACTGTAATATTATATTAAATAATTTTTACGTGTTTAATTATTGTTTGAAGTCAGATTAAAGCGATTAAAAAACCCACCTGGCAATTCTTATTCGAGTTTCGTTGTATACTTACGTATTGGCGCGCTTTACAATCACAATGGTATGGCATCATTCGTCTCATTTTTAAATATTATTATTTAGTGTGTAGGAAAGAGCGAAGATGGTTTTCGACACACTTGCTTATAAAAGCCCACACGGGACTTGAGACAGAATACGTGTGAAAGAGATGACAGTAGCGCGGCGTTGCCAAGTACTTTACCCCTATACTGGGGCAGTAATGGAGTGTGGAAATTTTATTTATTTTTTGTTTTTAAAAGAAAAAAAATGTTACCGGACAGCAAAGTGCCCATAACATTTTTTACTCCAAATGTGCTAAGGAATAGCTGGTTAAAGTTTGTCGGGTACGTGCCGATACACCCTGTATACATAAATAGACTGGACCACACTTACAATACTCGTTTTACGTTAAATGAAGGACTAATTGTAAATAAGCATTGAAACAAATATGGACAAAGAACACTAGACCACATGATACCTAGTTGCTTAAATATGTTAAGTGCTGAAATAAAAAAATGTACAAATGTAAAAACAAATATTATGTTCAAAAATTGGCTCGCTGAAAGAAATAGTTTGTATTAGAGTCTAATACAAACTATTGGTAGATACTATCACTGTTGTGTATATGTTTTTATATTTTTAAAACAAATTGTTATTTTTTATTGTTATCACTGTTGTCATTAAGTAAAATAAGTTTTATCTTTTTTAATATTTTTTATCTTTTAAAGTTGCCATCGACAAACTACTGAAAAGTAGTTTATTGGAACTTTTCTGTTTTTCTGTATTTTATTTTATTATTTACTGTAATATATATTTTTGTCTTGCTTTTTTTAAATAAAAAAAAGCCATTACGCCGTTTCCCCGCAGGGGTAGACAGAGAGGACGGACCGCTAAACAACTCGGTCTTGGCACACACTCCTTGCCTCATTCACAATTTTTTCGACTTTATGTCCGGGTTAAATCTTCCCCACGGGAAAAATAAACCCTTTCACACACTTTTCCACAAATGATCATCGAGTCAATCCACATTATGCAAGTGCATTATATAAGCATAATAAATACAAATAATACAAGAACACCACATCAACTCACCAGAGATCAAAAAGAGGGTTCGGCTCGGTAGTAGTAAATATTAATAATTATTAAATATTATTAATTATTCTTATTTATAACATTATTATTATGACTCTTGACATGGCCTGACTCAACTAACTAATTCACTAAATCGTGCCATGTCTTCCTGGGGCGTCCCAGATTTCTGCTACCATTAAAATTTGCGTCATATATTCTCCTAACACTACTTTTTGCGCTCATTCGTTCAACGTGCCCAAACCATCTAATCGTTCCTTTCTTAATTTTACTTATGTTCATACAAAGTCATCAGTTATTTTGCGTAAGACTAAATAAATATAATTCAATAAATTATATTGGATCAGTTTCCTCCATAAACTTATAAACTACACTTTTAACGAACATTGGTCTATTTAACCTAGGTACTATGCGTTTTAATTATTGAGAAATAGTAACATTTAAATTATACATATTAGCTGATTATGTTTTGAAATTAAGGCGATGCACTACGTCGTGTAATATTTTAAATTGAGCCGCTATCAATAACAACCCTTACGTAGATGGCGATAAGGTTTGAATTCCCGCTTAACACCATCCGCCTGTTTTGATTTGTGCAAGAAAAAAACATGGCCAAAAAGTGCCTTTTATTTTATTTTGTGGATGTTCAGGCTTAAATATATATTTTTTTTCGATCATTTTATAAATAACTTAATTTGCCACATTATACAATAAAATCATAACCGAAAATGGGTTCGTAAGTAGGAGATTTTGAACTTTAAAGCAGTTTTCATAGGCCTTATACATTATTTTTTTCTGGGCTTATAAAAAGACTTATCTAAAAAATACTCGATTATTTCAAAGGCCAAGATGTATTCTAATCGCAGTATTTAATTAAAGCACCTGAAATATTTCTAGGCGACCAAATTTTCTACTACGTATGGCATCGC
Organism: Hesperophylax magnus; assembly: GCA_026573805.1. Lineage (NCBI taxonomy): Eukaryota > Metazoa > Arthropoda > Insecta > Trichoptera > Limnephilidae > Hesperophylax > Hesperophylax magnus. The sequence continues at coordinate 1,886,784 of JAIUSX010000035.1, forward strand.
CTTAACTAGATTTATACTTGCAGTACCTACATAACTTACCGGATCGGAGAGCAAAAAGTTAACTATTAGCAATTACTTGGTTTATGGATTGACTGGATTTATACTATCAGTACGTACATAATTTACCGGATCGGAGGGAAAAAAGGTAACTACAAACAGTTATTCGGTTTATGGATTGACTGGATTTATACTTGCAGTACCTACAAAACTTACCGGATCGGAGGGCAAAAAAGTTAACTATTAGCAGTTATTCGGTTAATGGATTGACTTGATTTATACTTGCAGTACCTACATAACTAACCGGATCGGAGAGCAAAAAGTTAACTATTAGCAGATATTCGGGTTATGTATTGACTGGATTTATACTTGCAGTACCTACATAACTAACCAGATCGGAGAGCAAAAAGTTAACTAGCAGTTATTCTGCTTATGGATTAACTGGATTAATACTTGCAGTACCTACATAACTTACCGGATCGGAGGGAAAAAAAGTTAACTTTTAGCAGTTATTCGGTTTACGGATTGACTGGATTTATACTTACCTACATAACATACCGGACCGGAGAGCGAAAAAGTTAACTACAAACATTTATTCGGTTTATGGATTGACTGGATTTATACTTGCAGTACCTACATAACTAACCAGATCGTAGAGCAAAAAGTTAACTACTAGCAGTTATTCGGTTTATGGATTGACTGGATTTATACATACAGTACCTACATAACTTACCGGATCGGAGAACAAAAAAGTTACATCAATTAAATTCAAACATCAGTTGGAATGCGTGCGCTTTAACATACCTACTCGTCTGAAACGAAATATGAATACATTATTCACATTAAACGCATAGTATGATTACGATATTGCACATTAACTTCATCCGGTGAACTACGCTATGAAGCAGAAATGGGGCTCCACTGAGGAGAACCTGTCTCGTAGCGCCGCGCGCCGTTTCCGAACTCCACTGCCATCTACCGACACAATCTGGAATAAGTTCCAACGTAGCTCGGGTTTTTTCGAGTTTTTTTTAACAAGTTATTTTCTCTACTCCTGCTGTGTTTTTCGTTTCATTTGTTGAATGTGCTTTTAGAAGCTGTAAATTGTTAGCGCCTGTATAAAGGCAGGGGCGCTATACCTGACAAGCCTTCATTTGGCCTCTAAACTTCTACAAAAATACCATAACATCTTACATAAGAAAGGGACTCTGTCTCGAAGCATTTTGTTCAACTCCTTTGTCTTTTTACCATCATTGTTAAGCTTGAAATATAAGGCGTCAATTCTATAGTTCATGTCGTTCGGGTACCTTAAATGATTATTTTTTCACTGTAGGTACTTTCAAATACATTTATAATATAAGTATTTATATTATTTAACGTTTTTTTATGTCACCGCAACAGATATCATAGACCTTCCCGTACAGAGTTCCTTGTTAACTTAAAATCATCTTTTCAAACTAAGTTACGCATGGATGGATATGAAATGAAAATAATAATATTATGTAATGTATTTTTGCGTTGTAGGGGAAATCAAACCCGCAAGTTCCCGACTCAAAAGACAAATAATACGTTTTCTGCTACGGAGACTGCAAAAACAAAACAAAAAAATTATAAATGTAAAAAAATTTATTAATATTAATAAATATATATATTATTATTATTATTGACAACATTATATGAACGTGTATTTTAAAATAGGATAGTACTAATAATATCATCAAGTGTTGACATCAATTATTTCAGTGTCAGTTTTGTGAAAAATTACTTCAGGGGCGGTTTACAAAGCATTTGTAAAGCTTAGGTTGGTAAGTACATTACTCATTTGCTATTCGGTAGGTAGGTACTTAACTCATTTGTTATTAGGTAGGTAGGTATTTAACTAATTGTTTTTAGGTAGGTAGGTACTTGACTCTTTTGCTATTAGGTAGGTACCTACTTAACTAATTGTTGTTAGGTAGGTAGGTGATTAACTCTTTTGCTATTAGGTAGGCAGATATTTAACTTATTTTTTGATTTTTGATGCTTTTGGGTTTTGCTCAGACTTCTGTTTTGTTTGAAAGAGTTTTGTTATTCATGTGGGAGGAGTAAGTGAGATTCTACTATACGGGATGACATTAAAAACATCTAGCCACTCCCAAACTTTTGGCACTGACTGATGATTTAAAATCCTAATCTGATAAAACAAAATTTGACATGTTTCACATAATAATAATGAAATAAAAAAAACTTCCAAACTCCCCCAAAGAATCGTGGTTGACCTAGAGGTAGATTTCCAACGTGAAGAGCTATCACTCTAAACCTACTATGACCCTATAAACTATGGACCCCTAACTGCCATGGTTCTTTTTCCTCATAAAAATGGATTTCATTGAACCACGTCCTGTGTAGTCATAGTCGGAGCACAGATGATACTGCATCATATGAACGTGAACAAGTGCAGACTAGACAATATACTGTTCTGTCATCCACTCCACCAGTCCCCTGGGGGCACTTGTGCGCTAAACGAATTGACGCTACGCCCAGTCTTCTACAACCATTAGATTTTTTTTGATAAATGTCTGCGTAGTTAATTTACACGTACAAACAAAAACTTCTTAGAAACCACTCTCTTTGGCATTACTATCTCAATCTTGCATAGTTTGATTAAAAGACTGCCAAAAGGATTAAAAATAGTTCGTGCGATCTTACAATATTATTTGTCTTGGATATCACTTAGAATTAAGAGATATTTGCCTACCTACATGCTAAGAGATATTTGCGTATTTACCAGCTAAGAGATATTTTCGTACCCACATGCTGAGAGATATTTGCGTACCTAAATGCTAAGAATGACAAAAAAGTCCTACAAGAACAAGTGATTTAAAAAAAATCAAAATGAAACACTATTTTATAGTTACAGCTACAACATCATTAAAACCCAAAAATATATTCAAAATATTCAGTTTAAAAAATGGTTAAAAACTGGAATTATTTAAATTTCCTTTTTTTACAATTTTTACGTCTATGTTTGCAGCTTTTGTACTTTTGATGCGCTAGCAGTATTTAAAAAAACATTATTTGGTAATGTGTATGTTTTAAGTCACTAGTTAAGTCTCAGTACTTAGTTGCTAGATATAGTAAGTCTTAATTGTAAGACAATAGTTATAAAAATCTTAGTTGTAAGTAGCCAGTAGAAAGTTTTTGCTGTAAGTTATTAGTGATAAGTATAGGTTAAATAAATTATTTTGTTATGTGCCCTTGAGGTGATTTTACCTGAAATCCGATCGTTATTATTTTGCAAGTTGAAACTTAGTAAGTGATACGAATCGGTCCGGGAGAAGTAGAAGACCAGTTTACTTTATTCATTTTACTGATCTCATTTCTATAATTCGCATTTTAACGACACACTTTACCGGTTTTCCACATTTTAAATTGACATCAGCCAATGGATGATAAACCGTCTCTACAATTTATTAATAAATCTTCTGCCAGTCGCACAATCAACTCCGCAATACATAAATGTATAAAGTATCTACATTATTTGATACAATGGATTAGTAGAATCTTTTAGTGAATAAAATATTGTAATAAACATAATCAGATTTTGTGTAACTATTAACCAAGATTACAGGTGTCCAAAAGGGGTTTAGAACTGGCTCTGATCTAAGGACTAATAGGTTCAGCTTCGATTCCAGACGAAGTTGAAAAAGTACAAATAATTTAAGTAAATCCTAATTTTTGTGATTTTTCACAAACAACACCGCACAAAACGTATACGCCTACATTTCACGGAAGCTAGAACTTTTGATGAAGTCCATTAATTTCGAAAATCTCATTAAACGAAGAAATGGCCCCCATGCTATGATAACGAACACCAAGAACAATTTGTAAAAAATCTCTAGTGATATGGCTTGCGGGCGTTTTATTGTGAAAAGTATATCAGAAACCATATGAAAAAACTTTGCTGTATACGATCATCTCAATTTGGAAGGCGGGTAGTATATAGGCGGCCCCGGGAACCATTTATTGGTTAACCAGCACCCCTGCCATAGGTCACCACAAGTGGTTTACTACGTTTGGTGACTGGCAGGGGTGCCCGGGTTCTTGGGGTAAGGTTTGTCTAGGATGCGTTTTCTCACCTACTGAGTGGATCGGGAGTGACTGGTTTGGGGGGACCTTTTGACCTCTCCAGCTCCTCTCTTTTAATTCTCTCTTAATCCATCACCTTGCACTATAGTGGGAGGAATGGATTCATATGTCTGTTACTCCTGTACACATTGACCCCTAGATTTCTTTCTCAGACCTTTCTCTCTTTCTTTTTCATAAAAAGATCATCCGCACGCATCCCCAAAGAAATTTTTTTTTCCTCAGGGCCTCCCGTGTGCAGCTAATAATATAAATAATTTTAAAAGCTACGACTTCATATATAACTACCCTGTTATTTCACTTTTATATAGATGTAGGCATGTAGATGTTAAATTTATCATTTTCTGGTAAACATAGGGCAGGTTTGATTTTTGTAAATCTGAATTAGCCATTTCGAAGACATCTCCACAGAGAATAAGAATAAAAAATACCGTTTGGGGCATTTACAATAGTGAAAACACTCATATATAACATATAACATGTTCCTGATCCTGATGTTTCGAGGCCTCCGAAGAAAAAGAAGGACGCTTGGAAAAGAAGACGCTTCGCCTCATCGAAGCAGTGAAATTGTGAACCTTCTAGGAAAGGGATATAAACCTGATGATGAAGGTGCCATGAAGATGAAGTGTTTATTTTATATATCTTTGTAGTCTTTTACGTAAGCACTAAATCTAACACCGGAAGAAATGAATTAAAGGTGTACATAGAGATCCCAATTAAACAAAAAACAATTAACTTTTTTTTTTTTTTACAGTAATACCGCACAAGAGTCCCAACTGCTCCCGTCTGGAGCCAGTGGGACTATGGCATCCCCAATTGGGGTATGTTGTGAGGCTGAGGGTATTGGGGAGGGGAGGGAGATGGGGAAGATGAAGGTGGGGAAGTACCTGGCTATTCAGATCAGGTCACCAAACACGGCTAAAGCCATTTCAAGCAACGTTTCAATTCTGAATGGTGGTCTTACACCAGGGCGATACTGAGAGTATCTTCCACTCTGGAACGTGCCGCAAATATACTATATATTATTTTAAATTAATTAATTGTGAAATAACACAAATTAATCAAATAAAATTTATTTGCGCACGCCGGGTTCGAACCCGCGACCTTCGGATCTGTAGTCAAAAGCGTATACCAATAGACCACGCCGGCCGTCTACTTACAGGTAACGGATAACGTTTCCATTGCAAGCTAAAAATGGTTCCACTGAAATTTAAAAACTGAAAAAGTGGATAAGTTAAGTTTTATTCAAGATTTGGGATTCTCAAGACTGCTATGACGAAGTGAATATATTTGAAAATATATATATGGTAAAATATACCTAGAAAGACAAGACGAAAATATTACAGGTGGGTACTTACCTGGATGGGCCCACTTCTGCAGTGTGACGGTTAGAATCTGGTGACACTAGTTCTACCTGTACCTACCTGACACAAGTACCAGCTGACTTCACAGAACTGGATTCAAATTAAATAAATCATTTGTCCCAATTTTAAAAACTGGAATATGCAGGAAAAAATAAGAAGCAGTTCACTGTACTATCTATAGAAATAGTAAAAAAAATTAGTTCTACTTTTGAAATGAGAAAAAATGATGTAATATGTAGATTCCTACTTTACCGCTTCTCTGAATTCTTTACACAATAAGTTCTAATTTTGAAAATGACACTTAAATTCAAAGCAATTTGAGTTTATTGAACCAAAGTTATGAAACGTACAACTATAGTAAATACGAAATCGTATTTTTGATAACGTAGGTAGGAGTAATTTATTTATAATGCGAAGTATAATTAGTAGAACTCCGTATATTATAAAATATTTATAATTTTTTTTATAATAAATATTATCATTTATTTGTGATAATGCCTCGAGAAGGCGAAACAACCATCATCGTATAATTAGCTAACAGAACATTTACTGTTTTTTTAATTAAATAAAATATTTTATATAAAAAAAATATGTACGATGAATGTGAATGAGGCGAGGAGTTTGTGTTAACATAGAGTTGTTTGGCGGCCCGTCCTCTCTGCCTACCCCTGCGGGAAAACGGTGTGATTTTTAGTTATTATATCTGTTATTATACAGGCCCATTTTCAATAATAAGTACTTTTTACGAAATTTATTATCAGAATTACCGGTTGACCAAACAAAATGGTTTATTTGGATAAACTACACATTATATAAAAAACTACCCTGGGAATTCAGGCCGTACATTATCCAATAATGATTATTGCACTTCAAAGCATAAAGCTCACTTCCTACACATTTGACAAATTGTCTTCTTTCAGAATAAAAGCTCCGGTTCTTAAAGGCGTTTATGTATTTGATTTTCTCTAAGGAACTAATTCTCAATCTATCATAGAAACTTGACAAAAGTTTTCCGTATAAAAGTTCGGGTATAAAGCATGTCTTTACTAATACGCACCTGCTACCAATAATATTAGTGAACTCTTCAGACCGGGAAAGCGCCTTTGGTGGCTCTGCGTTGTTTACTCACCGAGCTCTTCACGCGCACGCACCACGTGTAAGTGTGTCCCTCTCCGTCCGATAGATCTTTGAATGAATCCGCTCGAGACGGTGCACGGTTCTCAGAATTGAGGCTTGTGTGGTCAAAACTTATTTCACAAAAAGGCAAAAGCCCCGTCGGATTCACAGACCCGAGCTACGACGAAAGCCCGAACATGCGAGCTTATAGGGTAACATTCAAATCGGGAAAATGGTTAATTTTCGAAGGTTGGAATGTTACAAGATAATCCCACCCTTAGCAGACAGAGACCCGATAGCAAGGCACTATATATAATATCTTCATATATGTCGTGAATGTAATTTAGTGGAATGCAGAAATACGAGTAGTAAAATTGTTGTTTTAGTGATGCTGGCCTCCTCCATATGATCGTGATTTAGTGTTGGTTCTTCCATATGATCGGATATTTTGAGAAAAACGCTCCAGTATTAAAGATGATCTCGTATACCTGCTCCTGACAACTAATTAAGCAACCAAACCGAGGAAATGAATTGCTTCCCTTTCGAAATGAGATTAATTTATAAGCTATAAAGTAAATTGATATCGCCCACCAAATGAATATAATAGGATGTTTTATTTGTCAGTTTACTTAAGTGCCCTTGAAAGAAGGGATCGAATTTGGTTAATTATACCATTATACCCATATTAGGGCGCTATACTATTGTTTGTTTTCATTTAGAAAATCGCGTAGGTGTAGAGAATAGACCTACATGAAACGATTTTGCAGATTAGAGTCATTATTTTCGAGTGTTATGTGTGGCGCAGTCTCATAAAAAACGCAATGTGAATACATTTTTTTCCCTTTCAAAATATAAAAAAAACATTAGGTAAGGTGTCAGAAATATATTTTTAATGTGTTTATGGAGGGGGTTTCTTGAAAACCACCCAATAACTGAACAAAATAAGAAAAAATATATATTTTGTGTTCATGTATTAAAATTTCGAAGTCGGTGATAATAATCATTCACTAACTAGATTCCTCCTAGATATTAAAACTGCATTACATATTTTCAAAATATTTCTGCAGCATTGAATATCATTTAAATCTATAATATTATTAGGCTAGCGTCTGGACGGTCTGGGCATGGTCTGGGCCCTCTGATTGGTCGAATTCAAATCGTATGTTTCTGGTAAATTTCGCTAACTTGAAAATTAAGACCCGATTTCATACTAAAATAGGATCGCCTCATGTAATACGAGATTTCTTCAAAAGCATCGTTTCTGCTCATATAATTTTTGAATAATATCGAAGAAAATATGTTTTATAAAGTTAAATTCATTGGATTAATTACATTTATCCACAATTACGTTTTATATATTTTACCATTATTTGACGTTTGTCAAGAACCAAACATTCTAAGGTTGCTTGAAAATGTCAATCCCTCCTTTACCGGCCGCTGGAGTAGTTTCCCTATTGGCCGACAGAGCGCATAAGAGCGATATACAAATACGTACAATTTCATTTACTCAAACAACAATAATTATTTACGTAAAACTACCGTTTTAATACGCATTTACTAATAAAACAAACATTTGATTCAACTTGATGACAATAAACAACAACTGTAGTTTCTGTACTTCATTTTACTTAACTTAAATTCAGTTTATTTTTGTAATATTTATATTTTTGTAATACCTGCATCAACTGTAAAGCGCCCCTGAGGTGATATCTCACAAAAGCGGCACTATACAAATTGTCCAATAAATAAATAAACTCTTTGCATTTACGGTTTTGAAAAATATTGATATTAATATTATTTACGTAAATAATAATTTCGCACCATTTTGTATGATGTTCACGCATAACTGCTAGTATTATATAATACCATCTGAAAGAAACGACCGGTTTCGCTCGTAGCCTCACGTTCACTATAATACAACCTTAAGATTGTGTTTTTAAACAACCACCACGCCATTTCCCCGCAAGGGTAGACGGAGAAGACGGACCGCCAAACAACTAGATCTTGGCACATACCCTTGCCTCATTCATTCAAACTTACTTACATATTATTATACAGTAATTTATTCTGTAAAATACCCAATCTGACGCAACAAAGGTATCCTAACTACAAACACGATTTGCAACAAACATTTCATGTGTAGTTTTACTATTAACAACAAAGTTACTTTGTTACATATTGCTCTTTAACTACTTTCATAGACCTTAATTACTTGTCTTGTACCCTTTTATAATGCATAATTATTTAACTCCTTTGAATAACAGAACTCTCTAAGATAACTTGCACTGCACCTGCTTATATTGTTCATACTTGGCTTTTTTTTTTTTAAAAGAAAGACAAACTTTCTCGGGTTACGAATAACCTGACAATATTTGAAAATCTCCTACTACCACCACAGCAAGCTGAAAATGTTGCTTGTGTTGTGATGGAGGACTTAGCCAGCCGAGGAATTGAACACACTACGCCTGAGTGTTCGATAATGTAATTTACACATTATTATTATCTTGAACAACTTACCTTCAACAATGTATATATGTAAAAGCCTTAGTGGCGTGAATAAATAAATATTCATACATCATACATACTGTTATTCCGACTCTTGATATGGCCCGACTCTAGTATCAGGTTCACTCGATCGTGCCATGTCTTTCTTGAACACCCTCGACTTCTTCTACCATTCATATTTGCGTCATATATTCTCTTTACACTCCTTTATTTTTTTAATGCAAATAAGTTACATTGTAGGTACACAATATGTAGTTAAATCATAAAGATAGGTACCCTTGATAAAATTAGTAACATCAAAATGATATATATGGGCGCTGTGCTGTATTCAAAAATACTGAGCGAAAGAGAAGGTAATACAATATCTATCAGATCGTTTCAGAGCTCAGCTGTTGAGCTTTATAACGAATTATAAATCGACTTATAAGGAAAGTTCTGTCAAACTTGTAAGTGTGTTGGGCAGGCGTTTGAATCCAATGCACATTCGCTGAGTGTTATTTTTTTATTATTTTGTTTAATTTACTTTTAAATGTAATTTTTGTATTTGTATATTGTCTATTGGATATAACCTCAAAAAAAGAAAAAACTCATCATTGCAATATACTACACATGTACAAGCTGATGAAATGTAAACTGTTGATTTCCAAAAAAATAATTTAATAAAAAATAGTACCTTCATCGTGACCTAGATACAATCATCCATTGAAGGTTGTTTAAGATATCTATGGCATATCCCTTACTCGTTGCTTCGTAAATCCATTAGGTCAGAGGTCGACAGACCGCGGCTTATGGCTCTTTGCATCGGCGTTTGCGGCTCTTTAGATATCAACTCCAATTTCCACTCCATTAACTTTACGAATGGACCAGACGAGCGAACAGCCTTGATTAGCAGTGTTGCCAAACCAGCGCTTTTAGCTTTTAGAGTAAGTTTTAGCTCTAAATCTAGGTTATCAGCTCAAAAAAATGGTTTAGCTCAGATATTCTAGTTCTTTATTTTACACAGAGCCTGAAAGAATACTTCCAACTATAGTTTACAGTTAATTTATCTACAAAATCGTTAATTCTATTGAAATCTTTGTTTTTATATTAGAACTAGCTGAAGACACCGACGTTGGGCTTTATGGAGTTTTCTGAAACAAGTTTGCAAAATTTCTTAATGGAAGTATCAACATTTTACTTGAAAGAGAGGTAAAAGAGGATGGGGGGTGGTTTTATAAACCTCAGTAAACATTTACCGTCTTTTAATTTTGAAGGTAAAGTGTGCAATTATGATTCATTGAGAGACCCCTCCTCTCCCGGGCTTATATGGCTCGCTGATTAATTTGTTTCCTCACTTTAAAGTGGTCTTCTTACTTTCAAGTTTGCTGACCCCTGCATTGGGTATATGTACTAACGTACGAGTGAATGCTGAATAAGTACTAGGTAATACCTACTAGGTGTTCATTGCTCGTTGCCCCCCAGGGCAACACTGCGCTGATTGATAGACAACTAATAAAGGCGCATGTATTTACTCAAAGCGGAAAAAAACGGTGTCATGGCACCATAGTGCTTGGGGCATAGGATTTAGGGCATAGGGGTAGCTTTTGGCAGTGTGGGAACCGAGCTTTATGCCTAATTTGTTTTTGTAACAGTGATGAAACTGGGTGAATGAGTGGTCCTAAATTGGGTTAGGGGAAGAGTTTACTCATCAGTTTCGTCACTAACAAGATACAAAAAAGGTTCCCTGGTTTTACGTCTTATTTTGGTTGAAACGATGTATTTCGTAATTCGTAAATGTATAAGCGCAATTTCAAATTAATTAAGGTAATTAATAGATTTAAATTGAATTTTAAATCTAATTGTTGGCTTGAAAAGTTGATTAAAATAATGTTTAAAAAAACCAAAAATTCCCGGATTTAATTATTTTAATTATGAAAATCACATATTACCACTACAGTGAGCGGAAAAAAAATTGTATACCTAATTTGTGTAATGCCGTTTTTATGAAAAAAAAAACATCAGAAGGGCGCTGTAATGATGTGTACCTTTAAATTTAACTTTTAATACCGACTCGACGGCGACTTGACGTTTTGTTTCTTGAGAAGGAAACATTCAGAGATTTTGATATTATTAAATTCACTTGACATTTAAGACTAACTAACTAACTAACCATCATGTCATTTTCCAGCAGGAGTAGGCAAATAGGACGGATCGCAACAAAACTCGGTCGTGGCACACACTCCTTGCATCATTAACATTCATACATCGTCTCATATACACTCTCATTTTATTCTGACTCTTGACATGGCCCAAGTCAAGTATAGGATTCACTTGATCGTGCAATGTGTTCTACTATTCACATTTGCGTCATATATTCTCCTTAAACTCCTTTCATTCACGATCCTTTTAAGATAATTCGACATTTAAGGATCTGAATTTTAAATTTATTTATAAATTATTGAAATACAACAATTTTGACACTTAATGCAAGCATTTTTATTTAGAAAAAAATAGTTAGTTATGGGAAATTATTAGAATAGATAAAAATACATCGTTTTAAATTAAACCAAAAATGATGTTACCATTTGTACAACGGTAACATCATTAAACTGGGTGAATGAAATAAAATTGTTAAATGTTAACATCATGAAACTGGGTGAATGGAATAAAATTGTTAAATGTTAACATCATGAAACTGGGTGAATGGAATAAAATGATGTTACCATTTTACAAATTGTAACTATATGAAACTGGGTGAATGAAATAAAATTGTTAAATGTTAACATCATGAAACGGGGTGAATGGAATAAAATGATGTTACCATTTTACAAATTGTAACTACATGAAACGGGGCGAATGAAATAAAATGATGATACTATTTTACAAATGGGACCATCATTTTAGGATGTTAGTACTCGTATCATAGTTAGGTAAAAACTTTTATTTCAAGCATGAACATTTTTGCAGAATTCTCTATTAATTTTTATTACCCCCCGCAAGGTAATGGTGTATGCTTTTTAATCGGAGCTATATTATTTTATAATGTAAAAGGAACCGTATGAAATTCTTGATATTTTCTTGAGAGGTCTGAGACAAAAACTATAACAAAGTAGTTAGTAACTGTACCAGCATTTGTAAGGTTTAAGTTTTAGAGGTAGGTTATGTCATGGGTCGAAATAATATGTGTGAGTCGGTGTATGCTGTAGAAGATGCAATGAGCGTGCCAGGCTAGTAGCGTTTTTGCCCACATTTTGCCCAATTTGCTTTTTCTCTCCTAAACATACTCATTAAAGAACAAAACTATATTTAAATAAGCGTGAATAATTACATGTGTTCCAATTATGTCCTTTGCGTGCGAACTGTATCTAATTTTCTCTTATAAACTGTGTTAATCTCAAGTGACCTCCCAGGTAAGTATGGTCCTGTATATTATCTGCCTGTACAGAATATAGATACATAATAATATTTTATGTACATTCTAACGCAGCATCACGTTCATTGGTCAAAGTTTGTACTTATAGTTTTATATTAGTATTCGACGAACAGGTGGATCCAATCTGTTGGACATAGGTTGATAATAATTTATCTAGTCTATAATTAACTATATATAAGAAATATAGAGTATGTTTTTACAGGGCTTTGGTGTTGATTTTTTTCACAAAAAACGGCGCTATACATATCATCCAAATATTTTTATTATTATGTCTGGATACTGCATATATTATATATACTCATCTGAGTTGAAATATCATGATGGTCAGGCAAATACGGCGTTATGCGATAGACGTATTATATAATAATAATAATAATTGGATGACTTGTATAGCGCCGTTTTTGTGCAAAATCACCTCAAGGGCGCTGTACAAACTTATAATACATTTCTACAGTGATCTATGTTATTACATAACTATTTATGGAGATTCACTTGAGCGAACTTTAGATTCAGGATTTAGGACATAATTGGAAAATTGAATATAACTGGACTTCCTCTTAGGAATGGTATATTAAATTTAAGGGTACGACAGCTTAAAAAGGTAAGTTTTTAGTTTAGACCTGAATTCTGTTGGACTTGTCATGGATCTTAGTTCCGGAGGGAGTTTATTCCAAGAATACTCCGAAAGCGCGATCACCAAACTTAGTATTTGGCTTGCGCATAGGTTCTATCAGTCTGCCTACAGACAGACTGTCTATATACATAAGATGTATCTTGGTATTATTTTCAATACGAAATTATTTCTTTTTCAGACCGACATGCGATAAAAAATTCTAAACTCATGTTGTTCCGCCAAACTTGATATAAATTTATAAATAAGCAATACAATTTAACGATCGAGGGTGGACACGTGGGGTAATTTGATACACGCGTGCCTCACTGCATAACCCGGCACGGATATCCGTTTTAGGTTTAAACAAGCGAACGGAACTAAAACTAATAAAAGCAGTCCTTCGCCGAAACGACTTTTTAAAGACCTTGGGCGGCCAATTGTGGGGTCAAAAGATGCCAAAATTTACGGCCATACCTTTACACACACTCACACACACAAACCATTCCACACACTGGAGCAATTCAATCGGCAAAAAAGAGATCGAGAATAAAAATAAAACAAGAACTGACTTGTTATTTTATTTGAATTACAAACATTTAAACACGCTTCTCCCGAGTGATCATCTGCTGAACATCCACCAAGACTGTCGATTCTTTTTTTCTAGCGCTCAGATCTTTTATAGAAAACAGCACGACTTATCGACTACCAATAAAAAGGTGTATCTTAAATTTGTTAAATTGATTGTAATGCGTTTTGGTAGCTTATTTCCTTTTAGCACGGTGTCTGCTTCAACTAGCTTTTTTCTCATTTCTTGTAATATTTTATTATTTATGACAGTCACATGTGTATTGTGTAGCGATTCATGGAAGATTCGGTCATTAAGTGAAGCTATGAACACCAAGAAAAAAACGTTAGTAACATATGTGATAGCCACACAGGGCAAGAGATAATGAATCAGCTTAAGATTTTTCAAACGAGAAGTTTTTAGTTGGAGCCTTTCTATGAATGAGCGACGAGACATTGTATGCAACAAAATGCACATTTATTCAGTTCAGATGTTTCATGAATGAGTGCATTTTTTATAGTTTCAGCAGGGTGGAAGGTTTGCACAGGATGTGAACTCGCCGGTGGTCGGTTCACAGGTTCACAAATAATGATAGTTCACAAGTCGTCGCAAAAAAAGGTCTACGGTCACTGTGGCGCTAGGACGGGCGCAAAAAGCTCGCGACAACTTCTTAGACAAATAACTCGGGAAACACTTGCCGCATCTGGTGTCATTGAGAAAAATATGTTTAACATTGAATGGAGACAGCTATTATTACATTTTGAATGAGCTGGTAAACGATAGAACTGGAGAGAATTTTCAGAATTGTATCTTGACTTCTCGGTAATTTTACATATGTTGCCACAATTTTGTTGTAGAGAAGTTAAAATTGAGCAAATTATGTGAATTTTTTAACAGCCAACGGATGTTATTGTATCTTTGTACATATCTGCTCACTTTGTGCTATTTCGTACAAATTTCAATTTCATTCTCTTCCTATAAATTGTGGTGCCATGTCTATATAATTATTTATTTCCTGTATTTCCCTTTACGAAATTCTTCAGACTGTCTGATTGTCTGATACCTACAATGTTTAAATGAACATTGTAATTTAATAAAAAAAAATTAACATTAAATAATTTTAAATAATATCAGATTCATGGGATACTTTTTTAGTATCACCTTTAATAATTTCACCGATATTTTTTTTACGAATTGGAGTTAAAACTACTCAGAAGCAATAGTGTATTGAAATTGTACACATGCTGATGCCATTGATAATTATTACATTAAATTTCATCACCATATCCAGGATGTTTCTCATCTTATAACCTACCTACATACAAACATATTTTCTGACTCGTCAGTACTGAAGGATCAATTAAAATACGTAGGAGTCATTAAAATATTGGTGATATGTACTTAGTATCTTCTTTGTTACATTTAAAACTTGAAGAATACATTAAAAAATCAACCTTTATCTATTCTGGCATAATAATGAAATATAATTGAAAAACCTTCGGCGTAAAAGTGTGGTAAAACGACGTATGACCAGATTATGAATGAGAGGCTCGGAGAATGCAAGGTCGATGGTAGAGTAATGATAAGGGGTACTTAGCTGGTTCAGACACGATCGGGAGTGTAAGAAGAATTTTATGACTCGCAAATAGATGCAAGAAGCAGTCGGGAACATCCCATTTTCGTGTAACAGGCCCGCTCATCGGGAACAGTCTTCCCTCAGCTTACTAATCTCCAGAATTTGGCTGAATTTAAACGGGCTTCAAAAACAAAATTATGTAAAAAATCTTACCATTCATAAAACTTAACGCCTTTTCGATATTTTATAATAAGCCATATTCTAAAACTTCCGGTAATTGTTTGGTTTCGGTTGCTTCCTTGTACCTTTTAAAATGTCTGCTCAGAAGATTCTCATTTCTGAGCACAAACTGCCTCCTGTTTTATATTATGTTTTAACATTCTTGTTTTGTCCTGTCCTACTGTTATTGTTATTCTAATTTTTGTCATCACTTTGTATAAACAATATATTTAGTGTTATAATATTAGATCTGTATTGGGTAAGACACACTGTAGGAATAATTTTAAGAACATGACCACTAATACTAAATTACCATTTGTAAGTTTGTTATAGTTAAGCGCACTTGAACTGAAATGACATTAAACTAAAACATTACTCGTTCAATTGCAAGAAATATTTGAGGGTCTTGTCAATAATCGGAGTAATTAACGAGTGAAGTACGAATGCCAATGGAACAAGGAAGGTTCCAGAACAAAGTTATTTATTGTTCTCAATTTGTCTACCCCTCCAGAGAAATAATCTGATAGCTATTGCAATAATTGGAAAAGCTTGGAAATAGTGCCATTAGTTGTTTTCAAAGTAAGTAATTAATTTATTTCAAATTAATATAAGTATGTGTAGGTACTAAAACAGCACATTTAAGAAATAATAAATTATATACGTAGTTTACAAATACCTGTGTGAATAACCATTTCTCTTTTCTTATTTTGATATTTCACGCGTTTTGCGCAATGAATGGTTTTACCAATCAAGTAATTATCAAATAGTTTTTGCCACTGATCTTCTGCTGTAAAATCATACAACGTGCTGTGTGTTGAATATTGCAAAATCGTATCTTCTTATAACTGTGTTTATCTCAAATCATCAGCAAGGCAAGTATGTTTTCTGTATATATTTTTATATAAATAGATAGAACTTTTTTCTAAAAACTGTGCAAATCATCAACTCATATTATTGTTAAAGCTCCTAAAACCATAGAAGTTTACCATTTATTTTGTTGTGACGATAAAGAGATAACCCCGTAAATTCCTTAGTTCATATAAATACCTATAATGCCACTACTCCCTTTGCAATGAGAAAAGAATTGTATTTGTACAAAGATTATAATAGACAAACAAGTTACACAACTGAATAAAGTAATATTATGGCAACACGTACAACGTAAGTAGGTGCATGTTCTAGTATTTAAGGTATTTAAGCATTGTTATTATTAAATGTGTGTTAGAATGGAAAACCGTCAGATGAAAAGATTTGAGTACGTAACCACCGGATCGTTCCCAAATGCTACGCGGGGTTTTTTTACAGTGGACGGAATGCCGATCACGATTCTCGGAAAATGGTTGCCTGTGTTCACACTGTCAATGGGTGCACAAATGCACTTTGCACATTGATGTTGTGTTAGGACCGTTGATATAGAAAATACTAGAGTTGTTCTTTTCAATATGCATACGAGTGAATTTATAAGACGAACTGACTAATATCCGCTGGTCATAAGTGGATAGAACATTTAACTCCTTAGGCCTTAGCCATATTCCGTCAGAAGGTCGGAGTATTTACGCTTTGCATTAAAATCCAAACAAATTGAATATATTTGAAAGTATTCAAAAACTAAAACGTTATAAACGTGCAGTCGGAATCTTTGATTTCATAAAGGTGCACATTTTAATTCTTCTGTGCTGAACTTTTACATT
The DNA here is from genome assembly GCA_026573805.1 of Hesperophylax magnus. Lineage (NCBI taxonomy): Eukaryota > Metazoa > Arthropoda > Insecta > Trichoptera > Limnephilidae > Hesperophylax > Hesperophylax magnus. The sequence goes on from JAIUSX010000035.1 coordinate 1,903,967, forward strand.
TTAATATAAAGCGTGGTGCTTTCTCTATAACATCGTTTAAATCATATATTTTTTCTCACCACAACATTAAGAAATAGCCAACGATTTCTTTGAGACCATATGAGTTGTTCCTTAACGCGAACAAATAGACTGAAGGGTTAAATAAAATCATTTACTTTGTAAACACCACTATTTAATGAAAAGAATTGGCAAGTTTCAAAACAGGTGACATCTATATAATAGGTACATAAAAACACTATATATTCTAACGCAACGTTGTGGCAAAATTTCAAAGCAATCGGTGAAGAACTTTCGGAGGTTTAAGATTTCGAACAAACGAACATTTACATTTTGTATTTATATAGATAGTTACAGAAGATAAATAATTAGAGTAACTAATAATCCAACATATATCGTACAATTTTTCCATCAGTTGTGGGTAAATATAATAGATTGATAAGAAATATATACATATTTTTTAAATAATTGACTAATTATTCGTTTACAAAACTCCATTTCCAAAAAAAATGCATTTTGATTTTTTCCACACCTATATCTTAGATATACGATCGTTAATTATGCATTTTGGCCTGGTCTTAAGCGTTCCTTTGATTCCTTTTACAGTGTCATTTCTTCCTGGAAGATCATGGACTCTTTTGATACAATTGATTGATGATCAATTGAAAATTGGTCATTCATAATATGATGAGGGCCATCCTGACATGCTAAACTAAATTCTAAATTTTAACTGAGGGTTTTACGTTTCGTTTATGATACTTTAGTATTTTTACTTGAAAAAAGGGATTTGTTTTGTCAGATAGGGAAAAGGCAAATATTGTGAAAAGAATCATCCTGTTTTTGAGAGCTGGTCCAATAAAAAAATGTACCGTTGGTTCGCTGGGGTTTTTTGCTTCCAGACTCTAGACATAGCGCAGAGGACATACCCTGGCTGTATTCTGTGGTGGTGTAGTATGCAGGTCACTGGTCAGATTCGAGATTGTGGGAACTTATAAGAACATTACAGTGCAAAAAAGTAAAAAAAATACATGAATCATTAATCGTGGGTATAACAGGATGATCGTACATCAATGTTATTTGTGATAACGATTAGCCACACCTCAATGATGGTGTTTATTAAGATGAAACCAAAAATAATTATAAATTTAAGAAAAATCATTAAACTAGGTACCATTCACTCGATAATCCGACAACACAAAACGCCTTTAAAAAGAAATATTATATCATGAAAAGTGATGAAACAAAACTATATTAAATAGTACAATCGTAGGTAAGATTTATAGGTTAATTTTTTTCATTGTTTTTAATGAATTTATTTAACTTTATAAATGTGTGATGAATTATAATTGTATTGAGTTATCATGGAACCAACCTATCCCCACCTTACTGAACCTAACCTCACCTAAGCTAACCTAAGCATACGCAAACACCCGATCATACCCGGTTTCCAGAAACTCGTGGCACAAGAGGGAAACTGGTATAACTTTTTTAAATTTAGCCTTTGTTCTTGACTAAATCCAAAAAAAAATTAACTCTTAAATTGGTTGTCGAAAGTTGGAAAATAGAAAAAAAACCGAAAGCTAAGATCGAAACTATTTTTGGGTTCTCCGTGTGATGTAGATTCACCAGTTTCCCGCTTGTATCACTAGTTTCCGGACACATTGTTTATAAGCAAAAATCATATTTATACACTTTTAAATTATTTGAATCAAAATATTAAAAAAAATTCGTCTGCTTTGTTGGCATTCTGTGCCTTTGGATGTATACAACTATTTTTAGACCTTTTAATAATAATAATAATATTGAACAATTTGTGTAGCGCCGCTTTTGTGAGATATCACCTCAGGGGCGCTATCTGCTTTGTTTGCATTCTGTGCCTTTGGATGTATATAACTATTTTTAAACTTTTCATCTGCATTGTTTGTATTGTGTGCCTTTGTATGTATATAATTATTTTTAAACATTTCATCTGCTTTGTTTGCGTTCTGTGTCTTTGGATGTATGTAACTATTTTTAAACTTTTCATCTGTATTGTTTGTATTGTGTGACTTTGGATGTATATAACTATTTTTAAACTTTTTATCCGCTTTGTTTGCATTTTGTGCCTTTGGATGTATATAACTTTTTTTCTCTACTTTACTTTACTTGGCTCTTATATTTCCACCTATGTAAATGTATAGAACCTTTTTGACTTACGGTAACTGAGCTGCGCTATTTTAATAAACCTGTTGCTATCGTTGTAATGCGAATTCTTTACTGCTAACGTTTAACAAACAACAACCTAATAGAAAGACCAACATAAATTTAAAGTCATCCCCTCCTTCTCTCAGGATTTTGACTATGGTCTGTGGCACAACATACCTTCTTAAATGTATATGAACATTCCACAAAATATTACATAACTTCAGATTGGGTTTAGAATAATAATGGTCGTATACCCATGACATTGCATTTTCTCACATCATAAAAGGTGTATAAACTTACTAGACTTTAAAACTGAGTCGATAAATTATATATTTTAATTGCATGGTAAGGTTGCATACCAAATTAAAATTATAATTATAAAAGTAGTCACCAATATAAGTATAAAGCTATATACGTTCAGTTGTTAATTTAAATAAAATGTAGACGAAAACCTCATCAAATCAGGGTTCAAAATTCCCCTGCGAAAAAATAGAGAAATGATTATTTTCTCATCGAGGGTTTAATATCTCTCATTATACTTGAGGTGATTTTTCACAAAAACGGCGCTCTACAAATTATCCAATTATTATTATTATTATTATACTAGCAACATCTTCCACCTATAATGATCGTAGTAAGAGTTTTTCAAATTGTCCGGATCTTAAGTAACCCGCGAATGTTTTTCTTTCCTTTGGAAAAAGACGTAAAATAATCGACACTTAAAAAGGTTTTTGAGTTGAAAGGTTAAAATGTATTTATTTTCATTAAATGCAATTATTATTGAGGTAAGTTGTGAGGTTGAGTAGGAAGTGGAAGGAGATGGGTAATAGAAAGTTTGGGAAATCCCTATCTATTCAAATCTGGTCACTGAACACGGCTAAAGCCATTACAAGCAATGTTTCCATTATGAACGATGTTATATCACCAGGGCTGTATTGGGAGTATCAACCAGTTATATTAAAATAATATTATCTATGAGGAGCAAGCATTATATTTTTGACATATCGATAGGCAGGCGTTACAAGAGCATTTAAAAAAATAAAAATACGCTACATTAACTACATTAGAAAGAAATGATTTTCAAAATGAATAAGTTGAAAATAAACATATTTTATATTTTACATTGTTCATGTTTACATCCCGAAAACGGAGGCTTGTTAACTTCGAAGATTACGCGTCATTTGGATTGTTCAAGAAAATATGAATGTTGGAAAACCATTAATTTTTAAAGGGTTTTAAATTTGTAAAATTGGCCACCTATATTTTTGACCGGATATCGACAATAGGTCAGTAAAAAAACGACTTATCGAGAACCCTTTCACATTCCTTCTGGTCGGCGTTCTTCATTACTTTAGGGTAGATCTGATTATTCAAAAAACTACCTTTAAAAAACTCTGGAAAAATATTACATATTCTATTAAAACGAATACTAAAGTAATACTATTTAAGCCCACCCTAACTATTTAATTATATAACAATCCGTTTCTTCGCTGGGGTAGGCAGAGAGGATGAACCGCCAAACAACTCGGTCTTGCCACATACTCCTTGCTTCATTCAAATTCATACATTGTCTGATTCACTTTTTCGTGCCATGGCTTCCTCGGGCGTACCCGATTTTTTCTACCATTCACATTTGCGTCATATATTATCCTTGCACTCTGTTCTTCATTCATTCGCTCTTCATGCTCAAACCATCTTAAGCTTCCCTTCCTTAATCTTAATCATTATGCTTTCTTCAACCTTGCATTCTTTGGGGATATGCACATTTCTCACACAAACATGGTTTTACCAGACATACGCCACAAGGTATTCAGTCTACCCTACTTTAGTTTTCAAAATAGATATATTTGTGTAAATGAAAATAGTCAACACTTGGAACATGGAAAGTAAAATATATTATGGTTTTATTTTTGTAAAAAGAAATTAAAATATTTGCGTTGTCCTACAAGTTACAGACAGACAAGGCTGAGCAAATTTCATAATGTTATTTATTTGTATTTATTAAAGTTTGTAAATAATTATTTAACTTCAGAGGTAATTACAGTAAGTTATATAAAATGTATATTTATTTTATTTTATTTGGTACAATATTTTTTACATTTTAAGTTTTCCAGTAATGTAGGCCTCACTGGGTGGCTTGCCCGTGCTGAAGCCTTCATTTTATAATATGAAAATATAATCTACATAATAAATTTAAAGAGAAAATAATACATTTAAAATTAAAAATACATAATACATAATAATATATTTAAAATTAAAAAATAATACATTGAAAATAATCTTGTGTGTTTGTGAGTGATGTGTGTTTATATTGGTTTTGTGTGTTACGTGTAGGTTCTATTTTTATTTTATGCTATGAAATTTTGGTAATATTGTCTTTTTTGTTCTTTAATCCATTTTGTAATTTTGTGTGTGAATTTATTTTTATTTTCCTCAATTTTAATTTCAAGTTTTACACTGTTGAAACTTTTATAGCATGGTATTGGTAGTGTCTTTGTCCAAAGCTCGAATTTACTGTCCGAGTTTTTATGTTTTCTTTGTACGCTTGTCTAACTGGTCTGTTAGTGTTATTTTGTGTATGTTGAAATTTATTTTTTTTTGTCAAAAATGTAGTTTAGTAGTGTTTTAACGTATAATTGGCGTATATCTAGTACGTCACAGCTGTTGAATATTAGGTCTGTATCAGTCAGTCTATGTTTTTTTAGTACACCTTAAAGATCGTTTTCTGTGCGGTTTCTATGTAATTGATAGCCGAGTTTGTTGCTCCTCCCCAAGCAATAATTCCATATGTAAGTATAACGCATAGCTGAAAGTATAAGGAAGGTTTTATATCACAGATTTGAATAATTCATCAAATTTGAAACAACTTGTCTGTCCTAAGAATAATGTCACAGTACTCAGAGTCCTACTCCCTAGGGTTGTTCTGATTATGTATGTAATGTTTCTGGTTGACTTTACATTTTCTTTATAATGTTTGCAAGTTACACAGTTCTCTCAATCATGTTTATAAATATACTCTTATTGATTTCTGTTATTTGTTTATTTGATTGGGTAGTGGATTCTGTATATAGATATTTAGTATTTTATTGTATTTTTCTTAATTAAACTGGACCTTAGTTAAGAAAACCTATGTAGACGAAGAAAACTAATACTTTTTACGATAATAAGATTACAGATCTAGTGGATTCATTTTTACATTTAAAACGTGGTAATAACATTATAAATATAAAATAATGCTCCCTTCAATATCTCCATTTCAGATTTATGGAGATGATTATCTAAAAATGATCGTAATATCAATCTCCCCCTAGATGCGATCGGAGGAATTTCTACCTAGGCGCCATCTTGCTAGCATCCCCCCAGATAGATAGGTCCACAAATGGGAACAGTTCCCACACCTCGCATGGAAGCCGGGCTAAGAGCCATAATTACGACTGCCATATCTTGGCACCTTCCAATAAATATGCCTTCCAGCCTGTTAACAATAAGCCTTCGATGTATTTCGGGTTTGATGTTTGATATGAGAGGGATCACCTACACTCTACAGCGTCTAGTCTGCATCCCACTGGGTCTTAATGTTATGTGAAACCATTCTAAAGGATTTTGTATAATGTAATTGACCAGTTCCTTGAATTCAAATCTTGTGGGAAAAACACAAACAAATATGATGCTATTAATATGTCACCGCAATGGGAAATGATGGCTAAAATAGATACTAACAGTTTCTTTATTATACTAGATTTTCTACCAGAAATAAGTATTTATGCGTTATTCACAGGTAGAGAAGAGACATCTTTCTAACGTTATAAAATAGTAGTCATTGTACCAGTTGTTTGCCTCTTGTGGATACCACACAAGAGGCAAACTGCTCCCACTGGAGTGGGACTATGGCATTACCGATCGGGGTACGATTTGAGGATGAAGGAATTGGAGAGGGGAAGAATATGGGCAAGAAGAAGGTGTGGAAATCAAAAAACTTGCCTGAAGATATTTGAAGAAACTTTTCAATTCTGAATGCTGGTTTTTCACCAGGGCGATACTAGAAGTATCTACCACTAGGAACGGGCCGCAAATATACTATGTATTATTTTGAATTAAAAAATTAAATTACGCAAATTAATCAAACAAAATCTACTGCGTACATTCATTTCACATTTAGGGTCGATTTTGTGTTATATATATTTTTTTTATTTTGAACTTTGGTTTTCGAGTAAATTTCAAATTAGAAACAATTCGGTCGCTTGGGGTTAACATCAGCTGTTTAAGGCCCCGTAGTAAGAGTTCAAAGATTTTTTTAAATGGAGATTTGTAAATAGGAATGTTAGAAGGAGTGCGCTAATATAAAAAAAAAAGATAATAATTGAGGGAAAATGGTGAAAATATTTAATAAAACAAAATTAGTTTGAAATAGAACAAAATCTCTTGACAAATGCTTTAGTTGCATTTAAAGATACATTGTGAATTTTTTCATGACTATAACATATTAAATAAAAAACAAACGTGTTTCTTATAATTTTCGGAGCTTATTTTGCGATTTTTTTCTGTCGAGGGAATTTCATCTAACGTTTTGGCATAGCAAATATATATTATCTTCAATACTAACAATTTTTTTTTTAGAAATTATAAACTTAAATAGTTAACGAGACTCGTGGGTATGCGGGGGCTTAACGACTTTTAGAATGGGTCGAAATTCGAAGCGGAGCATTTTTTTTTAATCTAAGAAAATAATATTTCAATTAAAATTTAGCGAAAAAAGTTTAAGAAAAATCGATAGGCCCAGATCTATTAGTTTTGTAATCTCTATTTGATTTAGATTCACCGCTTGTACCATTAGTTTCTGAACATCATGTGTTTACACAGATAAAGTACTTATTTTTGCATGCGTGGTGTATCGCTGTTGCATGACAAACATCAATTTATTCGAGAACAAGCAGAAATAGAGCTTTAACCACAGACATATGAATATTCGTATGTCTATGGCTTTAACCAATTTATATAAGTACCAGTGAAACATAACTATTTCACAAATAATAATTGAGGATGAATGGTCAGATGACAGCGGCACGTGGCCGTACCAAGTTAAAATTGGCCATAGAAACAATCATTTATTTTTGCATGACACAGCTAGGGTTACAAATAATGAAATCAAAATGTATGCGGGTGGGTTTTTGAATTATTTTATTTACAGCCATTTTTATACTTATGTGAAACACGCACATGTTGCAGAATCGTTCATTTTAATGTTTTTATTGGATCATTTATCACTTGTGTTTATAGCGTTGTTTGAATTTCGTGAAATTGTAATTAAATACAACATTTTTACAAAATTTTTAAAATTGGATATAATTTTTTTTTTTTGCTACTCATGAGAGAGTAATAAAGCCGAGTGAGCAAAAGCGTCGGGTTCTTAACCCGCGTCGTCTCGGGTTAAGTTATCTGCTAGCTTATACCGCCATCGTAGCATAATGAAACTTTTTCGTTTATTTAATTTAAAAATAATAATAATTAGTGAATACCGAACAAGAGTACCAACTACCCTCAACCGTCTGGAGCCAGTGTGACTATAGCACCCCTAATTGGAGTATGTTGTGAAGCTAAATCAACTCTTACGTAGTCTCACGTCTCGATTACTTACAACGGCATTTATGCCAGCCTTCCAAAATATCAAATTGACAAACTTCAATCAGTGTTTAATGCAGCAGCGCGGCTCATAACCGGGGTTTCAAAATATTCGCACATTTCAGAACACCTTCGTAACCTTCACTGGCTCAAGTGCCCTGAAAGAATCCAGTACAAACTGTGCTGGATGGTGTTTAAATCCATCAATGAAATGGCCCCACCCTACATCTCTGAACTATGCTTCCCGGAAAACACTGGTCTGAGGCAGTCAACGCTTAGATCAGCAACATCAGCAGCTGTAGGCAGACTGATAGAACCTATGCGCAAGCCAAATACTAAGTTTGGTGATCGCGCTTTCGGAGTATCTGGGCCGAAGGCTTGGAATAAACTCCCTCCGGAACTAAGATCCATAACAAGTCCAACAGAATTCAGGTCTAAACTAAAAACTTACCTTTTTAAGCTGTCGTACCCTTAAATTAAATATACCAATCCTAAGAGAAAAACCAGTTATATTCAATTTTTCAATTAAGTCCTAAATCCTGTGTCTAAATTTCGCCAATAAACAATTAGATTTTTTTTTTTTTTTTTTTTTTTTTTATAGTGAATACCTCACAAGAGTCCCAACTGCTCCCGTCTGGAGCCAGTGAGACTATGGCATCCCCAATTGGGGGATGTTGTGAGGCTGAAGGTATGTGGGGAAGGGAAAGAGGAAGGTGGGGAAGTACCTGATATAATGTTAATTAAGTGTTAATCTGAGATAATGATAATACCTGAGATAATGTTAATTAAGTGTTAATCTCAAGTGACCTACCAGGTAAGTATTGTACTGTATATTTTCTCCATAAATAGTTAAGTAATAACATAGATCACTGTAGAAATGTATTATAAGTTTGTACAGGGCCCTTGAGGTGTTTTTGCACAAAAACGGCGCTATAAAGTCATCCAAGTATTAAAGGTAATTGGGAGGGCTAATGCTCTGTCCAGGTCTTTTCAAGTTAATTTTGTCTAACTAAGTAACTAACCATCACGCCGTTTCCCCGCAGGGGTAGGCATAGAGGACGGACCGCCAAAGAACTCGTGCTTGGCGCTCACACCTTCCTTTATTCACATTCATACATTCTCTTCTGTTATTCCAATTCTTGACATGGGCCGACTCAAGTGTCGGGTTCACTAGATCGTGCCATGTCTTCCTCGGGCATCGCCAACATCTTCTATCATTACTCCTTTCTTCGTTCGTTCGTTCGTTCTCTCTACATGCCCAAACCATCTAAGCGTCTTTCTTAATCATGCTCATTATATCTTATGCTTAAATCAGCCTTGCGTTCTCTCTACATGCCCAAACCATCTAAGCGTCTTTCAATCATGCTCATTATATCTTATGCTTAAATCAGCCTTGCGTTCTCTCTACATGCCCAAACCATCTAAGCGTCTTTCTTAATCATGCTCATTATATCTTATGCTTAAATCAGCCTTGCGTTCTCTCTACATGCCCAAACCATCTAAGCGTCTTTCTTAATCATGCTCATTATATCTTATGCTTAAATAAGCCTTGCGTTCTCTCTACATGCCCAAACCATCTAAGCGTCTTTCTTAATCATGCTCATTATATCTTATGCTTAAATCAGCCTTGCGTTCTCTCTACATGCCCAAACCATCTAAGCGTCTTTCTTAATCATGCTCATTATATCTTATGCTTAAATCAGCCTTGCGTTCTCTCTACATGCCCAAACCATCTAAGCGTCTTTCTTAATCATGCTCATTATATCTTATGCTTAAATCAGCCTTGCTTTCTTTGCGAATATCCACATTTCTCTCACGATCATACATGGTTTAACACACATACGCCTTAAGGATCTCAGTTCTACAGCATTGAATCTACTTTCGTCCTTCCTCTGCCAGTTCTATGAATCATTGCCATTTAATTTAGGATGAGAACCAGTTTTCTATTTATTTTTATTTTGGTTACCATGCTTATGTAGGTACTTCCTTTGGTTTTTTTGGGGTGTCATTTAATTTAAACTAAACTATTGCAATATCTGAAGGTCCAGATGAAAAATCTAATTGTTCTCTCGGTTAAGTATACATCGACTTACACAAAAAAACCGTCATACATATGTGAAAATTCAGTACCTACCTAACTTATTATTATAATTTGTCATATGTAATAGTCGTATTTACTAATTCTGAAGTGCCTACCTAAAAATTTCTTGAAAGGATAAATTTTAGTTGAAAGATATTTATTTATTAATTTAAGCACCCTGATGGGCTTTTATATGACACACATTTATAAGATTGACTACATAATACAGTGTCAACAGAAGGTTTTTTTTTATTTTTAAAACACCAACAAAAAATAACAACAACCAATTTAATAATTTAAAAATGTAAAAAAATGAACTAAATTACACAGAATTTTCCATTTAAATGTACATAATATAGAAAAAGATTAACAAAATAATAAACCAGTTTTGAAAGTGCATATGGCGAAAAAATAATATTGCAGGTCGATAATACGAGTACGTAATTTATAAGTGAGTACAAGTAATTTAAAATGACATATATGAAAAAAATAAATTTAATCCATCCTACGCGATGCTCCCAAATAATAATATAATGCTACATAAAAACATCATTCAGGTATGTCTTATATAATGATATACTTACATTAAATAAGTAGATATTTGAGATGAATTTGTTTCCAAGCGTATGGAGGCGATATATAGTTGCGTGTGTGTAGTAGTTGGACCCGGAATTATTGTTGTATAATAATATATTTTGCCTGGTTGTCCGATTTGCTACTTTAAAGTCGATAGTAAATAATAATGTTTTTTTACAGTTTTTCTAGTATTTTTTAACTACAAAGTCTACACACCATTATTATTTCAATCACAACTGCCAACAAACCCATCAAACAAGAAACCTCCTGTAAGATTCCGGGATACAGACACCAGATATCTCTGCTGAGTAGTTGAACAAATAAGATGGAGACTGCCATCAAGGTGGTCCCCACGATTTGGATGCCTGCAGGAATGATGGCTCAATAATGCGTGTATTGACAAGAGCTTCCTCTACCTTTACATGACAAATCCCAGATTCGGATAAAGCTTTATATTATAAGTTTCACGTTGCAAGCCGACGCTTTCCTAGAAAGCTTCCAGTGCTTGCGATACGGCGGCTTTTATTTTGAAATCATAGTATTTTGGGAATATCCTTTCATTCATCCGTTCATCCCCATTCATGCTGTTTGTGATTTGTGATGCCGCATATTCTTTCAAATGATGTCGGTCGGGAAAAAAACTGGAGTAGGTAAGTACTAAGTACCAATGTTTACGGTTGCAATTGGACATCCCTTTTAAACTACTGGGTTTTCACACGAGTTGCTTTTCTTTTGATAGCTTTTTTTTCTTATTGTGTTTGTTTGAAAATAACTGTTTGAATGCAATAATGTTCTAGATAGTCCAGTGTATATAAACACAGTTTTTTTAAAGTTACCTATCAGAAATGTAAATGAATGAGTTATAGTGACGTAGTATTACATTAATGGACATAAATCTTATGAATATATCGTATTTTTGTTGCAAATTTAAAATAGTTCACATTTCAGGCACGTGCCAATGTCAAGATAGTCAAAATATAAACATTGCTTAAAATGTCTTTAGTCGTAGTTGGTCACCAGAACTAAATAGTCAGGTCGTTCTCCACCATCTAATATTCTCATATATTCTCTAATCGGAGATGCCATAGTCTCACTAGGTCCCGACGGTGGCGGTGGAGAGAAGTTGGGACTCGTGTGCGGTATTCATATAAAAAATTGAAATAATTTGCTGAAGGGTCCTCTTTTTGTATCAACGATTCTTACGCATTTAAACATTAGTTAGGTTTTGCAATTGCATCATGCTTCGTAAATGTTTTAGCTATAAATTTATAGCTAAACACATGTGTTTAGCTATTATTCTATAAATTATGATATAAAAGAATAATTCTTTAAAAAAAAACCATCTGATACTTCACGTAAACTGTAAAAAAATATTATTATCTAAATACATTATAGTAAGATATTGATAAATATTTTGAAATTTTGTAAATTGGCGTAAAAAATACGGTCGATAGTCGTTACAGTAATCCGAGTATGTGGGTAAGCCCGATATGGCCGCCTCACACGGACCATTAGCTGCCCAGGGGATTTTTTCACAAGGGAAAATTACCTACCAAAGCGCGGGGTTTTTTTTAAATGCCCATTTCTAGAAATTACAGGGGCGGATAATCTGAAGCCGCGCTCAGGGAGGCTATCGCCCAGGGTGAATTAATTACGCTTGGTGGAGTGCTATAAATATTTTTGTTTTTGTTGGTTGTTACTGATTAGGATTTTTACCGCCATTGAGAAATCTTCTTCAGAACATATTATAACTTATTCAATTTCCCAACTGATCAGTTTTTTATGAATATTTTATTTTATTTAATATTTTTTTTAATAAACAGTGAAAATAAGTAGGTAGCCGAAATGACAAAAAGGAGCCTTGTTGAAAATGCTACCTAGGCATTAATATTAAATACTTTGCAACAAACTATTCAACTCTCTTGTCTTCTTTCTATTAAATAGAACTCAACTTCCTTTGAATATAAATCCGATACCAAATATTGGATCATCAACCAAGACAAATCTAATTTCAAAGATTTTATTCAAACCAATTTATAAGTATGCATTTCCAATGGTAGGTACTGTTGGTTTTTTTTAAAGTTAAACATAACACTTAGTTATTTGTATTTCTGTTTATACTGAGACTGCTCTCATCACAAGAGTTCCAGGTGAGACAAGCACAACACATGACCCCATGAAATTAAATTAATAAAGATGATTAATTTTAAAAAAGTTTTAAAAAAGTGGCACTGTAAAATAGTTCTAATTATAACCCACTTTAAAATAAAGCATCAGAAAAATAAAAATCAAGTGATTAACTAATAATAATAAAAAGATTATTGATATATCACCGTTTTAGTAAAAAAAATCACCCCAAGTGCGCTTAAATAATATATTTTATCTGAAATAATAATCTTACACTATATAATTCAATAAATAGATCATGATAATTCCAGTGAAAGGGTTTTAATGTGTACATTAACGTTGTTCATGGCACGGTATCTATTGATTTGAACATGCATACCAACTTCTTGGTAGGCTTATGCCGAAAGAAGTTATTAGGGATGGTAGTACAGCCTGCAGAATACACCCCGGTGGGAAGGAGCCTGGCTCCTGGAAGCAGACAAGTCCAAGGAATGCGGGATTACCCTGTTGTCCGATTGTAGGAATTATCATCATAGCATGTGCCCCTTTTGCTCCCGTGGGAATAAGCTGTTGTAAACCATTTCGTGTTATTTATTTACGTTGAAACTAACGATCTATAAATCTAACGCCTCGCTGTGAGTGAACAGGAGGTTATAACAGCGTGTAGTACTGAAACAAAGGTAGCAGCGAGGGTGGTATCTTTAATAGCTTGTGATTATAATAATTCAGAAGTTATTTCTATAAGGGAACCCAATTTAAATGTATTGGTAAACCCCTGGCAGTTACACCTACAACGTAATTTTGAAGGGATTTATAGTTTATTCATAACTAGCTGACGTATATCTGGAGTTGTTCGGGATTATGAATGGTTTGGAGAAAATTTTGAGGTTGTGAATTCTAGTACACCTGAAAACTGGATCTATTTTTAAGGTGGAAATAATATTATTCTAAAGAAGTGAAAAAGTAATGTTATCGTCCCATGTCTTCCTTGGGCGTCCCCGACTTCTACCATTCAAACCATTCGTAGATAAACTTGTAAGTGTATGTGTTATATTTATTCAGTAGGCACAGTAATAATATCAGGAAAGCATTTTGAATAAATGTAAAATTGCACAAACTCGTCGCCTCTTGATTCACTCGACCATAATATTGAGCTAAATAAGAGGCGGAATAACAGAAATTCGCAATACCGACAGTGCAACAAATGAATATATCTAGTAATATCTGCAAACCAGTGTGCAAGACATCGCGCAACTTTACCAACATTGTTCATATTGGCGTACAAATTTTCACAATTTTTGTACATAAAATATGCAAAATTGTTATTGACCCCTGATGTCTATTATCTCATAGAAGATAGCGCCTTCAATAAGGACTCCCGCCAAAAGTGAGCAGTGCGCAAAGCCTCGGGTTCCCATTGAGCCATTGTGAGTTCAATTCTCATTCACGGAATTTGTTTTCATTGAACCTGTCATTACTTGTATTGTCCAAAAAAACTCCCTCAACGGAAATTACATTCCGAAGGAAATATCTCATAGGAAAGTATGCGAGACGGTTGGATTTTTCTTCAAAATAATGTCGTGCACGCTTCACAAGTGCCGTATCTACTCAATATTAGGGTGAGAAATAAATCATATTTATTTAAATGTAGCCAAGTCCTGTTTTGACTCCCTTTTATCTGTCTGTAAATTGGTTTGCACGTTCCGTTTCCGCTTTCATAAATCTGCCGTTTTCGCATTACTTTCAATATTACTGCCTAAAAATTTTTGATCAAAGAATGGTCATTGATAATGAAAAAGTGCAAAAGTCCGAAAACAGTTCACTTTAACTATCAGTGAATTATCTACAGCACGGCCTGTATTAATAAAAATAGCGACGGACAATGTCATCGATTTTTTTGGCAGTGTATGTGATAAAAACAGATAAATAAAAATCCGAGACACTATCTAGGCTGCAAAACAATTTCATTAGAAACTTTGTTTTCATTAAAAAGATGGATGCCAAGAATATGGGAAAAATTAGTTGCAATATGAAATTGTCAATTCTGAATTTGAAAAATGAGAACGAGTAATATGACGTTTAATAAATAGGTCCTAATGGTCGAGTTGGTTAAGACGCCTGTCCCGGTAAAACAAGAGATATTGGGTTCGATTCCTAGTTGTGACCATTATCTTTTTAAAATTTATTTTTGTCTTGTAGTGTTTCATGTTTCATTTGGATTTATTAGTTTTATCTTCTTCTTCAATGATAGATACCTACCAATTTAATTATTTATATAGGTACACTTTTTTGGGTTTTGAACGAGCGATATCTGGATCAACAGTCCTACGCTCCACCGCGCAGATTTTTTACCATTTTGTTTTGTTATATCAAATAGATTATTAGAATATTATGTTCCCCGGTCCCTCGGTCCCCTCGTGCTTGTTATAACCATGTTCGACTGTATATTATTTATAGAAATTTGATTAAATTTTTTATTCTGTTTTCTAGTTTGTAAAGCGTATTTGAAGTAATATATTATGTAACCTGAAGATGGCGCTATAGAAAATATCCAAACGATTTAAAAAAAAACTAAAATAAACCCTTGACGTGCACATATTTGTGATCCTTTTTGTTTCCTATATCAACATAATCTCATCAAACACTTCAACAAGACAGAATTGTCCATAGACGTCAAATTTTGATCCAAATTACACAAACATGTTGCGTTGTTCTCAAAATTTATGTAGGAATGTGGCTTCATTAAAGCCTGATTGAAATTTCTTCCGTCAAATACGTCAATACAGATTTGTTTGAGGTATTCCAGATAAAGTGTCCCGTACGGCGCACAATGAATGAGGTGTCCCACCTCAGTTGACGGTAAAATGTACAAAGACAAGTGGCCTTCCACATAAAATACCTACATAAATTAATCCCCGTTAGCATTCTGGAATAACAATTGTAATATGAGTGGTGTACCTACGTGATTTATTCACTTGTTTCGCCAGGTACTGCGCTCATCGAGGTGTACCTCAACTAGGGTGACCATTTGCACAATACAAACGAAATACATTATTTAATATCTTAATTAATTATAATTTTAATTCTTTTTTTTAATGGGTAACTCGATTAATTTGATAAACGATTGCGTAAGTACCTGCATAAATATGAATTATTCGGGGTGTCCGGGGATAAAGTGCACTAACTTCGGATGGTTATTATACATGATGGTAGAAAAAAAAATTTTTTTTTTTCGGAATTCCAACATTTTTTTCCTATACTAAAATGTTTTTCCATAGAAAATGAGAGATTTCCTTAAAACTACCTTAAAACGTTGGAATTTCGAAAAAAGTTTTTTTTTCTACTTCTAAAATCATGTAGAATCACCCCTCTGAAGTTAGTGCACTTTACCCCCGGACATCCTGTATTGTCTTTTTCTATGTCCCAGAACACTAAAATGGTGAGTAAAATTCCACTCACCGACATTTCACCAAAAATCCCATTTACGTTTATAAATGAGAAATACAGTTTATTTCAATGAAGTTTGAGCACTTGAGCCTAAAATGAATGGAAAAAAATGAATTTAATCAAAAATACTCGCTATATTATAGTTTGAGTGCTAAAAAACCCTTACATAACATTTAAATTCGTTCTTAGTCAGGTGTAGGTATGCTATATTCTTTTCTTCTTGTTGAAACATCTAATTTGGTATTTATTAATTATTATAATTTTGTATTTATTTAATGGCATGGTGTGGTCACCTTCAGCAGCGAGTTCTCTTTATTCATTCATCTTCCTGCTCCTGACACAGACTGAGCAAATATACCAGACATATGTTTAATAGGCACAGGAATGTCCCTGCCTCACTACGGAGCACATTACAGAACCTCCCCAAACTAGGGAAAAATCACTAACTTCTATTATATTCGAAGCGCTTGGAAAAACACGAGGTTGGAAACATTTCGCAAAAATGTCAACTTTTTTGTAGGTTCTCGAGAAAAAATGTAGGTGTGAAGATAGAAATTATGAAAAATAAATACAGTAAAATCAACTACATTTTCTGGTATATTATGAAGAATGTACAGTACATAAAATCGCTCATGGATGATTCCAATGATTTATCGAAATTTTTTAATTGTTTGATCGTCGATTGGATAAACGGAGAAAATGTTTTGATTTTAATGGTCTCGACACTCTCGGCGATAGAATAATGTATTTTTTTGGAATAAGTGGATTCCCTCAGCAAATGTTGCTTTGTAATGACGCGTCCCTCCCTGTTTGGCTAGGTCTGGATAGAGGAATTTGAAATGTTTGCCATACGTTCCAGGAATCCTCCCCACAAATCGTGATAATAAAACCCTTCAACAAGCGCGTCGGCACGCAGGAAGGAATACACACTTCGCCCTTCATCCCCCCCACTCCTCGCTTCTGTCTCTCGTCTCTTCATTCTGCTTCTAGTTTCTTTATTCATCTTCTTCTTTTCAGAAGTATAATTTTTATAGCATTTCTGGAAACGAACAAAAGTTTAAAATATGTTTTACCAAGATTCGTATAGTCGCAAGTAATTCCAATATATCATAACACCGAGTAAAATCAACAGTTGGCATCAAAGGAAGAGGTTTACAAATAGACTTTTGTTGGTATATTATTTAAATCTCTCTAAAATTTACAAAACCTTCAATCTTTATTGCGAAAAATCAGCTCAAGGAGGCATTATAATTCGTCAAATGATTAAATTTAACTAAAGTATTTTGATTCCAAACTACTATTCCAGGCTACCTTGAAGCCTGTACCTTGCTTTATAATTTACTGTTTTATGTAAAACCTATAAGTAGGTATCAATATTTATAACGCAGCTTATAACTTGGAATGAGGTGATAGATGGCAGAGAGGCCCTGAGCCAAACGGCGCTTTATATATTTTTTCCCATTTAAATCTTGACCTCCGAAAGTCCTTCTAACATTTCGTAGACAAGCGAGTTCGCTTCAATGATTTCCCAACCAGAATCATAAAGGATTATTGTGTGTGTACTTACCTACTGAATATTTCTATAAGAATCAACATTCACATTTATTGTACAAATAAGATGTGAATTCCTCAGATAATTTCCAGCACAATAAAAGATACACGTTGTGTTCACACAGACGCTTTAACCTCTTAGTTAATAAATCAAATATTTATTCGTAGGTACCGACAAAAGTAGTTGAAAGCAAATAGCAGGCGGTTCACATATGGATAATAAGACCAAACCTTCTGACTTCACAGTGTCCTCTTCCTAGAAGTTCCCTCCCGGCCGGGAACCAAAGCCGTAGACTTTACTATTGTAAATAAAAATTACTTCTGATGTACAGCATCAATTTCCGCCCCTAGAGTAGTACCTAGATAAGACTCATAAATTGATAGAATTGTTAACGAATTGGTCTTAAATTATTGTTCCTAGCTGTGACTATAGTTTTCATTGATTTCGTATTGTATTGCTCAGAAAAAGGGGTCAGGCTGACCACATCACATTTTTATTTATTTATTTAATTGTATAGTGTTTAGTTCGTAAAATTCCATGTTTTGTTTTTTGATAAATTTCATAATGATAATGTTTGTTTATTTCAGCTGAACTTGAGTGCAATACTTTGTCTGCCGTACTAAATCATTACATCTAAATAAACTACCTGATATTAAATTGAAAATAAATAAAAAGGTAAACATATTTAACATTTATACTACGGTGGCATGAGGGCAATTCTCTAGATGTATATTCTCTATATATATATATGTACAGGGGGCCTACTCTGTATCTTTCGAAACTTTCCTGCCGCCGATTTACGTCACAAACCCGTATTAACCCTTCCCTTACGGTGTTCAAAAATTCCTCGTCCTCCGGTGCTATGCACTCGGTAAATATTTATATTTTGTAATGATTAATTTCATTCATCCATTTAAGATATATTTCCAGCTAATAATAAAAACTAATTTTATAAACACCCTAATATAATAGAACTTACTCCTTCTGGCGCTTCTAAAATTAGATTGTTAATGTTTATTTTTGTTATAAGTTTCTACATATGTAAATATATATTTTATTGAGATAGTAGTTATAGACCTTAGTCGTAAGTCTCTAGATATAAGTCTCAGACGTAAGTCACTAGTTTTAAGTCAGTAGTTCTAGTGTTAACTATTTAAGAAATATATTTGTACGGCGCCCTTGAGGTGATTTCTCACGAAAACGGCGCTATATAAATTAGTCAAATATTTTTATTATTATTTACTTAATGCAATACATATATTTATTACGGAGGAATACCTAAAATTTGAACTCTATGTTTAGTATATTTACAGAGATATTTTATTAATTAGAGACGATGTCACTTGACAGCACCGGCAAAGAAAGGTTAAACTTACTGGTTTCTTAACACGAAAGATATAGAGTAGGCCCCCTAGTGTAGGGGAGCGCCATGAAACTGGGTGACGTCGTATTAAAAATACTAATTTCTGTTGTCACTCTGACTGTAACTCCGGTTCAGTTAGCTCTAAAACTTTTGCTTTGAATTTAAGTTTCATTTTCAAAATTGGATATGTTTTTGGAGAATTCAGACAAGCCATAAAGTACCAACCGTAATATAATATTTTTGCAGAAATTGGTTTTAATTGACAATTTCAAAATTGTGAGTGATTGGTCGAGATTTCAGACCTTCCCCATTATTGACCAGTCGTAATCGGGCGCTATATATGTACATATTATATATCATTATTGTATTAATAATAAAAAGTATAGTCGCTTTCCGAATGGTGGGAGTCGCCAAGAATCACAAAGAAAGAAGAAATGAAATATTGACAAGCAATCAATAAAACTGTCATTTTCTAATTAAATTGTTTATTGATAAGGTCATAAAGCTCTTGAAAAAAAACTGTCAATATCCATAAATATACAAATAAAAAAACCAGACCCAGATACGCCTCATTTAAACCACTTTCATAATGCCATAAATCGTTCAGATCTGTTTCCCTGTGAAAAACGAATTCAATTAAATTCATTCACGTCCTGGACAATTCTCGAGATAAATAATATTATATTTCTTGGATTACACGTGTGAAATATTTTTATTTTGTTATCATCGTTTACATGGATCCCTGGCAGCTGGCAAACACGATGATTTACGGTGGTGTTAGGTAGTAAACATTTTTCTCAGATATCCTCACCGCCTCGGTATGATAGTCCTCAATAATTTTATCTTAAAATAATGTCGTACCTTAAATTTTGTTACGATAGAAGGAAGAAGATTGTAAATATTCGGCGCCTAAAGTCTAGGTTGCCACTATCAGTTTTCTGACGTTTTAGCTGACCCTGGTACAGGACCTAGCCTAAGGCGGTAGCTTTGAGGATGGAAAGGTCTAATGAAAAAGATTAAACATTGGTAATTTATTAAAGAAAAGAGACAAAAAATTAGCTTTAATACTAATTTAATTGCAATGTCGAATAATTTCCACAAAATTAAACTCCATTAATGGAGAACTGAACGCGGTTGACGCAAATAAAAAATTGTCCAAATAAGCTAAGTTAGCGTTCCACGATGGAGTGCTGAGACCTACCCCGATGTACGGCAGTGAGGTATGGAACTGAAAGAGGAAGGAAGAAAGTAGAAATGAGATTCCTGGGGCGTATGTGTGGTAAAACAATGTATGATCGTGTAAGAAATTTGGACATCTTCATAGAAAGCGTAATGAGCAAGATTTATAGCTTGTCTTCATTATTAAGAGAAGTTTGTCTCCTTCACTGTCATGGTGAGAAATATGAAAAGAGAACATCACGCTTTATTTATAAATGTAGAAGTTTACCATAGAAGAATTAAAATTTAAAAGCATAGAAGAATTCAAATATAAATATTAGAATCACGGAACATTTAAGATGTTTAAATAACAATAATTTTTCGGAGTTTGCCAATCATCTCATTTCCACCGATCATACTTTTAGTAAAGATACAGGGGTTAAAATTCTTCACCGTAGTAATAAAGGCAAAAAATTAGATAATTTAGAAGCACTTGAAATCAGAAAATCCCTCAATAATAACTCCAGTATAATAAATAACCAAATTAATCTGTCTTATAGTCCTATTCTTGACATATTTCCAGTTAACCGCTCTGTTCTTCCTGGAATTCCCGTAATTACCCCTTCCACTTTGTCCACATCTCCCTCAAACACTTAACATTTTTGTATTTATGTGTCAATATTTTGTGTAGTAGATCAGTTTTAAATATTCTCCTGACGAAGGAAGGGATCTTCCGAAACCGGTAGAGTGAAAATAAATCTATCGTGGTCAAAAACAAATTTATGTGTTTTAATTAGAAAACATGTATGTTTGCATTCTAAATTTTAATATGTATTTAACAAAAAAACTGTTTATTTATAACAATCAAATTTGAAAGCGTATTCCATCACCTTTCAAAAACAGTTTTTAGTTTTCGGATACTTTAAACAATATTCCATTTATAGATTTTTATTGCAAAGTGGATAACTTCGAGCTTCTGAAAGAATATGCCAAGGGTCTAAGGGTTAAGAGAGTTAGCCACCGAAGATCTCTATGTAATTGGATTAAATAACAAGTTTCTTGACGGCCTCCGTGGTCGAGGGGTAAGGTTCTCGACTAGCAACCGAAGGTATGGTTTATTTTTTACAGTTTATTAATTTAAAATAATATATAGTACCTATACTTGCGCCACGTTCTAGAGTGAAAAATAATAAAGTATTTTTTCCCTGGTGTGAGAAAACCATTCAGAACTGAAACGTTGCTCGAAATAGCTTTGTCCGTGTTTGGTGACCATATCTAAATAGCCAGATATTCCCCACCTTACACTATCCCGTGTCCTTCCTCTCCTCACTACTTTCAGCATCACAACAATCCCCAAAATTGGGAGGCCATAGTCTCACAAGCTCCAGACAGTTGGGACTCTTGTGTGGTATTCATTTAAAAAAATGGAAACTGTTGCAATCGCATTGAATGCCAATTATTAGAATTTTGCACAACCCTCACAATCTTGATGATAAAGATTCGTCATTTCTTGATTCATACATATGTATTTATTATGTTTGATATTTTTGTTCCGTATTTTATTATGTTTGATATTTTATAAACGCTGTCTCACAACTTCCACCTTACTTGTAATGTAATCTCATTTACCACAGAATGAAGAGTGAGAATATCATATTTTGTAAAGTGATAATTTTAACTACTTACTGAACCGCAATTATTTCATTAGAATCGAAAGAAGTCTAGTAATCCCTCACTGGCAAAGGAGTTTAACATGTTACGCCAAGGTTTTAAATGTATGTTACAAGAAGTTATCAATCTGTTACAAGCCAAATGTTACAATCTCTTACAAAGTATATTTTGTAATTATTCTCCGCGGGGAGTCCGACGGAGCGATCTAGAATCTAGAGCTTGTGTTTTATTAAGTAGATTTATACGGTCGATATGTGTGTTTGTTCTCGCGTTCCCGCATTCCAGAACGAATGCTTGCCGGAACAGAGCAAACAGCGGGATGTAGAGAAGCGTTGTTCCATGCACACATTCGGGGCAGAGCAAATAACAGGGCGGCAATTGTACTCCATACCGGGCGGCACCTAAGGGTTGAAGACTCCGATAAGATTAACTAGGAGGCATTGGTTGCCAACCATAACGAATAACGCCAAAAAGCAGTATTTCTGATATGGGTAGTTTAAGATAAAGACCGAATGCACGAAGAAGGAGGTATGTGAAGTGAAAGTGAAAGGTAGAAGACGTCAGGGACGCACAATCAAGTAATACCGATTTTTATAGTGTATTCTAATCCAGATTTCCGTGGGGATCCATCCCACCTCTGGTTAGTTAGTTAATTAAGAGAAGAGCATGAAAAATATTGAAAAATCCAATTTTAAAATTCGAATTTAGTCCCGCCGCTGAGCGATTTTTTAAAGAAAGTAGAGCTGTTAATGGCAGGAAAGTATTCAAATTTCACAACAGTATTTGAGGTTTTGACAATAGGAGGGCTTCAATTGGTTTGAAACTCATTATTCATAACAAGTTTTGAAATTTCACAATGGGTAGCGCCATCGCATTGACAAATAAGCTTTTGAGGATTATGCATACTAACGTCCCGCTGCGCTTTGACTAGTTAAAAAACCGTGTTTCTTAACACTTCTCGACAGAAAAATAAATATATTCATATGTTTGCAAAAATAAAGAATAATTAATTTTCTTTTGTTTGCTTCCAGTTCGTTAAATTCTATCTACTATGTCCTTCACTTGGGTTTGTTCACCTCTAAGTATAAGTCATGGGAGCTAATTTAAAGAACATGAAGGCGATTTTGCTGTTCAATAAGCGTAAGGTACTAGATCGGAATGTTTATTATTATCTACGCTTCTCGATAAAGGTGTTAACCAAGAATGTCAAGGACAACCGAGAAAATATATAAATCG
Organism: Hesperophylax magnus; assembly: GCA_026573805.1. Classification (NCBI taxonomy): domain Eukaryota; kingdom Metazoa; phylum Arthropoda; class Insecta; order Trichoptera; family Limnephilidae; genus Hesperophylax; species Hesperophylax magnus. The sequence continues at coordinate 1,926,977 of JAIUSX010000035.1, forward strand.
GTATAAGATCAATATTTTCTTAAATACTTGGTGAGATCCTAAAATAGCTCACAAATTCATTAATAAAATATTACCTAGTCAAAATAAGTGTTTGATAAAAAATGCTACACTGTGAAAATAGGAAATTCTATTACGTATTCAGTCTATGCACACTTGAGGCAATTTATAAAATAAAGGGCGTTGAATAAATTATTAAATTTTGTAAGGGCCTTACAGCGCCCTTGAGGTGATTTTGCACAAAAACGGCGCTATACAAGTCATCCAATTATTATTATTTATTATTATTATTAATTATCTTGTTTTAAATGTTAACAACCGTAAATGTAAAATTGAAAACACTTATTTTTTCTTATTGAAAGACAATTACAATCTCAAAATGGTGGGAACTTGTTTTTTTTTTTAAATTTTACTTGACTTGACTTTTTTTCATTTCATTTGACTTTATGAATTTTTAATTGCGATTCGAGATTATTAAATTACACTTTACAGAATTTCCAGAGTGAAAAAGTTGCACAATTTTCATGTCGCCTCTTTTCATGACAGCTCACAGCCTAGGAGTTATTTTTGAAACAAAATTTTCTGTTTTATTGTTCGCTAGCTGACTTGTAACCGGCGTTGTTCGGGATGGTTTCCAAAAACCACTTTACGATTATCACTTACGTTTCATTTTACCACAAATAATTGTTTGATTCATGTCTTCCTCGGGCATCCCTGACTGTTTATACCATTCACTTCATGTAATCTCATGAATACCACATTGTTACTATTAAAAACTCTACATTATGTGGACAGTGCAGAAATAATGCATTTTAAAGTCTTTCTCGAACGTTCCAGACTTCTCCTACCATTCTAAGTACTCTCTAAACACTCCTGGCACTTATAAGAACAAACTGTGAAATTTTCCGCGAAATCGGACTAATTGTATAGTAATATATTAATGATACATGTATCACCAAAAAATATCTATCCGTCAGTCTCGAGAATTTTGTATTCGATTATTTAACATATTTTCTACCCCTTAATCCGGTTACAGGCTTTATTTGTCGGTCCATTCACAGGTAATAAGCGAAGGAAGGGTTGCCGGCTCTCTTCTCATCTCCCGGGTCGCGTGACGCCCTACTTACTAGGACTATGTTTTATTCTAACCTCAAATTCCGCAGCACCTCCCACTCGCCGCAGGCTACCGATTCGGCCGACGGACGGGTCAAATCACCATATTCCGAGGAGACAAATTTAAATTAACGACATGTAATACTTGGCAATTTTGTGGCGCCCATAATTTTGTGAAAATAGTTTAGTTAACTAATTTTTTTTTTTTTTAATGTCAGGGTTTGATTTTTGTTGAATAATTCATGGATGATTACACAAGAAATGCACAATAATATTATATTTTCAAAGGGATAAAATATTTGAATTGTCTTACCGAAGAAGTGAAAAAATAACTAAATAATTATTATTAGGAAAAAAATACATCGTCATATCAATTTGTCAACAAAAAGCCGTAATCGTGATTGAAACAATTCTTATGTTTTATTATTCATCCTAGTACCTACTAAAGACACATATTTTTATTTATTTTTTTTTTCAAAAGAAGCAAACACATTGTGACTTGACATTTTAAATAATAAAAAGGGAAACACTTTGTTTACAGTCACTTTATTGAAATTTTTAACGTCTACCGGTTTCGGTACCTCCGTACCATCATCAGGACAGTTATAAAAATACTCAAATTCTAACTCAAGTATTTTTATAACTGTCCTGATGATGGTACGGAGGTACCGAAACCGGTAGACGTTAAAAATTTCAATAAAGTGACTGTAAACAAAGTGTTTCCCTTTTTATTATTTAAAGACACATATGACAACAATATATTTAGCTGCAGGTCGCGGGCTTAAATCTCGGCGTGCGCAAATAAATTTTATTTACTTTGTTTTTTTTTTTGTGTTGTTTTCAATTTTCAATTCAATTCAATTCAATTCAATTCAATTTGTTTATTCCTTTAAAAACATTACAAAATTACATTTTATTTCGTTTTTAAGTACATTTGTAAAATGGTATTACATAATAGTTAGCGGTGTATAAACTATACCAGCATCAATAGAGCTTGCCTTTTAAAGGCAGCTTCACCGATGCTAAATATGTCGATATCCGAATTAATTCTGTTCAACAGCAAGACTGCTCTCCCCACCGGCATGACCATTGGCAAGTTGGTCCTGCAGGCCGGGAGATAAAACAGTCTATGCTGTCGGTGACGGAGATAACCATCAGGAACATAGAGACTAATACTCTCCATGATAGTCGGATTTTCAAACCATCCACGAATCAGTTTGAAGAAGTGTGATACAATATGCACATCTCTTCTGACCCGTAGATGGTTCATACCGAGCATGCCCAAGAGAAAGTCAGTAGGATAGAGCCACGGGTAGTAGCCATACTTCCTCAGGTAGAGGAATCTCAGAAATTTGTTTCATGATTTACTAATTGGAAATAATATTTAGAGTATTTGCGGCACGTCCCAGAGTAGAATATACTCTCAGTATCGCCCTGGTGTAGACCATTGAATTCAGAATTGAAACGTTGCTTGAAATGGCTTTGGCCGTGTTTGATGACCAGATCTGTATTGCCAGGTACTTTTCCACCTTCCTCTACCCCATTTCCCCCCCCCCCCTTTCATTGGGGATCCCCTAGTCTCACTGGCTCCAGATGGTTGTGTGCAATTGTACGCCCAAGGAAGCCATGGCACGATCACGTGAATCAGACAATGTATAAATGTTAATTAAAAAGTATGTGCCGAGACTGAGTTATTTGGCGATCCGTCCTTTCTGCCTACCCCTGCGGAGAAACAGCATGATGGTTAGTTGGTTAGTTAGTTAGAAGAATATTTAAGTCGGGGGTTAGAGTAAACATGCGCAAAATGTGTTACTTTGGGTTATTTTAATAATTTGTGCGTATTTCCTAACATTCAAACTTAAGATTGAGAAGAAACAGAACTTTAATGCATCTTTTACCATCTCCTACCACATAAATAGTTATTTCTTATAGTAATTAATTCGAAACCAAGTTCTATTTTTTTTTTTTTTGCGTAATACGCGTCAAGCGGTATTTTTAGAGATCAATTAAAGTTTATACCGCAATATATCACAATAAGTACATTACATTACCAAGCACGCGCTAGCCGTCAACCATATCTAGTACAAGGGGTGTATGGCGATGTTCGGATGGAAGAGAACCCGAATATCCATTAGATAGGTCGAGAAACAGCAATAAGAGGAAATTAATCTTAAAGAAAGTAAACTTTATTATTATGTGATCAGATCACCAAGAGAGGCTGCTTCCAACGGGGCAAAACTCATCAGGGACAAAATTAATCAATACGACTGAAGGTGAATCGGAACATTCTCCAAGAGAGAGATGAAAATGACGAAAGTTCCAGTTGACAAAATAAAACTCCCATACGCCGTGTTAAAATAACATATTATTAAGATTTTTTTTTTTACCAATTTTATTTGTGACACAAAAAATTCTTTTGTGAGCCCTTATAAACATGTATTAAAATTTATTTATAGAACTAATTTTAGTTTAATTTAAAAGGAAGTATCAGGCCAAAAATATGTGTATTCTTAGTGTGCCTTATATCACCAGGAATGTAAAAGAAATGGTCATAAAAATAGCTCCATAACACATCTGCCCTGATGATGGGCACTGCAATGCTGTCCGAAACGATGGTTAAAGAAGGAGTTAGCCCAACACGGTATAACACCCCAAAAACAAATAACAAAAACACTTTTATCAGTTTATTTTTAATATAGGAACTATGAGATATCGGGATACACCTAGATGTGGTCATATTCTTATACGAATAAAGAGATTGAATATATGTCTCATGTTTTTACAAAATAATACTATAATTTTATGGAGGTTATGTACATAATCTTGTTATAAAAGTGGGGTTTTAATACAATTGCTGATTTTACTTACACTTTTTTTGCTTGCAAATTTGATATAAAAATGCCAAACAAATGTGGTAACTAACCCGAGATTCGTTTTAGCTGGGAAAGTTTTGGCAGAGAGAGCCAATCACCCGAAATAATTATGGTACAATTGTTTTTATTAATATACTTCATAAATGAAAGTTGAAAATTAATTAAATAAATATTACTTGGATTATTTTTAAGGCGTTGTTTTCGTGGAAAATCACCCGCCACCGTACAAATATATATTAATGCTATTATTACTAACTAGCTGAAGTGTATCCGGCGTTGCTCGACTTTTCTCTATTTCTATAAATATATTATGTATATATACATATAAACCTACCGGAAGAAAATTTCTAAATGATGGTGAAATCCTTATCAAAATTTATTTCTATGTAGAAAAACTAAGTGCTCAAACAGACCGAAGCGGATGGCGACTTTGTTTTATACTATTTATAATAATAAAATAGACTACGGACTAGCCAATCTATTATAACAACTTATGGCTAAAATATTTCATTCATCGGTTTGCCGAAAAATAATACAAAACTATGTGTACAGTGCATTTAACCAATGAACGTGATGCTGCGTTAAACGGAAGATAATATACAGAACAATACTTACTTGGCAAGGGACAACAGGTTGAGGGTGCTTAATTTGATAGTTCTTATTTTGATATATCATCCCTTAGCACACAGATATGTCTTTCTAAAGCAAAAACAGAAAAAAACTATTAACAATATTATTTCAATAATAATAATAATTGGATAATTTGTAGAGCGCCGTTTTTGTGAAAAATCACCTCAAGGGCGCTGTACAATTTATTTCCTAGGATCTACATTTGTTATTTAGAAAAGATACCAAAACATACTTACCTGGAAAGTCACTTCCGACAAACACACTTATATTAAAAAGTTTATGCTTATAGAAGATAAAACTGCACGCAGAGGACACTATATCAAAAAACACTGGTCATCGCATGACCTTAAGTCTGATATAGTTTTTATTTTAGTTTAACTGTATTTTAACGGTCTTAAAAAGCCTACAAATTTTTAGTTGTTATCATTTTTATTTATTTATTTTTAATTATTATTTCTATTTATTTTATTTTATTTTTAGTATTTTTTACATTTTGTTAATTTAAATTGCCGTCGACTGTGAAAGTGGAGGTTTCTGAAATTATGGATACGTCTGTCTGAAAAGGTGCGTTTTAAGTTTAGACCTAAATTCTGTCGAGTCTGCGATCATTCTCAAATCATGTGGCAGTCCATTCCAGGCTTTAGGTCCTGACACGGCGAAAGCACGCTCACCGAACTTAGTATCTGGTGTGCGCTTTGGTTCCTTCAACCTTCCGATAGCTGATGACGTTGCTGACCTAAGGGTTGACTGTCGGGAATTGGAATCTTCTGGAATACACAATTCTGATAAGTAAGCCGGAGCCATTCCGTTAAGTGACTTAAATACCATCCAGCATACCTTGAACTGGATTCTTTCAGGACATTTGAGCCAGTGCAGATTTTTGAGATGCTCTGAAATGTGGGAGTATTTAGATACTCCGGTGATAAGCCTTGCCGCGGCGTTGAAAACGGATTGTAATTTGTTGATTTGACATTTGGGGAGACTTGCATATATTCCGTTGCAATAATCTAGACGTGAAACAACATAGGAATTGACTAGCAATTTAGTCGCCTCTGTTGGCAGGTTTCTCCGCACTGCTTTAATTTGCCTTAATTGAAAGAACCCCGTGCTTACAGTTCTGTTCACCTGAGTTTTAAGGGAAAAATTAGCATCCAGATTGACACCCAGTAATTTGATGCACGTTTTTGGAGTGATGTCACTTCCTGAAATGGTTATTGGCGAGTTTTCAATGTTATGCTGACGTCTGCTTGTAGCAGTCCACAGAAACTCAGTCTTTGTAGGATTCAGTTTCAATCTATTTGAAGTCATCCAGCGAGTAATTGCTTCTATACACTCAGTTATACGAATTTTTAGACTGTTTATTTCTTCTGGTAAGCAGTAAAAATAAACTTGCTGGTCATCAGCGTAGCAGTGAGATAGAAGGCCAAATGATTCGATTATTTTAGCGACATCATTTGTGAAGAGGATGAAGAGTAGTGGGCCCAGAACGGACCCTTGGGGTACTCCAGATGAAAGGGTTGCATAATTTGATTGGTTTTTTCTCACTTTTACGGCTTGTAAACGGTTGGCCAGGTACGATGTCAGCCAGGTCTTAACATCACAGTTTAAACCAAATGATTCTAATCGTTTAATAAGAAAGTCATGGTCAATCGTGTCAAATGCAGCACTCATGTCCAAGACTGAAAGAAGTGCCAGTTTACCCGACTCAATGGCAGTAGTTATGTCCGACAAAACACGTAGTAACCCGGTTTCTGTAGAGTGGAAGTAGGTAAGAACGCTAAAAAAAATACACTAGTGTTAAAAAGTTTCTCAATACTCTTTAACGCTTTTCCATTACCTACTCTGATTCCTGTTTTCTAATATATTTTAGGATAGAGGTGAGGCTTGGCTGATACTTGCAGCACAACAGTAATGACTATCGCATATTTTGTCGAGAGATATCAGCGTCCCTGATTAATCAAAAATATTTATAACCGGCTGATACGTTTTTTTTTCGTCTCAAATCTCACCATAACAGAAACCTCCACATACCTGTAGATATTTCTTATCATGACTGACTGGTTTATTGAAGTTTTTATGTATTGGCCTCCTATCCTATTTTTGATTGGATCCCGAGGCCATTAATGACGCGGCTACCTCCTTTGTGGGAAAGGATTAGATTACTGTACAGGTACAGGTATGCCAACAACCTGCAACTAACAACTGAGATGGGGGTCTGCGCGAGGAATTTAACAGGTTTTTGTACACATGCATCGAAAACAATTTGAATGTAGAACAGGATGAATGAAATTCATCCTTGTTTCTCGCACACACGGTCCCGTCATTCATGTCATTCGTTTAAATGCATTTGGGTTGTTTGTAGTTTTCACTGTGTAATTTATTGAAACTATTAACTTTTACAATACATATTTTGGGTATTATTTCTCATTGTAGATTGACCCGGCCGAAATATACCCATCTAAGGAAATAAATACAATAGAAATAAACTATAAAAACAAAATTGGAAAATGTCACCACTTTTTCCGGCCCTTGCATCGAAAATTTAAATTATCTTTGCAGTAACTTTGTGGTTCGTACATATGTTAAAATTACCTTTATTAAGATCTTTAACATTTCAGATAAAGTACAAGTCCTCTTGTATATTTTGCAATAAAAAGTGCAAGCAAGAAATGGACAAATTCGCGTTCTAATTTATATAAATACTTTGGTTGCAATTCGCTGCTGTTTGTTGCAAAACGTTAGATGTTTGGGTAACAATCTTAGCAACACTTTTATTTAAATTACCGCCTCTAACCGTAAACTGTTGGATTTTATTATACATTTCATTTTATTCGTGTTGTGCTTGTTGTGCACTTGTACAGAAATCCCATAAGGTTCAACAACCACATGCACTTCAATTTTGGTTTTCTACTCCAGTTAAATATGTTTCACATTAATTAGCGAAAGAACATTTTTAATGGCTTCTTCGTATTAATGCTTAAAATCTTAAACCAAATAGAATACCAACATTTTTAAACTATATAACTCGGAACTTATGAATTCAAAACTCCAAAGTTGAACATCTTATGCAGCGATCACACGAGGACACTACAATAATGTTTTGATCCACTGTCCTAGTGGGAACAGTACTCGTAGTTTGGAATACTGTCCCAGAGATAGACGGCAAACTATTTCCGCAGGACAGTGTCTAACCCCCACCACTACGCCCGGCCGCGTTGTCCGCTTTGTTTGATAGTAGAACAATAGCTAATATTATCTCCGCTCTCGGCACTCGGATATCGTAAGTCAGTTTTAAAGTGCCGCGTAAATGGATAGAGTAACACCACTATACATCTTGGTATAAAAGACCGATAGAAAGATAATATTTTTCGCGAACTCGCTCGTAAAGCGAATTGTCGTGTATCCATTTTGGCAGTGTTCTTCGTTCGAACTACGATAAAATTATTCTATTGTCCTATTGTCTAAGCCTGCGCGGTCGAGGCTGTTCACAGAGCAGATACCGGACACTATTGTATTGTCTTCAGTATTGTCCTCGTGTGTTCCCGGCTTACAATGGTAGATAGATTTATTAAATGTTAAAACGCTCAATAAAAACGACTTTAAATTAAATTGTTCTTAATTTTGCCACGCATCGAGTTTCAAGACCTTCAATACATGTATTTATATCGCGTGGTTTTCTTATGTTTATAGTTTATACAGCCTTTGTTCTTATTTTCAGTAATTATTTTAATACAATAAAGGCTGTGCGCCGTATAAATTAAATTTGACTGCGAATTGCAAATCGATAATAATTATTTAAACATTTATTAAAAAGAAAGAACGATGATAAATTTATTTAGTGCTAAATTATCTACAATAGAGCTTAAAGTCGTCATAAAGCGCACAATCCGTAAATTATTATAACGATATCACCTAGAAGCAGTTTACGGTTAAATTACTATTTAGTTATGCTTCCAAAACTTCATGATTTTGAATAGGGAACCCTTGTAACTTGAATTTCGAGTATAATTTATACGGTAATCATTTATACCTGTAATCTAGTAATTTATAGAAAGATAAAAACACAAATAAACAGCCACCCGCGTGGGGGTTGACGTGTTTGTATAACTTACACCCTTACCATAAAATTTTAAACCTTTCCACACAATTTGACAATAAATATTCGGCGTTCTTTAAAAACACAGGGCGATTTCAATGTGTTGAATTTCTCAGAAGTAAATATTTTGTGATGCAGAAAGTTTGCCATTCAATGTTTGGTTTTTATAATTCTGCTGAAGTCATGCCCTGTTCATAATATCAGTCAAAAAGCTCTCAGCGTCTTGTCTAGCCATTGAAAGTCTCAACAACTTTGTCAATTCGTCGGGCGATTAGGTGATTAATTGTTGGTTTATAAATGGTTTTAAATAATCTGGTAATTGTAACTTTGGAAAGTATTGTTATAATTTAATTGACTTTGACTTGCTAAGAAATGTGTGATTTGTATAACTCAGACAATAGCAAAGATACCGTTAGATATAATGGAAACGGTGACCGGATAAATCATCACAATGATAATTCATCACATCTTTAAAAAAGTTATATAAAGTCATTGAAAGTGATGAAACAAAAACTTTATTGACTGGGTTAAGTAGGTTAGGTTGGGATGGATTAAAAAAAAAATTTCATCGTTTCTAATGACTTTATATCATTTTTTAAAAGTGTGTTCAAATGTCACTCTGTTGAGTTATCATGGAACCAATAGAAACCTATGTCCCATGTAACCATCCAAGAAGTTGAGAAATTCGATTTACCTATTTACTAAAATCTGCTGTTAGAACTATTCAGACGACGAATGACCACAATTTCGATACGCCGGAAGGTTTTTCGCTCCAAACAGGGCATAAAGGAAAACGAAGCTTGGAATTTTTTACTGTCTGAAAAGGCTGACAACAGATTTACCCAAACATCATAAATTTGAACAAAAGTCTCAATAAATCTGGGATAAATTACCAGTATACTAGGGGTAACTTTTTAAAAATGTGCATTTCGTATAGCCCACCAAAAGTGTTGTTTCTTAAAAACGGCACTGGACATAAGAGTCTTATTTATATTACTTACACAAAAATAATAAGGTCCTTCCACAATTAACATATATATATTTAAAGAAATCAATACAAAATGCCGAACCAGGCTGTATTTTGATTATTCCGAGTCACCCCGTGTCATATGCGTTGGAAATAATGGGCGAAGCGAAATATTTTAATTTTATTGTACTGGCGAGGCTAACAGTATGTCACCCAGGCAGGAACGTGAATGAATGCGGGGCAGTTCGCTGCTTTTGGAAGAAACCTGAGCGAGCTCTCTGGGAATCAGGTGTGTTACGCCACTGCACTTTTATGGCTTTCCAAGTGCGTGAATTCAGCGATGATTTGGCCACGCCATTGGTCCGTCATCTGCCGAGAAACTGGATTGACGCCCAGCATTTACGGAGAATCGTGACACTCATAATAAAGAGAGATGTAATTTAATCTTGAACATACAAGTTTGCAATATGCATGGTGTATTATATTCATCCATGCGCATTGTTCAATATATTCGATATATCGAGATACTAACTTTAAGACATTTGAAACAATGTTGTGTACAAATTTTGATTTATTCAGACAAATCTTGTCACAGGTTGCTCAATTTTAGAAGCCGTAATTTGTAAGCATCCGTTTTAATATTTGTTTTATGGTAACATTTTATTTTAAGAGCTTTTGACCTAGCATACACATTTAGAATAATGGTGTTGGATTCTTTGCCCACGCAACGAATATATTTCATATATTATAGTATTCCGATACCATAAAACGAAAATCAGTTTTTGGTTTCCTCGTCAGAAATTAATCTGTTGTCACAAGCCAATATAACAAAGTGATTCTTTATACATATTTCGGACAGCTGAGTGGTCAATGAGTTCCAAAGAACCACTTCAATACATCTCAAAAGTTAGGGGTTAGATGTAGAAATTCACACAGTGGCTGCATTATGCGCTTATGGTTTGCATTCAAAAGCAAGGTAATTAGCATATTTTTACTTGTTGGGAGGGTTTAACAATGCCTGTGTCCGCTACGCATTTCTTAATTTTCATACATTTGAAAGCAATAGAAAACACTAAACATTAACCATTTTCAATTATAATTGTGAATGGATGTTGACGTTTTTAAAAGCTTTCAGATATCCACAGTGAGAACTTAAAGCATAAAGAAGCATTATTCTGGAAATTGACTATTACTCTTTCTCCCTAAACCAGCCTGGTACATGCACTTCATTGTCCGAAATATATTACTGAAAAACCACAGGTAAAATTTTGATCATTAGTCAAACTTTGTTTCCTGTACCTATATTTATAATAGCTCTTCGCAATGCGGGCATTGTGTAAAATAGAAAAACTTGTTTCAGTTGTCTGTTTATGAAGGGAGTAAAATCACAATAATTTAAAAATTATAAGTCATTTTCATAAATTTTTAATATAGTTGAAAATCAAATTATCAAAATATGCCCATAAAAAAATATGTATTCTTTTAGCAGTTTCATTATTTGTGCACAGAAATGCTAATAACAGTTTCTTCTTTTCCTTGTGGATACAGTATACGTAAATAAAATAGAGCGGCTATTTTAGGTAAATATGGTACTGTATATTATCTGCACGTATAAAATATAAATAAATAAGAATAATAACATATGTACATTTGTATATATTTGTACAGCGCCCTTGAGTTTCTCCTCGCACAGTTTTAGTGCAAAATCACCCAAAAACGGTGCCATACAAATCATCCAAATATGAATATTATATACACCAGCTGTCGTGTTACCGGTTTTGCTCGGAGTTATAGTTATTTTTTTAAATATTTTTACGTATTTATTAAAATTCAAAATTGCTAAACTATTGTAGTTTGTCAGCGGGTACCTATTAACTACATTTTATTTAATTAGAGGGTATAACTTCAAAAGGTTATCGATGTGTAATAATGATGATGATAGAGTAACAATTAATCCATGTGTTAAATAAACAGAATAGTATAAATATAAACATATAACTGGCAGTATAAACATTATTTGAAAAATACGTACAAATGAACAGTCACATCAATAGATTTACAGATTAATTTGTGAATTCTAGAGAACCTGTAAACTGGGTGCATCTTCAAAGTGAAAATAATATTATTGTACAAAATTGAAAAGTTTACAGTGTCTCTGACTTCTTCTTCTATTCAAACCAAGCTCTAAACACCAATAATAACAACTTTTGAAATTTTCATTTTCGAAATCGGTCGAGTACTTTTTGAGTCCATACGGCGCACACACACGGAAATTGCTTTTTATTTACTTAGATTTAAGGTATTTCTGTAAAGTACCCATATTGCGCTGAATAATCGCTAGATTTCAACTATTTATTATTACAAAATTAACAAAATAGACAAGTCTAGTTGGTTGTTGCTTCAACTTCCTTGGTATTGTGTCCGACTTCTTTGTTGTGAATATCGTCTGGCTTCAGGCGCCTTGGTCTCCCTAAACGCGAGTCCTTCGGAGAATTCTACCCATTTCATGAGAGCATTCAATTAGGAATAAAAGTTTAGTGACATCCCCAAACACTTTGGCTTCACGCCGCCGTCGCCCGTCCGGGAATAGATTGCAACTAACTGGCCTCACAGAAAACAACGTTTTTGGAAAAAAACGCCTTTGAAAATAAATCAGGGATAAGAGAGATTTTTCTGATTTGAAATAAATAAATTTATGGTTTTTTTTGGGTGCCATTCAACAAATGTGGAATTCTCGCAGGTGAAGTATAAAGTGAGGATCAATATTGCCTGGTACATTTCCGTTAGCAAAAAATATCTATAGTTAATTTATTCACATATGAACGTGTGATTTGAGGTTTATTTATACCATATATTCTCAAAACTCCAATTGAATACGTTAATTATGTCAGTTAAATTAATCAACTGCATTTAATAACGCTGTCTATGGGAGAATTATGTCAGACCTGGTTGTATTGTAAACAACTAAATTGACAGCGCTTATGTGTAAATTGTAAGCACTTCCACGCCTTCCATGAATTTGAGTGGAAACCTTCGTACCTTTTGACTATTAGATTGAGACGACCAATCAATATTGCGTACTCTGTCTGATATCGTACCTATATCGCCATTTCATTGATTTCGAGTTTAACGTGCAATCGGTGCGACTTTTGGATCCCGAAATACCCAAGTCACATTTCTTGTATTCTTGTTTATTTTTTGTTTGCAAATATGCGCATTTATTATGATGATGAGTTTGGGATGATGTTGAGGGAATATCTAGTTATTTCTGTCTATTGTGGCGTAGTCATTGCTTCCACCCTCCCACCATTCTTTAACAGGGCCAACGATCAACGAAGATGTTATCTGAAAATTAAAAATGGAAAATGTTAGATTAAAATCAAAAACCTTTAATTTTTTCAAACATTTTTTTCAATTTGTGAGGCGGGTATGGGTACCGCCGCCTCGAGAACCATTCATTGGATAATCAACAACTCTGCCATATGTAACCGCAAGTGGTTTGCTACGTTTGGTTAGTTAGCAGAGGTGCTCGGGTTCATGGGGTGAGGTTTGTCCATCTTTGGTGGAGGATGCGTGTAAGCCTACAAACTGCGTGGCGGGCCGGATCGAGAGATGCCAGATTGGGGAGACTCTATTACCTCTCGACCACAACGCTATGCACCGCAGTAGGAGGCATGGATTCGTACCTTCATATCATCACTCCTGGACACACTGATGAACAGATTGCTATCTACGCCTCATAGATTTTTCTTCCCAGAACCTTCCTTCTCTTAAAAAGAGAGCTCTGCAGCATACCCAAAGATGACATAGGCCCCGAGAAAAAATATTTTCCACAGGGCCTCCTATATGTAGTTATGTAAAAAAAACACAGCTCCCTTAAGGGATTAACGGTAAAAATGGCCAGATACAAATTATCCAATTATTATTATAACTGAAATGTCGATGGACCTGTGCGATCACTTTGTGCTTTGTGACCACGACAAAACTTTATTACGAAATCGACAAAGATCGTAAAAACACCAGTGAATAAAATTCTGATAGTTTATTTTGCAGTCATGAATCTAAGTCACTTTTGTTAAAAAAAACGTTACGAAACGGGAAATCATTTGCATGTGATTTGAAGCAGCAAAAACACCGAAGCTTGACGGAAAAAGCTCAATGGCGTCATGGAATTTGCACAGCTTTTCAGTAATCGGGCAAAATAACAATCTATTAACAGTACGCAACATCATTTCCAACATAATACTCTTAGTTTAAAAAATAAAGACAATACGCCATGGTGTTTGTTTCAATAAATTTTAATTAAATTTTCGATTGCTTCGTTTGTTTATTTATTTAAATACAATTGGCACACAATACTTGGAGCAGGTGGATGAATTTGTGAATTTAGGAAGCATGTTTACGAGAGATGGGAAGGCTGACAGAGATATTTAAAGAAGAATAAATGCAGGTAACTCCATTAATGGAGGACTGAACGCAGTTGGCGCTAACAAAAAAATTGTCCAAAGAAGCGAAGTTAGCAGTCCACAATGGAGTGCTGGTACCTACCCTGATGTATGGAAGTGAGGCATGGAACTGGCAAAGAAAGGATGAAAGTAGATTGAATGCTGTTGAAATGAGATCCCTGAGGCGTATGTGTGGTAAAACCATGTATGATCGTGTGAGGAATGTGGATATCCGCAAAGAGTGCAAGGCTGATTTATTTATTTATTTATTGGATGATTTGTATAGCGCCGCTTTTGTGAGATATCACCTCAGGGGCGCTTTACAGTTAATGCAGATATTACAAAAAAATATTAATATTACAAATTGAAATTGAAATTAAGTTAAATAAAATGAAGTACAGAAACAGGTGACACGAAGATGGAGAATCTGCTGCAAGAATCCTAGGTGGTGAGGAAACTGGACCAGCTGCTGCAGCGAGAGAGTCCACCGCGTCCACCAACAATGCCAGCACGAGGTTCGTCATCCGTCCAGGTATGTGTCTGCTGCTAATAGAGCGCTGACACAATGTTCTCTCGTGGATTCCAGACCTTGGCAGCACCGCTGTGACATTCGACGAAGATAGAGGATGGAGACTCTGCAGCAAGAATCCTAGGTGGTGAGGAAACTGGACCAGCTGCTGCAGCGAAAGAGTGCACCGCGCCCACCAACAGTGCCAGCACGAGGTTCGTCATCCGTCCAGGTAGTAAGCGTAATGAGTAATATCAAGAAAGGGACGCTTAGATGGTTTGGGCATATAGAGCGAATGAGCGAAGAAAGGAGTGTAAGGATAATACGATGCAAATGTGAATGGTAGCAGAAGTCGGGGACGCCCGAGGAAGACATGGCACGACCAAGTGAATCAGATACTTGAGTCGGGCCATGTCAAGAGTCAGAACAATAGAAGAGTATGTATGAGACGATGTATGAATGTGAATGAGGCAAGGAGTGTGTGCCAAGACCGAGTTGTTTGGCGGTCCGTCCTCTCTGCCTACCCCTGCGGGGAAACGGCGTGATGGTTAGTTAGTTAGTTAGTTAGTTTGGCACAACGATTCCATGATAACTCAAAACAGTGACAATTCAACACACTTTTAAAAAGTGATATAAAAACATTAGAAACGATGAAAAAAAAAATTAACTAACCTACTTAATCCAGTTAATAAAGTTTTTGTTTCATCACTTTCCATGACTTATAACTTTTTAAAGATGTGATGAATTATCATTATGATGATTTACCCGGCACAACATGTGTCATTAACGTAAATATAAAGTTTAAAGGTATAAAGAGTAAAACGAGATTTGAGTAGATATAGAATAAGTAAAAAGGTAGTGTATAGGTACAAAAGGTAAGGAAAAAAATTATCGATAATGACGTATTAATTATTACTAATATTATTAGAATAATGATAATATAATATGATAATAATAATCCGAAGTAAATATTTTCTGGATTCGGTGAATTATTTTCCCATTTGATCTCTGGTGAGTTGCCGTGTTGTTCTTGTATTGTTTTGTATTAATAATTATTAAATAATGCACTTGCATAATATGGATTGATTAGTACTCTTTGGTACAGACCCATAAATAATCTAAATGATTATCAAATTACAGGATAAAATTACTTAAATAACGTAACTATATATTTTCAGATTAACCAGTTATTTTTAATGGTTCTAGAAATGACAAAAAAATCAATCAATTATGTGATAAATGAAAACTTTAGTAAGTAACAATTTAAATGTCATACTGATCTAATTACAAACAAAACAGTCAAAATGTCTGGATTAATAACAAGAAATACAAAAGACTTCACAAACATTGTTATACTGAACAACTATACTTTGCACAAATAAAACCTAGTTGTAAAATAATTTCTCCCTATTTGGCAATCTTTCAAGAATTTCGAAACTCGGGCAAAGCCGGGTAGCAAAATGAAAAATTAGCACTTCCATGACTTATTATATTATATTTAGCATAAATAAATAATATCTTCTCAAACATTTAGTGTGTAAATGGCATATTTTACCTGTGAGAAAAAAATCTTGGCGGCCTTATAAACGTCTGATCCACCATTAATAACGTGAGTATAAGCAATAAATACCCCTCCGACTGCCAGATCACAATAGCCGAGGAATGCCAGCAAAAAATATTATATTTTACCCGAGGTAACTAATCGCCTACGCGATTCTTTTAGATCTGATAGGTGAGAGAAAAAAAATACGCTCACCTGTAAAATAGATATAAAGCCTGTGATTAACCAGCGAGGTTTAGATACCAGATGTAACAAAGGATTATTGAACTTCTTAAAAATAAACGATTATTTGAATTTATGTTTCTTAAGCCAAATAAAAAAACACACCGTGAGGGTGACTTAAATTATTATAAATAATTAATTTCAATGGATGACAAAAATAGTATTGATATCAAATATGTTTGTAATGCGCTAATGATGATCGCGTTTTTTCAAATATAGACACTCTTTTAGTAGTTGAGAAAATAGTCATAAATATAACAATATTGATGAAATAAAACAATAAGATTATTTATTTCCATGAAATTTGTTTAATTTATCAACACCAACCGGTTTCGCTCTTTTTTTATTTATTGCGACAACGTTACGTGTACGCATGTTATCTGTTTCCCTCTGCTATAGGGTTTTCCAATAAGAGGTGTTATTTTGAAAAGCCCGCTATTTCGGTAGATGTTACTTTTGATACACGCTTCAACAACGCATTGGAATGATTCAAATTCACTTGAGTGAATCAAATGCAAATCATCTTGAGCGATGAGGCCCATTTCCACCTCGGTGGCTTCGTCAACAAGCAAAATTGTCGCACCTGGGGCTCGGGAAACCCAAGAGTTATTGTTCAAAAGCCTTTCTATCCTCAACGTGTGACTGTTTGGTGCGGTTTATGGTCCGGCGGGGTCATTGGACCTTACTTTTTCGAAAATGAGGCTGGAGCAACAGTTACGGTGAATGGATTGCGCTATTGAGAGATGATTAATGATTTTTTATGGCCGGAATTAGATGATATTGATCTGGACAACATTTACTTTCAAAAAGACGGCGCTACGTCCCACACAAGAAACGAAACCATTGATTTATTACGATTGAATATCAGAATAACACCTCTTATTGGAAAACCCTGTATGTTGTATTTTAATTTCACGCTAACTCACTGTTACTTTCTGCCTGCCCCTGCAGGAATACGTATGATGGTTATTGTTTTTATATGGTTATTAGCTTATATAAATAATAATGTTCGTTTGTTCAAAATGTCAAATCTCTGAAAGTTCTTCACCGATTGCCTTGAAATTTTGACACAACGTTCCATTCGAATACGCATGTGTTTTCGTATATCGATATTATATAGGTGTCACCTGTGACAGGTAAAAACATTTGTTTTTTTTTAATTAAAACAGCGCCATTTGTTGGACCAACATGCTTTTAAAAAAAAAAGCGCCAATTGTTGGACGTAAAAGCAACACGCGCTATCATTTATTGAGGCGGGGTACAGCTAATTTATAATAAATTGACAATTAATAGAAAATCTCCCCATCAACATTATTTTAAATTGTTTTTAAGTCTAAAAACTTGGGATCTTGATAGATTTGTCAACATAACAAAATATTTACTCTAAATATCATATTAATAATAATGAAGAGATCTGATCGAAGGGTGTAAGGGATGAAGGGTGTAAAGTGCGGAATGCAGTTTGCACTTCCAGTGCATCGTTTCGGGTAAACAAAGTTGAACATAAGGACACGTGTCAATTCACCTAAATAAACTTTCGCCATTATTAAGTTTGCATTCAATTGGTTTCATTCTCTAAATAAATTACGGTCAAAATGTTCCCGCATGCGATTTTTTTCGATGCTGGTGCTGGTCTAAATACGCGAGCTTAGTTTGACATTCCCATTTTTTAAATCATTTATTATTTAAAAAATATTAAGCAATTTCTTTTCTTAATTCTTCTGATACTATTGAATTGAAATAAAAAATATTTTAATATGAAAATTTTATACTAACAGACTACTTGGAGAAAAATAACCGTTGCTAATTTTTAATGAATAAATTAACAGGTTTCCTTTTAATTTTTTAGTAAATTGAGAATGTATTATCATAATGTTGGAACACGTGTTCATAGAAATCTATATATCAAATATATTTGCATTACTAAGAAAATTCTTTGTATCGTCATGATATATAATCAAGGCAAATCTATAAAACATTCGTAAACTGATGTTTTATTAACCCCTTCAGTAATCATTTAAAAATTAAAAATGGAAAAAAACACCTTTTTTTATCAATGAATTTTATTTACTCAATATATATCCTCATATAAAAGCCATTTCGGGCCCTGAATATTGATGTTGTGGTGCATAGTGTGAAAAAATAATTAAAAAATTTCTTTAGTATGAATTCCGAATTCTGGCACATAATAGACGCCCGAGTATACTCGGGCGTGGTCCTTAAGAGGTTTTAATACGGTATATTCATTAATCATCAGGGCAAAAGTCTATGTATCTCCGTATATGACAGCTATAACTGAAAGGGTTGCTAAGTTTGTACAGAACACGAAAACGTACAATTTGTAGATTGAAAAAAAAAATACAATAATTACAAGATGAAGATTGTTAAAATTTTAGAAACAATTCATATCTTCACTATAGGTAAAAATATAATAATCACAAGATGAAGATTGTTAAAATTTTGGGAAACAATTCATATCTTCACTATATGTAAAAATATAATATGACGTTATCAGAACCGTGTAGATTCAGTACGCTTGCATTATTTTTATAAGAAATGCACGCATATAATATTTCATAGTTTTGTAGAAAGGACAAAAATGCCAAAACATCATTTTAAGAGGCAATCTTCTTAAAATTGTCAAACCACTTCGCGAGTTGTCTAGGAAAGATTTGAAAATGAATACCTACATTTATTTGATATTTAAGAATGGTTTACAATATTTTATTAATTTGAAAGCAACTCTTTTTCGTGTGTGTCATACGCCATTTATACAGAAACGTACATTGTAATGTCGTAGTTATTTTTCTCTAAAACTTAGGTTACGTTAAACAAAACATAACTCACATAACAAAAAATGTTGTGTTGTTGTTAGTTCAAATTTACCTAAAAAGTAAGAACAAGCGTGCAAGTAAATTGCAATGCTAAAACCAGACCCCAGAGTAAGGCTTCGCGACTCAGTTCTCAGCCGATGAATTTCGCAAAGGGAAAAAAACGAATTGCCAATGGCGATGTGAGGTTTCTGGTGAATAGGGTCCGCGGGCCATGGGCTTTGGAAAGCAGAACGCTGCAGAGTAATTGGGAATGCATTTACCACCCACAAGGAGAAGCCTCGTACAAAAGTTCATTGAAGAAACAATCAACAGAACGCAGGGTCAGATTACACCAACTAAGGTACCAAATTCAACTTACCCACTGTATAGTACCCACGTCATTATCGTACCTTGTAGTAAGTAGGTAGCCTTCAATTTGTCTGCTTGGGTGTTTTACTGACAATAGGGGAGATATAATTCACTTTTGTGTACACATTTATAATTTTACAGAAAATACCTACATACATTTTATAACAGCTCACACACTGGGGCATTGGGTATTTATTAAATAAATACGCCTCGAGAGCTGGAAATTTCAGGGCATTCGGTTATGGATTCGGCCGCACTCATTCAAAACATAATACCTCCGAATATTAATATATAAAAACATATAATCAGTATTATGTGGCTTAAGGCCAATGATTTCACCTATATTTCATCGTTTACCTCACGTCTGTAGGATTATAATATAGCTATTTGCTGGAATTTCAAAATAAAATCTAAAAAATCATCTTTCTAAATTTAGGCAGCAATCGCTCAAGGTCTAGAGCGATGAGACATAAATATAGGTAGCCATTGTTCGACTGGATAAAATCTAATGTTATCTTTACATATGTTCTATCTAACCCCTTCGACCCTTTGTGGTAATTTCGTACAACCTGTGCAGTTAAGTGCTTAGCGAATTTAACGATTGGAAGATCGAGGGTTCGATTTCGCCGTTTACCAAAAATAGGTTGAATATTATTCTTTTGTCACTAAGGCTATATTTAGAAAAACACATTTATTTATTGGACAAATTGTATAGCGCCGCTTTTGTGCGATATCAGCTCAGGACATATCACACAACTGCTACGAACATACTGATATAGAATTTCACAAAACTGCTGTGAACGAAGTGGGATAAAACATTTTCTTAGCTTTAATTCAATTTTATAAACATTTGTAAATTGTAATCTGCTTGCCTTTTTATGTGAAAGTCCAGTTATATCCAATTATGTCCTAAATCCTGTATCTAAATTTCGCTAATAAACAATTAGTTAATGTTAATTAAGTGTTAACCTGAAGTGACCTACCAGGTAAGTATTGTACTGTATATTATCTCCATATATATGTAGTTAGTAATACCATAGATCATTGTAGAAATGTATTATACATATATTTGTACAGCGCCCTTGAGGTATTTTGCACAAAAACGGCGCTATAAAATCATCCAAATATTATTATTAAGACGGGTGATACGGCAGCACGTATATCAAATGTTTATGTATATATTAAATATAAGAATAAAAATAAAAATAAGACAAAGAAAATATTATGCATACAAGACTTCCGGATGGTGAAGGATTATTTAAAAAAGTTGCATTCTTATAACTGAAGTTTTCATGCAAACTTATATCTGAAAGTAGAGTTTTGTTAAAATGTCGTTTGAACTAGGGATATATTATATAGGTAAATTTGTTCTTTCGTCAATCAGTATTCGGTGTTTCCGTGTGTGCTCTTAAATGATGTATATTTACAGAAACTCTCAAACCCGTTTACAAACAAAGGCGTCCATTAGATGTAGAAAGGGCGGGAAATTATAAAATTCCCAAAGAGAAAGAGCGGGAGAAGTTGGCGTCACCCGTTGAACCATAAACTATCAGAAAAATACCCATGTTACTGTAAAAGTCCGAAGAATGATAAATTTTATGAAATTTCTATAAATTTTAGCTTTCACCTAAACGGCAGTGTAAATGGTAATTGAAGAGTTTACAAGTATTTTTAACTACCCAACCTAACACAAACTAACCATTCTTAACTTATCTAAACCTAATCACTTAGAATTTTGTGACACCATTTCGGGAAATGCTAAGGTTTACCGGTAAAGTCAAAACATTATCAATCTAAATTATTCCCAAAAAGTTGAGGAAATGTTCGAAATGCAAATGTTGAAAAGCTTTTTTTAATCAACCTTATCTGAAGTAACCTAACCTAACCTAACCACTCATGTGCTAAGGAAGTTCATGCTACCATTTCGGGAAATGCTAAGATTTACCGGTTAAGTTTAATCATTATCATTCTTCGGGCTTTACAGCAACACGAACACACGTTTGGGTTGGTGGGAGAGGAGACTTCTCATTCGTTCGATTGATTGTATATAAATGTCCTTGAAAAGATAAAGAGGTTAGTAAAGACAAGATACACAACGCAGCCTCGGGAGTAGGCGTGGGAATCGAATGAAGAGTTAAATTACTATACGGTGATTGTATTCATCAGCAGAGCGCGATCAATATTTTTTTTTTCATTGTTTCACGAGGAAATTAATTAATCTAAGGAAAAAACCATTACTAACCAGTTCAGCCGAGCGCAGTTTTCAAACGGCTTTTAAAACTATAAAAATGAGCATTTTTATACTTTACCAGAAAGTATCAGACATAAAAATAAAAATAAAGATTTTAAATTTTATCTTAAAAAATACACTGAAAGTATAAATTGAATATTTTATCATAATTAATATAACAAATATATTAACACATCCCCCATACACACGAGTACTAGCTTTATTTCGGTGACACATATTTTATGTAACACTATATGATATGAACTTCAATCAGTGTTTAATGCAGCAGCAAGACTCATAACCGGGGTATTAAAATATTCGCACATATCAGAATACCTTTGTAACCATCACTGGCTCAAGTGCCCCGAAAGAATCCAGTACAAACTGTGCTGGATGGTGTTTAAATCCATCAATGAAATGGCCCCACCCTACATCTCTGAACTATGCGTCCCGGAAAACACTGGTTTGAGGCAGTCAACTCTTAGATCAGCAACATCATCAGCTGTAGGCAGACTGATGGAACCTATGCGCAAGCCAAATACTATGTTTGGTAATCGCGCTTTCGGAGTATCTGGGCCAAAGACTTAGAATAAACTCCCTCCGGAACTATGATCCATAACAAGGTCAACAGAATTCAGGTCTAAACAAAAAACTTACCTTTTTAAGCTGTCGTACCCTTAAATTAAATATACCATTCCTAAGAGAAAGTCCAGTTATATTCAATTTTCCAATTATGTCCTAAATCCTGTATCTAAATTTCGCTAATAAACAATTAGATAATTAAATGTTAATCTCAAGTGACCTACCAGGTAAGTATTGTACTGTATATTATCTCCATAAATAGCAAAGATCACTGTAGAAATGTATTATAAGCTTGTACAGCGCCCTTGAGGTGATTTTGCACAAAAACGGCGCTATACAAGTCATCCAATTATTATTATGAACATTGTACATTGTAGCAGATTTTCTTTAATGATGTGACATTAATGAACACATAAAAATTGAAATGTTTCTGCACAGGGAAGGCTAGAAATTTGCTGAATAATATTTATATTATAATATTTTCAAGTTGTTTCTTCAATAAATGGTGAAATTCTCAACAAAACCTGCAAAAATATTCATGTGCTTAGTTTATTTGCATTAATTCTGTGTTGAAAATTATTAATGTAAATCGTTTTTGAAAGATTTTACTTTTGAAAGCCACCACAAATTCATTATTTATTTACCATTTATAGTAAACCTTAACCACGACAATAAAACACTCGTAAAGATACCCACCGGCGAATGGAGGAATCAGGAACCCCTCAAAGCGCCCATTATTTTAACGGGCGATTATAAAACATTAAGAATCTGGTAAAAAGGGCAGTGATATCCGTGGCACACAATTGTCACCACGGGTCAGCAGTCAGCAGGGAACTGGGCACAGTTATAACACCATCAATGTCACATAAATAAGCCATGGACAAAAAGCTCATAAAACACAGTGGACATTGTCTTTAACAAAAGTTTTTTGTCTTGATTTTTATTTTTCTATTCATTCTGATTATAGGTTTAAATCTGATAATTAAATAGAAAGCTACTTTTCCCTAAGGGTAGGAAGAGAGGATGGAGCGACATACACATTTATTCTAAATAATATTCTCCGATTCATCCAAATCTCGACATAACCTTCATCAACTATTTAACTCAGTGGCGGTAGATATATTTGTTATCAGGGTAGGCAAAAGGAAAACTGCGGATTCATTGAAAAACGATTATTGTGATGTATGGTAATAAGGTGGAGTATTTAAGCGATAGACGGCGCTAGTCATAAAGCTTACTCCAGAGTCCGTCAGATGTCGCTAGAGTGTAACAGATGCTTGTGAGGTTATATTGACAGGGAAAAAGCTTTTCGAACCAGAGAATTACCAACCCTCGGGTAATGAACAGTGTAGCTAAATCCAGACCTATTTATTTGTAACATAAATAAACACAATTATAAGTAGAACCTTTTACTTTTTACAAAGAGTTCCTAGCACCAAAATCTGCATAGTAAGGCACAGATATAACAATACACAGATATTTGGATTTCGTAAGTCAAATCATTCATCTATGCATATTACAACTATATTACTGGTTACCTACATAAAATGTCGTTATTTTTAACGCCAAATAAACGAAAACATTATTTTAGACATACCTGTAATATTATCATTAATATTATGTATTATTACTAATTAATAGAGGTTTTGAAACACAGCACTGATCTATGTTTACGCTATATAATGATTGAATTATTGTATAGCGTGGTTTTCGTGAGAAAATTACCTCTATTATATGCTGGGCGTCGCAATTTGTTCTGAAAGCTTTGCATATTTATACACTATCAAATACGAGTCATCTCTTGAATGCGCCCACAGCAGATAGGCACAAACTCTGCGTAATATAAAGGAAACATTAAATAATCTGACGTAATCGACACTTGGCACTACTTAATTTCTGCTTTTGACACGTTATAGTGTGCGGTCGGTACGGTGCGCTACGCGGCGCTGCAATTTGTAGCTAAAACTTCGCACGTATAGATTTATTTCTTGCAATAAGTTCGCGAATTTTAATTTTATTTGATTTTTATGTGAATAATGTGGGGCAGGCAGTGATTGTGTGCCTATATGGAATGCACGCTGTATTGATCATGAAATGTTCTTTTTGCTCAAGGCAGAGTCAAATTGTAATCGATTAAATATGTTGTATCATCGATACAACGAAAAATACTTTTTTTAAAGATTTCTTTTGAGTTTTTCAGAGATGGACCTATAGATTTTTATTTTTTTACTATAACATACTAGGCATTATGTCCTTGGGGTAACTTTATGTACAAAAATCTAAGAAATCGATTAATTTTCTTTATAGTACAGAAATTTTAATTGTTTATTTATAGTATGTATAGTAGGTATATAATAAAATATGTACTAAAAAAATAATGAAACACAAAAAAACTACATTTAAAAAAAATCACAACAATTTATTGAAACACCAATTCGTCCACTGGGTTTTGACACCCTCGGCAGCGAAAGGGTCAGGGCGGCAAACCAAAACATTGGCCCTACAAGCCATAAAGCCCATTCCTGGAAACAGATTCATTCATAACCTTACGCTTATCATTAAGGCAGAGCAAGACGACGATACCTGTCTTGCTTGAGTTGAAGAGGGACAGCATTACCTGTTTTTAGACCGTCTAACAGGGGCAGCAAAAAAAAGGTTCCAGAATGAACCATTCTTTTTTTTCGGCGGTAGGTGAGTATTTAAAAGTTGAATGTGACCAAACTTTCAAAATATAATTAATTAATTATTTTTTGTTACGTTTTCAAAACTTTATTCTTATGTTATTTCCGTTTTAATGTTATACACATTTATTTCATTACATTTATATATCAGTCAAATGGATAAATAATTATTTTTTACACATTTTTTATTAATTTTCATGAAAAGAGGTAAGGTGATTAAAAAGAAAAAACTACTACTATTTTTTTTACTAGCTGGCGTGTACCCGGCGTTGCTCGGGTACTTATAGATGGTTTGGGGTAAAGTTGTGAGGTTGTGAATTCTAGAGAACCCGATAATTGGGTGCATTTTGATTGTGGAAATAATATAATTGTGTGCTAGTAAGTATTTGTTTTACTAGATCGTGGCATGTCTTCCTCGCGCGTCTTTGACCTCTTCATCCAAATCATGCATTCTCCTGATACCTCTTTCTTCGTTCATAACTTAAGTCTCATTTGATTCGTGTCTTTCTCAGGCATCCCTGACATATTCTACCATTGACTTCATGTAGTATCATCATGAAATCCACATTGCTACTTTCTCGGGCATCCCTGACATATTCTACCATTGAATTCATGTAGTATCATCATGAAATCCACATTGCTACTTTCTCGGGCATCCCTGACATATTCTACCATTGAATTCATGTAGTATCATCATGAAATCCACATTGCTACTTTCTCGGGCATCCCTGACATATTCTACCATTGACTTCATGTAGTATCATCATGAAATCCACATTGCTACATGTAGTATCATCATGAAATCCACATTGCTACTTTCTCGGGCATCCCTGACATTTTCTACCAATGACTTCATGTAGTATCATCATGAAATCCACATTGCTACTTTATCGGGCATCCCTGACATATTCTACCACTGACTTCATGTAGTATCATCATGAAATCCACATTGCTACTTTTAAAAAACTGCATTACATCTACTTTAGTCCGTCTGCGTATCTAATTTCAGTGCAGAGGAGCGTCCCCGACTTCTTCTACCATTCAAATCACACTCTAAATACTCATGGCACTAAGAAGAACTAACCTTGAAAGTTTTATGGCAATTGGATGAATTGTACAGGAACGCGTACGGGACAAACAAAGAAACATTAATTTTTATATATACATTTATTCTCAAATTCTGTTCAATACATTCGTGAAAAACTTGTATAAAAGAGGTTTCTTTAGGATCCTAATTCTTATAAAAAATAGCCATTAGAATATTTTGTGAAAAATAGACAAAATTTTTTTTTGTGAAAAAGCTATAACCATAATAATTTTTAGGATCCTGTTATATTTGTGTTCGATGCAAAGCTCAGCTTACTTAGCGGAGGTAACTGTCACAAATCAAAAAATTATTATGATTATTTTTCATTTGAAAAAAATATAGCTCTTTTTCACAAAAGTCGTCATAGCTATTTTTCACAAAAAAAAATTATGGCTATTTTTCACAAGATATTGTAATGGCTATTTTTCATAAGAATTAGTGCTGCACCTAAATATTGTAAATACTTTATAACTATTAAAATATTTCATAGGTAAGTAAATTAGACAGACTATATTCTACACTTTTCTATAAATACAGATATCCCTTGCTTGATTTAAGCGCCCTTGAGGTGATTTTCTCACTAAAAGGGCGCTATACAAATAATACAATCATTATTATTATTATAACCCAAAACGTGTTTATATTGTTTCATGGTAATTACCCACAGTAATCAGTAATCAATCCAATAAGTCAAAACATAAACTTTATATGTATATGTAAGTGTGTTAGTTGTGAGTCTTTAACTTTAAGACACAGCTGTAAATACGTATTTGATGTAAAGTCACTAGTTAAAACTAGAACTCTTAGTTAATTATTTATTTATTTATTGGATGATTTGTATAGCGCCGCTTTTGTGAGATATCACCTCAGGGGCGCTTTACAGTTAATGCAGGTATTACAAAAAAATATAAATATTACAAAATAAATTGAAATTAAGTTAAATAAAATGTAGTACAGAAACAAGTGACGAAGATGGAGAATCTGGAGCAAGAATCCTAGGTGGTGAGGAAACTGGACCAGCTGCTGCAGTGAGAGAGTGCACCGCGTCCACCAACAGTGCCAGCACGAGGTTCGTCAACCGTCCAGGTATGTGTCTGCTGCTAATAGAGCGCTCACACAATATCCTCTCATAGATACCAGACCTTGGCAGCACCGCTGTGACATTCGACGAAGATAGAGGATGGAGACTCTGCAGCAAGAATCCTAGGTGGTGAGGAAACTGGACCAGCTGCTGCAGCGAAAGAGTGCACCGCGCCCACCAACAGTGCCAGCACGAGGTTCGTCATCCGTCCAGGTATGTGTCTGCTGCTAATTAAGCGCTGTCACAGTATCCTCACATAGATAACAAACCTTGGCAGCACCGCTGTGACGTTCGGCAAGTCCATCTCCATGCAATCTTGTTCCTGGTGATTATGTTTGTAAGCCAATTATATTAATTTTTATTATATATTTATTTGTACAGCGCGTTTGAGGTGATTTTTCACAAAAACGACGGTATTGAAAACAGCCATATAGGATTATTATTATTATTATTAAAATAATGTAAATTAGAGTATGGTGTCTAACTTCATGAAAAGTTTATATTTTTTTGTGAATATCCGAATGGAGATAACCTTGCCATAGATAATAAATAAATGATGAAGTTGTGAAGATTCTAAAAATGTTTGGGTGATAGCATATTTTTATCACTCAATATAATCTGTATCTTTTTTTTCAAGGAATTTTTAAAATGCCTTGTTCACTACAGTATTACATATAAATATTTACCGTATCTTCAATTTGGTAAGTGAGGTGGTAAACATTTTTAATGTAAATACAGAGTTCCGGTTTACCAAATAAACCCTGCCTCCCTATTATCTGTCCGTGAAACCCTCACATAAAACGCAGTAATTCCACGAGATAAACAAGGACATGACAAGAACCCATAAAAAAAAACTAAAGCAGTCGTCCCACGGGTCGGTAAGAAATCGACGAAAACCAAGTGCTGTAAAAACGCGAGAAATGTTGTGCGATGTATGTTGCATTATATCTACACAAGGCAGATGCGCTATGTGGCTTGTAGTTAGGTGTAGGTTTGTTAGATTTCTGTTTTACCTGAATGTCTGCAAATTAAGTAATTACCAAGGTAGTGGATTTTTTGATTGGAGATAGTCATGACACAGTTAGCTCATCCATGGAGTAGAGCGGTGATTGGAGATAGTCATGACACAGTGAGCTCATCCATGGAGTAGAGCGGTGATTGGAGATAGTCATGACACAGTTAGCTCATCCATGGAGTAGAGCAGTGATTGGAGATAGTCATGACACAGCTAGAAGCCCATTTTCAACTAGGAGACTTAAATTTACTGCAATAAAAGGGGCGTCAAGCGTTTTAGAATGCATTTGCAATGATTAATTTGTAATGCATTTATCATACTAATTATTGTATCAAAACTAATATTCGGAATAAAAAGGTAAATCTAAGTAATCTGTGTTACTTGTGCATTGATGATGTAGAATCGAGGTAATTTATTAGCGCCTGGTACATATTGTCTTTGAAGACATTCATTTTTCGAATCGTACATGGTCGTAGAGATTCTCAGCATCGCCTTGGTGAAAATCGCGAAAGACCGTTAGCCGTATTTGGTGACGTAAGTGATTAGCCAGGTACGTCCCAACCTTACTCTCCTCCATGTCCTTCCCCTACCCATATCGAAATAGACCAAACTCTTTTTATCACAGCTACATCGAATAATAAAACATAATTATACCGGAAAAAGCCAAATGTTGACAGATTTTGTTTTTAACATTAACTCCATACAGGAGGCCCCGAGGAAAAGTCGAGTCTATATCATCTTTGGGGATGCTGGGTGGAGGGTCTTTTTGAAGAGAGGAAGGAATGAACATGGGTCTTGAAGAAAACCGTGTAGTAGTAGGGGGAAACAAACGACCCGTCCGCACGTCTTAAACGTCAACCGTGTACATATGCTTGGCGCGCGTTTGGCGTGTTTCCCGTCTGTTTACCGGTGATCTTCCATTGTGATAACAGTAAAAAACGACAGAATACCTACTTGACGCCTGTTATAAAGATTGCAATTCGTTTATAAAGATAAAACGAAACCATAAAACGGACCGCCCGTTTCTGCAAAGCGTCAAGGGTTTTTCCGGGTATTTTGGGGCTCCAGACCAGAGGTGGCTGCCGAATTCAACATTGGGGCGCACTTGCGATTCGGGCAGGGTCAGCTACTGTGAACTGTTAAAGTATCTGCGGGTCCTGTAGGTACAGTAAGCGATAAGTGTGCGAGGATAACTTGACTCTGGCTTCAGTGGAGCCTGAGTTGGTAACTTAAAGTTGCACCAAGCATAGATAAGCATGCTGTACCCCGCCACGCGTTGCTGCGGCTTAGTCCGTCTGTGAAGATAAAGAAACAATAGCGTGTTTCGCTTTTACGTCCAACAGTTGGCGCTGTTTTAAAAAAAAACATGTATTTATCTGTCACCGATGACATCTATATAATATAGGGTACCATGATAACTCAACCTAGTGACAATTCAACACACTTTTAAAAAGTGATATAAAGTCATTAGAAATAGTGAAATTTTTTTTTAACCTAACCTAACCTAGTTAACCCAGTTAATAAACCTAACCTAACCTAACCTAACCTACTTAACCCGGTTAATAAAGTTTTTGTTTCATCACTATCCATGACTTTATATAACTTTTTAAAGATGTGATGAATTATCATTGTGATGATTTATACGGTCACCATAATATAAGTATATAAAAACACACGCGTATTCAAATGCAACGTTGTGTCAAAATTTCAAAGCAATGAGTGAATAAATTTCGGACATTTAAGATTTTGAACAAACGAACATTAACATTTTTATTTATGTATATAAGCTGGGTGAAAAAACAAAAGCCGACTCTGCTTTTTTCTATTTTAATGGGTACCACGGATACTAATTTCTTAAACTTTATAATCAACGTATTTAAAGGGATTATTATGCAAACACCTCCTCCATGTTTGAACATGTAGTTACATGTAGTATTATTTTTTAAGTCAATTTCAGCATCCTTAAAGAGCTTTAGCAAACCTTATTACAGGTAACACGATACGAATGGGTATCATCCGAATTATAATCCCAGATTATATTACAATATTAAGAAAGGCTAACAATAGATAAATAATGATTCACTTTAATAAACGTATCATTACATGATTTAAATGTCAGGTTGTTTCAAAAGAGATACAATATTTTATGTGGGTTATGTTCATGCATTATTTTGGTGGAAATGGTTTTGACGATCTGTGAAAGTATGCTTATCTAATATGTTGTTTTAATAAAGGTATTATTGAGGAAATATATATATAATCTATTGTAGAATATAAACGAGGTTTAAAGTTTCATGTATCATTTCAGGTCTGCATTGAAAAAATAACAATCTATGTTACAAGTCAATAACAACAACAAAAATTATAAAAAATCATTATTTGAATATTTTTTGCAGTTTCTATAAATTAAATTTTATTACGTAATTTAATTATGAAAAAAAATCCATTTTGTTGAAGGGTAAAGAACATTGTTTATATCAGTTTAACTTTCACTCATTTTTGATCGGTGAAAAGGCCACAAGAGAAGCATAGGTCATAGTGGATCGCAAAATGTTTACAACCACTTTTTTTCCAGTTTATATTTAAAAATTTCTTTAAAATTAGAACCACTTTTTCCAGTTTATATGTAAAAAAATATTTAAAACAATCTGTACCCCGACACACATTACTGTGGCTCAGTCTGCCTTTGCCAAAGATAATAGTTGGTCTCTGCCACAGACATAGGAATTAATAGACGAGAAGATAAGGGCGAGGGGTAAAATCAACTGTTGAAGAACGAGGGGAGTAAGGCTGACTGTGATTCGTCAATAAATCAATCTGACAGTAAATAGGCATCTCGCATTATAATATCACCATTTACTTCTTAAAAGTAAAATCTGCGTTTGAATGAATAGACATTTTTACATGGGAGCGCAAATTACTCGCCACGTTATGAACTAATTTGCGAAGTCCAAATTCGGCAAAGTAAGGCAGCTTCTATTTCAGAGTCGTAGTTAGTTTCAGAGTATTTAGTTAAGACACTTTTACAAATGTCTCATAATTTACTTACCCCAGTAAACAACGATGAGCACACTTGAGAATCGCTACATTGTGATGTGATAGTATATGTTTCTAAAACTGATCCATATAATACGGTGTGAATAAGCTTAAAATAAAGTAAAATAATGCTTACTTATGGAATGTAATACGACAATTGGGTTTATTCTCTTTTTCACATCTATTTTTACAAGTTTTCATATCAAAAGTCAACATTTTGCCGTGTTATTTCGTAAAATGAACCGATGATGCCTCGACCATAGTTCGCACAAGAATGATGACGTCACGTTTTCAAATTTCACTTGAAGCCATATGCGAGCCCAGCCGGCTCAATGGAACCGGTATGGGGAGTGGGGATAATACGCTTTTAATCACTTAGGGCAGGTCTACTAATATTCATATGTCTATGGTCTCTGCAGATAGATAAACAATAGCGCGTGTTGTTTTAACTTCCAAAATATAGCGCTGTTTTTTAAAAAAAGGATTTTTTTACACAGGTAAAAACATGTTTTTTATTGTGACAGCACAGGAGAAATCTTTATAATATATGTATATAAAACACACGCGTATTCAAATGCAAAGTTTTGTCAAAATTTCAAACCAATCGGTGAAGAACTTTTGGAAATTTAAGATTTTGAAAAAACGAACATTTAATTTTTTATTTATATAGGAGATATGAACCATTTTTTTCCAGTTTATCTGTAACAATTTGTTTAAGATGAATGAAACGCTCTGCGCAATTTCGGTGAATATAATGAGTCTTGCTAGTCTGGAGATCACCTCAATTTACCTTTACAGGGTCCAGTGGGAGAAAGCTGCGCCAACCTGCACCAAAAGCCCTCGCCGCTCCCTGCCTTGATTTCTTTTTATTATTTCAAGTGTTATTATTTATGTTATTTCAACGACTACCTTGAACGAATCTACTTTAACGCGAAAGTAATCTTCTCGAAGGTTGTTTTAATGTTTTATGCAACAAAAGATTACCACTTTCAGGAACTAGAGAGATTATAGTATCCTAAATTTATTTAATTAAAATTATCCTAAATTAGATTTTGGCTGAGAATTCTCAGTTGAGCCATACAGATGTAATGTAAAATGTTTTTTTTATAATATTATTTGATAAAATTTTATGTGACTGTATTGAGAAAAATATTTTCATTAAAAAAAACCAAACCCATTAAAGGCACCTAGCATGGGCATTGGGACTGTCATTCTTACAAACAGTTGTCACTTTTATACGTAACGTAAATTCGTAAACATAAGAACAATGTTACTCGAAGCAGAACTTACAACACGGCTCTCATTTTCTTGTGACTTTCAATTTTAGGGCTTAAAAAATGATTCACAAAATCTGAAAGTGCAAATAAAAGTGTAAAGGGATATTTCGCAATACGAAGAATACATGAAGCCCTTATTTACATTATCCTAAAATATAGCTCCATTATTTTGGCTCCTTCTGAACCAAACTATATACGAGAAATAGAAAAAGTACAAAAAGATGTTGATTCTTATACATTCTTCCAGAGAATGAGACGAAATTTTGAACGAAGTGTCAATTATTTTGGAAAGTAAATCAGGAGAATCCCCTTTAAAAATTGGAAAGAAACACCCTTTGAAACATGTATTTCAAATGGTAATGTTTTGCTTGCTAGAAAATTCTTCGTGGATTTCAAATAATAATAACTGACACCTGATGCCAACATTGCCAACGTGCAACGCCAAAACAATAACAGGTAATATTCGAGTCTGGAATAAATAATAAATCAATTGCAAATACGACGAAACCTGCGTCAACTGTCATCCCAAATCAAGGAAAGTATTGCCGTCTTCAATAATAAATAATAACTCATCACACAAACAACAAGCCGTCACCTGACGACCTGACTCTGTACTTGAAGTTACTTTGCAACGTTCGAGCGTTACGTGTTTTGCTTTCAAGGCTACGTACCTTTCATTATGGCTGACTGGGCTGTAAATTCAACCACATAAATGAAAAATCTCGGTAGGCTGAACTGTGGTTGGTTTTACTTTGTGGTCCCACACCCTAGAGATGATATTTCTCTACAAATGAAATGGCATATCCAGTGTCCAGTGTCTACCACTAGCTACAGTTTATTGCATAGCAATGTGGTGACCAGATCCGAACAGTCAGTTACTTCCCTATCTCATTTCCCGCCTTACTACCTTCAACCTCAAAAAATACCCCAATTGGGGGTGCCACAGTCTCACTGGACAGACAGACAGTTTGTTATTTACATTAAAAAAAGCCTAGGAACAAAGGTTTTTCATCTGCAGAAAAATGTTTTTTGACGGTTATCCCCTTTTCCTTAATCACTATCGATTTTAAGTAGGCTCTATCCACTGAATATGAAATGCACACTAGAAATGCTTTCTTTGTAGATTTGATTGGACACCAATGTTGCTCCTGACTTAGTAAATTTTGTTTCTAGCCCATTTAGCATGGGCTCTGTTTCACTTAAACTTGCCGCACATCGTATATCGCCATCCAATTTGATCGAAATAAAAAAATTCAGAATGATGACGAAAACACTGTTCCGTATGAAATTTAAGTAAATAATGGCTTGAGCTTTGGATGCGAAACACGCTCACCTTGCATTTTTCGTCTTCTTCTTTATTATTATTATGGATATATAAGCCTATTTTTTAACAACTAGTACATATTACAAGGAAAAATGATTTAAGCCATACCGATTGATTTTTTTCATCAAGCTATTTACTGATTGAAGCCTAGTTTAACATCAGATAATAAACCAATGTAAAATTTACACTTTTTAGGAAATCGGCAAACAAATATATGTTTACATAAGATTATCAATAATTCAACAGTTGGTTTCTACTAAGAATCAAACAAATAATAATCAGTGAATCTAAAGTTAATTACCAGCCTCAGAACAG
The DNA here is from genome assembly GCA_026573805.1 of Hesperophylax magnus. Taxonomy (NCBI): domain Eukaryota; kingdom Metazoa; phylum Arthropoda; class Insecta; order Trichoptera; family Limnephilidae; genus Hesperophylax; species Hesperophylax magnus. Next base: position 1,961,199 of record JAIUSX010000035.1, read on the forward strand.
ACTTTGTCTAGTGAGGAGGGAAATGAAAAAAAAAAACATCTGTACAGAACCAACCTTAAATAAACGCCCGGGTTGCCGGCACTGAAACTGAAAAAGTTACTTTAAAAACCAGGCTTAAAAAGTTCAAGGCCTTTCCCTTATTCCCTGACCACGATAACAAAATCTAAGACAATGCTAAATAATAAAACTTTAATACACATTTTTCACCCACCGTCTGATCGGTTTTCATTCATAGCATTGCATAGGGGTGCGATGTTTGAACAAAGAATGAAATCTTCAAAGTGGAAACCCATAACCATAACACTGCGCTTGCTGTATCCTTGGCTATAATATTAGGATTGTAGAATATTGGAATGGTGTTGAAATTATTTATATTTATATAGAACGTTTATTTTCGAAAGGAAATCAAAGAGTTTTCTATTTGATTTTAGGGCGGCTATTTCACAGAATTTGAACAATTCATTAAATTTAAAACCATGTATGTACGATCGTGTGAAAAATGTGGAAATCCACAAGGAAAGGCAAGGTCCGTGTAAACGTAATGAGTAACCTAAGAAAGGGATGCTCAGATGGTTTGGGCATGTAGAAAAAAGTGCAACGAGAAAATATGAAGAGAGTTTGAAAGTAGAAGAAGTTGGTAATGCCTGAGGAAATCGTGAAGATACTTGGTTCGGGCGATGTCAAGAGACAGAAGATAGAAGAGTATTTATTTATTTATTACGAAGGCTTATCTATACAATATTATAGATAAGTTGTTCAGGAGTACAATGATAAATGTATAGTTGAAAACATAATAAAGTGATTATAAGCGAGACGATTTATTAATGTGAATGAGGCAAGCATACTGTACCAAGAGTTGCTTGGCGGTCCGTCCCTTCTGCATTCCCCTGCGGAGAAACGGCGTGATGGTAACTTAGTTAGTTAGTTAGTCAAATTTCAATGTTAATATTCAAGTTCTTTGAAAGTCCTATTCGAGTTATCTTATTATCAAAGTACTGTGAGACAACAGTCCCATGGTGAAATAGTAACAGAGCTTGAAAAAAACTTTCGCGGAACTTGAATTGTAACTTTAAAATCTTACGAATTGTTCAAATTCTGTGAAAAAATGCGTACCTTAATACGGAAATTAGTTAACTGACCGCTATCAAAAGGGCACTTGAAAACCAGAGATTGCGTAAGTTTAAAAGATAAACAAGGAATACTGGCATTTATAGAAAATTTACGTAGATTCGTAAAACAGTACAAAAATAATATCTGAAATAACGAAAGTAGGTTAAAACATTACTCAAAAAGTCGTAAACTATAACAGTAAAAAGTGATGATTAAAAATTATCTAGTTTTGAATTATGCCCAACCATTTTGTTTTTTGAAGGAATCAGTACAAACAAGATATAATAAAAAAAATCAGACTATAAATGTGTTCAGTGTTATTTAAATTAATACATTATTAGATTAATAACATAGAAATTCGCTAATTCGTATTCGTACAAAATTGGCAATTTTTTAATCTTTTGGTACATATGAATAGTTATACAAAATAAAATTATAGTATTGCAATAAAATCACACAAAGGCAAATACAGTGTGTGAGTAGCTATTATTATCGCAATTCTATGGTAAGAATAAATCATAAAATTAAGTTGAAAAATTTGGGAGGCGGGTTTGGTTACCGCCGCCCCGGGAACCATTTATTGGATAAGCTAACACCTCTGCCATAGGTCACGCGGAGAAAAATGATGCTGTTAAAAAAATGTCAACATGCTAAGTTCAGTTTAAATATTAGTATTTGTATGAACACGTGTTCCGCCGTCAGAATAAAATTTGCTTTTGACTGATACTTTGTTACGACCTCTTTCAATTCATTCTTTATAGGCCCCCAGATCCGTATTATTATCAAATAATATGAACAGTTTTAATATCAGTATGTTTTCTCCGTCCACTCCGAGTGGACGCCTGCCCACCAGCTGCGTGGTGTGTGGGGAGACCCTGTAAGCTCTCCAACTGGTCTTTTCGAAAGGGAAATATCATACATAACTCTTTTCCTTCCCAGAAGCTCCTCTGCTTAATTTCCTTCAAAATTCTAAAGATGACATAGGACCCAAACCAGGCTTACAAATAAGGTACCTAATAATCTTTTTAAAAAGATGTGGAGAAGTGAAGTTGGGGAAGTACCTGGCTATTCAGATCTGGTCACCAAAGATGGCTAAAGCCATTCCAAGCAACGTTTCAATTCTATATATAATAGTGGTCTTACATTAGGGCGATTCTGAGAGGATCTTCCACTCTGGAAGGTGCCGCAAATATACAATATATTATTTTTAATGAATAAATCGTGAACAAAACACAAATTCATCCAAATAAAATTTACTTGCGCACGCCGAGATTGGAACCCGCGACCTTTGGATTGCTATTCGAGAGCCTTACCCCTCAATCACGGAGGCCATAAATAAATACTACCACAGATGACTGCTGACTTTTCTTTTTCTTATATTTGACATATATTTTATACTAGTTAATGTTTTGACGCAACGGTATGTAGTGAATTAATATAAATAGTTCCCAGTCACAATATAATTATTGGCAGGTAACAGATGGATTCAGATAAATACATTTTTATTTGAAACTTTAAGCTTGGACAATATATGATTTTGCACGCAGACTCGATATTAAAAACACTGAATTTACGGTTGATAATATTACATTTATTTTCACTAATCTTCTAATTAGTTTAAAAAGAAGAATCCAAACATATTTATTCTATTAATATTTCCATATACCTCAGAGCTTAAATCAAAACTCACCTTTTTTCACTCAAAACTAACACAATCACCAGGAACAGGATTACATAAAGATGAATGAAGGACTCGCCGAACGACACAGCGGTGCTGCCAAGGTCTGTTAATAATAATAATAATTGGATGACTTTTATAGCGCCGTTTTTGTGCAAAATCACCTCAAGGGCGCTGTACAAACTTATAATACATCTCTACAGTGATCTATGTCATTAATAAATAAACAATTAGTTAATGTTAATTAAGTGTTGTAATAACATAGATCACTGTAGAAATGTATTATAAATTTGTACAGCGCCCTTGCGGTGATTTTGCACAAAAACGGCGCTATACAAGTCATCCAATTATTATTAATCTCAAGTGACCTACCAGGTAAGTATTGTACTGTATATTATTTCCATGTATGGTTAGTAATAACATAGATCATTGTAGAAATGTATCATATATTTGTACAGCGCCCTTGAGGTGATTTTGCACAAAAACGGCGCTTTACAAATTATCCAAATATTATTATTATTTAAATGTCTAGTGTTTTTACTATAGTGTCCTCATAATAAAAGTGTATTTATCTAAAGTGACCAGCCAGGAAAGTATGTTTTTCGTATCTGTTTGTAAATAATAAAATTAGATAGAAACTAGGAATTTGTAATAAATTGTACAGCGCCCTTGAGGTGATTTTTCACAAAAACGGCGCTATACAAGTTACCCAATTATCATTATAATATGATATTAAACTCTACCATCCATTTAACGGCATTATATAATCGGAGCACGTTTACAATGTTCGGACCCTGCTTGGATTTCTGAGAGAGAAATGATCTGAGAACCAAAACAACATAAGTATTTCATTTTTTATGCTATTGTCGGGCGCTTGCTTTGAGGGGAGAAGATATCGGTCGACCCTACCCTCAAATATTAAATATATTATTTAGCTTCTTCAAACATATGCAAATTATTAATAAGACCCGCTGAGGAGATAATAATTTTAGAATGACACGGAAAAATATGTTCGAACCAAATTCCACAGAGATGATGCTGGTTTCAATTAATATTTCACAGATAATAATAATAAATTAATTCAATGGTTCAAACAGGATTTGGGTTCGAATTAGGATGTTTTATCTTTATCGATTGTTGCGGTATCTCTTAAGAATGCTACTCATATAACACGCTACGGTATAGATTTATTAAACTGCCATATAAAAACCTGGAAAATGTTAAAGGATAAAAATAAATACTTGGGATAAGAAATTATATTTGTAGATATGGATGCACAGAAAAATAAATTTAGAATGAAGGTAATAAATTCTTTTTTTTAAATTTTGAATTAAAGTTTATTCCCAAAGGACCGACAAAATAAATAACGGTTGGTGTTTAGGGAGATATGAAATACTGAGAAATGCCTTTTTTCACATTTTCATAATCTCTTCATTTATGTGTGAAAACATCACAAGTGGCTTTCGCTCAGTGTATCATGTAAACCACTTTGCGAAAAGGTTTGTGTTAATTATAAAAGCTTTAATTTAATGGAAAAGGAAAACTTTGCACCTTTTTACAAATTGATATACCTACTTTACAATTTGACATTCAACTCGAAGCCGGCAAATTTCAGAGTACGGTAATGATTTATGAAGAAGGGATTTCGTTTGAGTCGATTAGCATAACGAAGGATTTCCTTCGTTTAGCTAATAGAGGATCCTTATCAAGTCACTTATGTTTCCACAAATATAGATTACAATAAAGAAAAAAAATACAAATAACTATCAATGAATACAGTCATCATCGAATTTTAGTATATATTAGATCAGATTATTTACTGAGTGCATACATGTCACCAAAATCTGAATGGTTTAATAGAATTGTTGACGGATGACAATAAACATACCTCAGAAAATATATAAATTTTACTCTTGCTTCGTCACGGGATCTACATATTTTCGACAAAAATGTTTTATACAAATAAATAAAATTACGAAACGAAAGAGACATTTTGGAATCAGGGTATAGCGTACAAATGATTAATCGGTACGTGATAATTATCAAAGTCGTGCGATCTTACCAAGTATATTAATCAGTTTTTAAAAGCGTGCAACAACTGCCCTTGTTTGAGAGAGCTGGCGACAATACTGTATGATCTCAAAAAGTTCTTAAATAACTATAATTAAAAGAAAATCTATTATCCGGACATGGCTGCATTTGAAGCACTTGAAATATCTCACCGTCATCCCCCAAAAAAATAATGAAAAATAGCCCTCTCCTTCGGAGGGGGTGAGGAATTATTAGAGTCAGCTCGGTAGGAATCGGGAACCAATTTCGATTGGGTCGTTCTGGAAACCGATGGAAGGAATAGATCCTTCTAATAATTACAGCAGTGTATAATGGTAATCATAGTACAGTATGAGATTGACAAATGGTTTCCGCCGCCGATGACCACATACGAAACACCCTTGTGTTAAACCGAAATAAATTCAAATCAAAGAACCAACCCCCGGGCGGGATGTAAAGTCTCTCTAGAGCTCTGCAACGGTCTTAAAAATACGGAAAGAATAAATTTATGTAAACTATTTAAAACCATAAACATTTCATTAAATTTTTTTGCGAAGAAACATGCATGCCTGGAAAATTGTCTTCTCTGTACTGAACCTTAGTTTTTTTATGTTGTATTGTTTTCTTTTACTGCTAATTGGGAAAATGGTATCAGTGAAAGACAAAGCCTATAAAACTTTGCATGAAGGTATTCTCAACAGAAGAAAACCGCGTTCATAGTTAGAATTTGTGATATTCATCAGCGAAGAAAGTCCCTTTTATTCTGGCTATTCACGTTTGCCGTTCTCAGTATTTTACATTACCATTATTCCAACTTAAGTAAAGATATAGCAATTTTTTAAAAGTTTTACCCATAATCTAGAATGAAGGAAAGCTCAGAAGAAGGAAGTGGTAAGTAGCGTAGTGACTTTTCGTTGATTTTAAAGAATCGTAATCTTTTTACATAAGTGTGAACATTGTTCGATAATGTCTCGTCCACTTTTCACAATTTTATACTTTTTAATTAATCGATGAAAATGATTTATTGTTAATTTTTATAATAGTTATGATTTGCTTATAAAGTGAAAGTTTTGATAAAATTATAATAATACATGATTTGTTTTATTTTCTTAGTTTTCAAGTTACATTAGATCATTTGACTAATCGTAAAGCGTTGTCCTTTAAATAAAAATTTCGCTCATGAAATTTTCTATTTTTATTACATATTATTCCTAAAAGTGGACCCGTTGCAGTGATCGTTGTAAACAACCTGTCTGCTGGTCCGCCGTAAGTAATTTGACACCCTGCCGAGGAATGTTCAGGTATTTATCGACTATTGACTAAAATCTTGCGCCCTCAAACTTTGTTTTTTTTTTCTTGCTGCATCCCTGTCTATCTCTCGTTTCCATTCTGAAATCATAATATTAAATGCAGGGGTGGATTCAATGGATAAATTATAAAGCATTTTTAAGGACATCAGAAAATTAAAGCTTCTATGTTTTGACCACAGGTCAATGTACAATACGTATACCACTTTAAACCTTAGTTCTCAAAGTAAATTTTAGTAAAAAAAACAAACAGCTAAACACGGATAGTGTCAATATTTACGCCAGCAAGTTAAATGACATGTAATATTAAAGATACTTTAATAATCATTATATTTGGATGATTTGCCCTTGAATGAATGGTTTTTAGAAAAAATCATTAAGAATTTCCATAAAATCCATATTTTTTTTAAACCTACTTCTTTTAAAATTTGATCGTGCTTAAAACATTAATGGTAATGGGAAACTTTGGTCAATTATTATAGTTTTTTTAGGTCTATAAATTTTTTATTCGGTATCAAAAGCAACCACCAAATCCGTTCCACAAACTTTCATCCCTCATTGAATGCGGTTCTTTTTTTTGTACATGGGTGGTTGTATAAAGGGCCGAAACATATTCATTCCATTATTCCAGTTCTCGGAAAGAAGGTGGACAGACGGGACTTGCCGCTGCGAAATCAAGATGGTGCCGAAATTCCCATGGCCCGAGATGGATGACCGCTTTTTTCTGTTTTTTTTCTAGGCCTTTGGTTTTCCGAATGGCGCCACGCTCTACCATACATCGGTCTGGCGGCCGTGGGGGATGATTTCTTTTGCTTCCCTTGGTGAAAACGTCAATCTGTGAGGTTCATTATTTTCGATTTGATTAATTAATAATTATAATTGTACCACATATTTTGCTCTGATCTTCTTGTGATATCGTAGGACGACCATCGTCAGTGCAATGTTCCACCGAGAGACTGCAACACGAAACATCTCGGCGAAACTCCATTCGTATCAAAATGCACGAGGGTAAAATTGTTTTATATCACAAAATTTTGCATTAGTGGTTTTCTGCGTGAGGTAAAAGTTATCTCCATTGATTAATATTGTTGTGTACAATATTCACAAAAAAAATTCAACCATAATAATAATAATATTTGGATCAGCTCAAGGGCACTGTACAAGTATATAATACATTTCTACCATGTTATTACTTACTATTTATGGAGATAATATACAGTACAATACTTATTGAATATATTACATTCTTTTGTTAAATGATGAGTTTATATATGCAATTCGTTAGTTATAAAATATTCTTTTGTTGAATGATGGGTTTATGGATGCAATTGATAAGTTATAAAATGTACTTTTGTTGAATTATGGGTTTGTGAATGCTATTGGTTAATTTTAAAATGTTTCTTTGTTTGAAATTGTGACGGACGTAGGAAGGTTTTAGAGCCACTGAAATAAGATCCACCGCCTTTGAAATTTTATTTTTTTTTTTTTTTTTTAATTTTTTAATTTTTTTTTATTTAATATTAAATTTACAATTACATGTTATTACATTACATTAAGTTAATTTTCTTTTTTATTACAGTACATCGTGATACACCTTTTTTTAGAGCAAATGCTCGTGTTAAAAAGGCGGAGAATTGCGTGTAAATAGTAATTTAACATATTTTTTCAGAGAGTGTAAAGATAATGAAAAGAATTTTTATTTTTTAATATAAGAGAATAAAATTTTTATATGTAACAGTATTTTATCAAATAGAAAAGAGAAAAGGATGTAGAAGAAGGAAAGAGATAAGAATAAGAAATAAGTGAAAAGGATTTCAATATAATAATAATTGAGAGATTAAATTGTATTTTTAAGTATAAACGATTTTAATATGCTATTGATATAGTGTTTTTATTGAGCTTTTGAATTTTTTATAATTCGTTTCCAATCTTAAGTTAAGAGGTAATTGGTTAAACCATTTGACACCAAAATATTTATAAAATTGTTGGGCTGTGGTGGTGTTACAGCGCGGGGTAGTTATAGAGCCAAGAATACTTTGTCTATTGCTGTTCGAAAAAGTTATTAAGTTGTCAATGTTGAAACAATCTTTATGTATTTGAAAAAGAGTTATTTTTTTATAAATAATATGAAGTGAAGGGACTTTAAATTCTTGAAATAGTCTAATTGTGGGGTAATCATACGGTTTTTTCAAAATTATTTTTACTAATATTCTTTGGATTATTTCTAAAGGTAAGAGAGAAGTTTTGAAAGCTCCACCCCAACCAACAATTCCGTATTGTAATACTGATTGAATTAGTGAAAAATAGATGGTTCTTAATAATTTAAAATTTAGTATGTTTCGTATTCTAAGAAAAATGTACAATAATTTTCTTAACCTTTCTACTATTGCATTGATTTGTAATTTCCATTTTATGTTACTATCTATAATTACACCTAGATATTTTACATTAGTTTTAACAGTAAGTACAGAGCAGTCAGGTTTACATAAATTTGAAATTCTATTACAATTACATGAGTGTATACTTATCTTTAAATTATCAGGGAATGAATTTTTATTAATGGTGAAAGGTATTATAAAAGTTTTTTCAGTATTAAGTGTTAACAAATTTTTATCGAACCATTTTTTTAGTATGTTTATATCTAACTCTGCTGTTCTTTGGGTTTCATTCCAAGTTAATCCCTCAGTTAAAATTGCTGTGTCGTCAGCGTATGAAATAAGTTTAGACATAATTGAGAGTTTAAAAATATCGTTGACATAAATGATGAAAAGAATTGGACCTAGAACAGTTCCCTGCGGGATGCCAAAATTTGTGGTCTGCGAATCACTCAGAGAGCCATTCAACTTTACAAATTGCTCTCTATTAAATAGGTAATTTTCGATCCACGTTAAAGCATTGTTAGTTATACCAATTTTCGCTAGTTTCGAGATAAGATTAGAGTGTGATATACTATCAAATGCTTTTTTTAAGTCGACAAATGTTCCAATGCATTTTTTTTTATTATCTAAAGATTTATATATTTCAGATGTTAAGTCAACGATAGCATCTTGAGTGCTCATATTTTCTCTAAAACCATATTGATGTGCATTTAAGATATTATTTTCTTTTACAAATTTAAATATTTGTTTTTTTACAATTTTTTCAAATATTTTGGCAATGTTTGAGGTGAGGGAAATTGGCCTGTAGTTACTACTTAGATTGGGGTCCCCAGATTTAAAAATTGGGGAAATAATAGTTTTTTTGTAGGTTAAGGGAAAGTTGCCATTTTCAAAACTTGTATTTATGATGTGAGCCAATGGTTTACAGAGTGAGTCAGAATTTTTTTTAAGTATTTCTACAGAAATATTGTCAAAACCAGGGGAAGAATTACCTTTTAATTCATTAACAATTTGTTTAATTTCATCAACATTAGTTCGTTGAAATTGACTCAAGTTGTTACAAATATTGGATGGTGACGGTAGATCTTTATTATCAGAGTTATTTATTTTAAGTGCTAATTTTTCATTATTATCAGTGTTTTTTATTTTGAGTGCTAATTTTTCACCAACTGACCCAAAATAACTGTTAAAAATATTTGCACATTTCGTTGGATCCGTGTTTACATCGTAAAGTTTGTTATCAATATCTGTGATTTTGTTTATGTTAGATTTTTTTGGTTTTTTATTGATAATTTCATTTATAGTTTGCCATATCTTTTTATTATTGTTGCCAGCAATATTGATTTTTTCTTTATAGAAATCTTCTTTGGTTTTCCGAATAATGTGGCATAGTTTATTTCTGAATTTTTTAAAATATTCATATAGTTTATAGTTTTCTGGAAACTTTTTATGTTCTTTATAAATTTTTTCTTTATGTCTAATTGAAATTATGATTCCTTGAGTGATCCATGGTTTTAATTTTTTTAATTTAGTTTTTGGAGAGTATTTTATAATGGAAGAGGAAGATTTGATGTGCTTATTCAAAATTGCTTCAAAATTTAGTGAACATAAGTCGGTGTTATTAGAGGATAGAACAGTTTCCCAATTTTCAATATTAAGGTTTTGTTGTAATTTTTCGTAATTAATAATAGTTTTTGGAAAATTATTGCGGGAGTAATTATTCACATCTATTTTGTCAGTTTTAAAAGCTACAATACATGTGTGATGATCAGTAATGTTATTTTTCCAAATAATTGTTTTTATTTTTTCAGTTTCATTAGAATTACACCAGATATGATCTATGCATGATGGCCTTTGTCCATGAAATTCTCTCGTATATTTTTTTATACATGGTTTAAAATTTAGTTCCGTTAATGTGTTGATATATTCAGTTTTTTCTTTATTTCTATTGTTTTCAAATTCATTAGATATATCAATATTAACATCGCCTACAACAAAAGCATTTTGAGAACAATTAGTATTTATAATAGATTTCAGATTCTCGGTGAAATTACTAATGCTCGAGTTATGTGTTCTATATAATGCTATTATATCATAAAACGTGTGTTTTATAATAATTCGAATATGAAGACAATTTACAAGATCGATATGAATTTCATTAACGGAAATATTCTCATGAATAGATTTTACAAAAACAATGATTCCGCTGTTTTGATTTATTTTGTAAGTTGTGACAAAGTATTTGTAACCAGGTAAATTATAGGTACCTGAGTAGCCGCTAATTCTGGCTTCAGACAACACAATACAATCCGGTTTATGAGTGAGTTCGTTTAATGCAAGCGTAAAATGATCAAAATTTTTCGAGACACTTCGAATATTTAGGTGAAGGATTGTTAATGCTTTTAGAGGATCTATTTCTAATAATGTGTTATTACATTCGACACTAGTTAGACAAATATTTTCCATAATATTAAAGGATGAGTCTATCTCTTCAAATAATGACTCAGACATGGTAGTGTTTTAAGAGTATAGAAAAATAAATTTTTGATTTTGACATTATTGTATTGTTGAAATATAATTGTAGGAAAAACATGTATTTGAGGAAAAACAGTGTTCGCCGAGTGAAACATTAGTTTCAGCAAGAAAATAAATAAAAATATGTATGTGGTTATAGCAGAAGAGTGTGTCCGATAAATAGCAATGATATTAAATGAATAATTTATAAAATTTATCTCCAAGTTTAATATATTGACATTATTCACCATTATTTCATTTACACTTGTGACAACGTAAATATTTGATACAAATATGGCGACGCCGCTATTTCTGTTAATTTTATATTTTGTTGTATAGTGCGAGTAACCCGGTATATTATAATTAATTTCACTCGATGAATGCGTTTCTGATAATATTATACAGTCAAGTCTATTTAATTGTTTAATAGTTATTAGAAATTCTTCGAAATTTTTTTCCAAAGATCTAACGTTTATGTGTATTATTATTAGGCTGGCTGTAGGTTTTATATCTATAAAATCGTTTGTATTATTTACCGTGTCAAAAATCCTTACGTCTATTTTATATGAATTATCTATTGTATTTATTATAAAGTCGTTCATTTTGAGGTAGTAATAAAAATTAACAATAATGTTGGCGCTGGGAATACACTTCACATTTGCAATTATAATATTACTTGTGTTGACTTGTATATCATCACTGCGTGTTAACACTTTGCGGGAGGGCTTTTCGAAATATTTTTTTGAAATATTGTGCAATTTATTTAGGTTTTCGTTAGACTTGTAATTAATAATATGCATCATTAGTCGTAATCGATGCGATCCCTCGCAATTTTCAGCATTTTGTTTCTATAGTTGCACCTAAAACTGTTGGCTGCGTGGTCCGTGGTGTTTTTTTCTCCATATTTAGAATTTTGTCTGGTGCAGTTTACACATGCTGGTACTGTTTTTCCTCTTCCCGGACATTTTGAAAGGATGTGGTCGCCCATGCAGTGTGGGCAAATTGGAGGGCTGGTTCGGTGTAGGCATCTTTTAGCCGTATGCATGAACATACAGCAATGAAAACATTGAGTCAATGGATCGCAATCTTCAATTTTTACTCGTTGAAACTGTATATTTAGTTTACCGAGTGCAAGGAGACTTTTTCGCATTTTGCCACTGGTTTCCATGATGTAGCTAGTGAAATGGCGCTGCTTTTCGTTTATGTTTGTGTTTTTTATCTCCGTTATAAGTGTGATTTTGTTGTCTTCACTTTCCTTGTAAACATCTTCAATTCCTTCGTTCTGGGTTATTATTCCGCAAACTATTTCGTCTTCAGTAAGATTGGATTTTAATCCTTTTATTATTATTTTTGGTCTTTTCTTTTGAATTTCATTTACCACCAAATCGGTATTCAGTTTTTTTATTTCGGCGGTTAAGGTATTTGCATATTCCTTTTTTGGGCATGATATTATTATTTTTTCTTCTTTTGTTTTTCTCAAACCATTTATTCCTATCTTTATGTTACTTAAATTTATTTCTTTTTTTATTATTTTTTCAATTTCTTCTGCTTTAGCATTATTTTTGGTCGACGAAATGATGATTGAGAATCTCTCTTCTTCTCGAGGAGTAACTTTGGTTGTTGATACTATCTGGGCATAGGATGGTGTTGTTGCGCTTTTCATTATTTTTTCAAAGTTTCCCACCAGCTGGTCGTTTTTTTCGATAAGTTTTTCTTGTAGTTGAATTATTTGTTGTTGCATTTTTAATATTTCAGATTTCACTTCATTGTCAAGATCGATAATAATTTTTTCGATGTTTGTTTTGGTTTTTGAGTCTTTAACGGTTTGTATTTTTTGAACTTCATTTTTTAGCGTACTCAACAACTCTTCTACCGTCATGAAAGTGTTACGTTGCGGTGTAACGAGAGCGCGAAGACAGTGCCGTGGGACGGGCTGCCGTTACGAGCGTAAGACACGAACTATGTCTTACGCTCTATGGAAAGTTATTGGAAAAGAATTACACACTGAGGCAGGTCCATTTATCTGAAGGAAAAAATGCTACGCAGTTCAGATTCCCGAAACAAAGTTGGCACATTTCAAAGGAAACAAACACCTCTGTGTGATTTGGAATCTTTATGGTTATGTTTATGCGGGAATAACTGCCTGTATCTTTTCCGGGTAGGACTTTTTTATATTCGGCGTCATTTTGTTGGATAATTGAATTGGAGTCTAAAAAGATACTTAAGGTCTGGAAGCTGGCAGGGGGAAATAATAATATATTATAATCAACAATATAAGGAGGACGTAGTTTCCGTAATTGTACATAATGTTTCGTATAAATGGATGTCTACAACCCAGGAAGACATTGCATGCTCAAGTTAATCAAATTATTAAGGTGATGCATCACGTCGTGTAACATTTAGAATAGGGCCGCTAGCAATAACACTCCTTATATAGATGTCGATAAGGTATAAATTTCCGCTTAACAACAGCCGCCGGTTTTGATTTATTTAAAAATAATCATAGCCAAAAAGTATGTTTTATTTTATTTTGCGAAGTTCAGGCACAAATATTTAAAATATTTTAATATTTTCTGAATAATTTAATTTGCCGCACCATACGATAAAACCATAACAAAAAACTGGTTCGTAAATAGGAGATTTTGAACTTTAAAGCAGCTTTTTATAGGATTGATACCTTGATACCTTACCTTATTATACCTTATTGATAACTTATATTATATTATACTTTATATTTTATTGATATTGATACCTTATTTTTTCCAGGCTTGCTTGAAGAAAATAATGCTCGATTATTTCTATGGCGAACATGTGTGCTACTCGCAGTATTTAATTAAAGCTTCTATAATAATTTACATTTAATTCCTCTATTCTATTTTGAATAAAATGTTTTATAGAAGAAATCAGTAAAAAAATACTTCCATATTTGTGCAAAGGCAGCAATTTGATAATCCCAAATATCCTACTCATCATTCGGCATAGCTGCTGATCCTTGTAAAAAGGCGTTTTCAAGAAGCAGCCATATTATCAAATTGCTGGTTTTGCAGAAATACTTATACTATAGCAATTTGATAATCCTAGTAGATACGTTAATGAAAAATTTCAGAAAGAAGTTACCACTAACCCAAATATCCTACTCATCATTCGGCATAGCTGCTGATCCTTGTAAAAGGGCGTTTTCAAGAAGCAGCCATATTATCAAATTGCTGGTTTTGCAGAAATACTTATACTATAGCAATTTGATAATCCTAGTGGATACGTGAATGAATAATTTCAGAAAGAAGTTGCCATTAACCCAAATATCCTACTCATCATTCGGCATAGCTGCTGATCCTTGTAAAAAGGCGTTTTCAAGAAGCAGCCATATTATCAAAATGCTGGTTTTGCAGAAATACTTATACTATAGCAATTTGATAATCCTAGTGGATACGTGAATGAATAATTTCAGAAAGAAGTTGCCACTAACCCAAATATCCTACTCATCATTCGGCATAGCTGCTGATCCTTGTAAAAAGGCGTTTTCAAGAAGCAGCCATATTATCAAATTGCTGGTTTTGCAGAAATACTTATACTATAGCAATTTGATAATCCTAGTGGATACGTGAATGAATAATTTCAGAAAGAAGTTGCCATTAACCCAAATATCCTACTCATTACTCGGCATGGCTGCTGATCCTTGTAGACAAAGGCGTTTTCTTCTCTACGGTTCAGAACGACGGGGATTAGAAAAGCCAACAAAAGCCTCCTCCTAACAAGGGTAGCTAAATTGCAAATCATCCAGAGGTCGAGGAATTTGAAAATCATTTTTATACCGATGATTATCATTCAGTATTCATTGAATGGCGCGGTGTACCTGTGATATCTGACAACCTATCAGAAAGTGATTAAATTGATTAATTCTTTTATGCGTTAGCGGCATGGGAGCGGACGCAAAGCTTTGGATATTCAAATCATTTGTAATTTTCAAAAACCTTCGTGAAGACACGCTTTTTACTTTAAGAAAAGTGATGAGATGATTTTGCACAAAAACGGCGCTATACAAATCATCCAATTATTATTATTATAGGTAATAGTACTACTAGAAAAAAGAATAAAAAGATGAAATAAAAACAATATTTTTTGTTTAAAACCACGAATTTTTATTAATTTTAAGACCGACCGATTTCGCTACACTCGAGCCTCGTCAGGGTACAAAATTAAACTAATCAATAATACAAAATGTGTCATTATATATACATACAGAGGGAGATAGAAAGTAAAACCAAAATGAAACAACAATATATTAAAAGAAAATAATTAGTGTATATAAATATTATAATAATAGAGAATAGGCATTACTAATTGTAAGGTGATTAAGGAATACTGGGAATTTTACAGTTTACAGGGAATATTCCCAGTATTGGGCTTTTTGACAAATCTAATTGATTATTCAGAATTAAACTTTTGGTTTTAATGGCTTTCTTTATTTCGAGTGCTTCTAGGTTATTCAATTTGTTACTTTGGTCTTTTCTATGGAGAATCTTAGCACCGGTGCTTTTATTGAATGTATGATCTTTTTCAATAAGATGATTGGCAAACTCTGAAAAGCCATTGCTATTTAGGCATCTAAGATGTTCTTTAATCCTAATGTTGACATTGCGCATTGTCTTCCCGATATAAAACGCTGGACAATTGTTACAATTTAATTTATAAATTCCTGCATGACTAAGTGTGTCATCTTTATCTTTAGAATTGACTAAAAAATTACCTAAATTGTTGTTGGTATAAAACGCCGGTTTGACTTCAGAAGGAAGGTTAACTATACTGCAGGAAGAAAAATTATTAATGAATAGAATACGGCGCCATTGGAAAGGAAGATTATTATTATTAATATTATGTGGACTCGCGAATAAGAAGTTTTTAACTGCTAATTGTTTTAGTTTTTTACTTAAAATTCTATCAATAAAATCTGGATTGTATCCATTATTAGACGCTATTTTTATAATTATTGATAATTCGTTAGAGAAATTACCGGTCGGTCTTAAAATTAATAAAAAATCGTGGTTTTAAACAAAAAATATTGTTTTTATTTCATTAAAATGTTAAACCACAAAGTGATTGCTTTCTACAAAAAATAAATAAATAAATAAATAAAATAAAATAAAAAATAGAATAAAAAGAAACCAAAACACATTCATCGTATTCATAGACCTGGAGAAGGCTTTCGACAAAGTAGAATGGAAAAGACTATTCGAGATTCTGAAGAGAATTGATATAAAATATAGAGATAGACGAATAATCCAGGCGCTATACAAGAATGAGGCCGCTATAATTAGATGTGACAATGAAACAAAAGAAGCCAGTATAAGACAAGGGGTGAGACAGGGATGCTCTCTGTCACCTGTTCTTTTTAATGCTTATATACAGAGTGCGATTGATGACTTGAGAGAGAGAATGAGTCACAGAAAAGGTGTAAAGATACACGGGCAAAAGGTGGATATGATAAGGTTTGCTGACGATATTGCTTTGGTTGCTGAAAGCGAAGAAGAACTGCAAGAGGCCTTAACAACCATGCAAAGCATTCTTCAAAACGACTACAACATGAAGATAAATAAAGACAAAACAAAGCTGCTGACTGTAGGCCGGACGCAACATCAGATGAGAGTAAAGATGGCAGGAGTTCCACTAAAGAACACCAAGTATTTTGTCTACCTCGGGAGCAAAATAACATGGGACGGTCGGTCTAAGAGCGAGGTTGACAGCCGTATACATCAGGCTAGGCTTGCATTCAATAAAAGGTCGAAAATAATAGAATCGAATAATATAGACCTAAAACTGAGAATACTCCTCATCAAGACCTATGTATGGAATATCTTGATGTACGGCTGCGAAACATGGTGTCTATCCGAAAGAGATAAACGGAGACTAGAGGCTTTTGAGATGTGGTCCTATAGAAGACTATTAGGAATTTCCTGGAGAGACCATATTACAAATGAGGAGGTTCTCCAAAGAATCGAAGGAGGAAGGCACCTGCTCAGGACCTTGTCCGAAAGGCGTGCAAGATGGATCGGCCATGTTATACGACAAGAAGGCCTCTTGCATGTCATAATGGAGGGTATGACCGAGGGGACCAACTCTAGGGGACGCCCACGCCGAGAGTACCTGGAGGACCTGCTGGTGGACGTGAGCTGCTCATCATATGCAGAAGTCAAAAGAGCCGCACAAGACAGGGAAGAATGGAAGAGGAGATTAGATGAAATTGCTGCAAACCAATCCCAGGATTGAAACCAGAGAGAGAGAGAGGTAATAGTTATTCTATGATCCGTAGTTTTACCATTTCAACATACGACTAAGTGGTGAGGAAAATCTGATTGAAAAACATGAAGGTTCTTGGAATTTAAAAAATAAATTCTTTTTATCTTTATTAATGTTATTATTCAATTTATAAAAAAGTATATAATAAACAATTTGTGCTGTGTAATTGTTACTATGCAAGACGGCTGTTTCGCCTTCTGAAGGTATTATCAAACTGTCAGACAGTTGCCACGCGTGATAATAAGAATTTGTTTATAAATAAACAGTTTATTTATTTATTATTTTTTAAAATATTTTTCTATGTTA
This sequence comes from Hesperophylax magnus, assembly GCA_026573805.1. Classification (NCBI taxonomy): domain Eukaryota; kingdom Metazoa; phylum Arthropoda; class Insecta; order Trichoptera; family Limnephilidae; genus Hesperophylax; species Hesperophylax magnus. Next base: position 1,978,835 of record JAIUSX010000035.1, read on the forward strand.
TTTTAAACTTTTATACACAATAATCTTAAAGAATAAAACTTGATAATAATAAATAAAAATTAGGTATTATTGAATTATTTGGACTAATTAAATATTGCTTCAGATAAAAGGGTGTTACACTCCCGATGCTATATTTTACTACTTAATAAGCTGTTAATTTTAAAAGGTTTGATTAAAGGGTCCGGGAACTTCCGCGGGGTACGCATTCCACGATGATCATTAATAATATATCCAAAGCGTTACCTTCAGACCCTTAAGGCAAAAGGGTTGGGGTGATAACTATCTTGTTCCTTACAAAATTGTGGAACAAACAACTTGCCGTCATAATTTTAGGAGCGTGAATAGTTGGTCTTTTTTTCGTTGTGTAATTTTCAATTACCTCCTTTTTGAACCAGTTCCTACGTATGCATATCAGAACGCCAACGCGGGCATCGGGTCGGGGCTCAGCTAAAATTAAGATAATTTGATGGTGTCAGGATAGAGCGATATAGCTATTGTATCTTTAAAGGTGGATGGATAAAAATAGCGTGTGTGTCAACTGAAATTATATGCAATTAATAATAGAAAGAGAGGATAGATATTAGAGAAAATTAACGAAAGGATGGTACTAAAGTCACTTAACTTGGCTTCGGGCTACTCATCGTAACTGTGTATTTCTGAAAATGCCAATTCATAATAGTCAACCCTTAGGTCAGCAGCGCCAACAGCTATCGGAAGGTTGATATAACTAAAGCACACCAGATACCAAGTTAGGTGAGCGTGCTTTCGGAGTGTCGGGAGCTAAATCATAATAATAATAATAGGATGACTTGTATAGCGCCGTTTTTGTGCTATATCACCTCAAGGGCGCTGTACAAATTTATAATAGATTTCTACAGTGATCTATGTTATTACTAACTATTTATGGAGATAATATACAGTACAATACTTATCTAATTATCTAATTGTTTATTATCATTATCAATAACATTAATCTAATTGTTTATTAGCGAAATTTAGATACATGATTTAGGACAAAGTTGGAAAATTGAATATAACTGGACTTTCTCTCAGAAATAGTATATTGAATTTAAGGGTATGTCAAGAGTCAGAACAATAGAAGAGTATGTATGAGACGATGAATGAATGTGAATGAGGCAAGGAATGTGTGCCAAGACCGAGTTGTTTGGCGGTCCGTCCTCTCTGCCTACCCCTGCGAGGAAACGGCGTGATGGTTAGTTAGTTAGTTAGTTAAGGGTATGACAAATTAAAAAAGTATGTTCTTAGTTTAGACCTGAATTTTGTTGGACTTGTTATGGATCTTAGCTGCTGGGAAAGTTTATTTCAAGCCTTCGGCCCAGATGCTCTAAAAGGGCGATCACCAAACTTACTGTTTGGCTTGTGCTTAGGTTCTTAGGTTGATTAGGCAAGCTGTAGGCAGACTGATTTATTGGACTGATGGAATAAACAGCCACATGATTTAAGAATGATCACAGACTCGACAGAATTCAGAATTAAACTTAAAACTCATATTTTCTGACAGGAATATTCATAAATAGTCAGAAACCTTTCAAAATCACTGTCCGCAACATTGTAAATAGGTAGATGTGTAAATAAAAAAAATATTATTTCGAATAACTTAAATTTTATTATTTTATTATTGAAGACAATATACGCGACTCCTAAAAGAAATTTTGAAACAGAAAAATCAGTAAAAGATACGGTCGCATTTAGGACTTGAACCCATGATGCTCGCCTTGCCGGGGCGCAGATTGCAGATAGCAAAGTAAGCAGTAAAAGATACGGTCGCATTTAGGACTTGAACCCATGATGCTCGCCTTGCCGGGGCGCAGATTGCAGATAGCAAAGTAAGCAGTAAAAGATACAGTCGCATTTAGGACTTGAACCCATGATGCTCGCCTTGCCGGGGCGCAGATTGCAGATAGCAAAGTAAGCAGTAAAAGATACGGTCGCATTTAGGACTTGAACCCATGATGCTCGCCTTGCCGGGGCGCAGATTGCAGATAGCAAAGTAAGCAGTAAAAGATACGGTCGCATTTAGGATTTGAACCCATGATGCTCGCCTTGCCGGGGCGCAGATTGCAGATAGCAAAGTAAGCAGTAAAAGATACGGTCGCATTTAGGACTTGAACCCATGATGCTCGCCTTGCCGGGGCGCAGATTGCAGATAGCAAAGTAAGCAGTAAAAGATACGGTCGCATTTAGGACTTGAACCCATGATGCTCGCCTTGCCGGGGCGCAGATTGCAGATAGCAAAGTAAGCAGTAAAAGATACGGTCGCATTTAGGACTTGAACCCATGATGCTCGCCTTGCCGGGGCGCAAATTGCAGATAGCAAAGTAAGCAGCCAATAAAAATTTGCGGTGAGAAATTAAGATCATGTTCGTGGTTATTATTCATAGTATGATACGGTTAAATATAACCGAATGAGATATGATCCTATTAGCTCAGTTGGTAGAGCGGTGCCCCGGCAAGGGGATGATTCTGGGTTTAAGATTCTGTTTCAAATATTCGTTTAACAATTAATAATTAAATTTAAAAAACTACATATATTAAAGTAGAATTTCTTAGCTATTTAACGTTATTTCCAGACCTAAAATTGAACAAATAAAATATAAATATTTAAAACGCTACTTTTTCCACTAGTCTTGTAATAAATGTAACATGAATAGTAATTGAGGGAAAAATAGTAAAAGTAAAATCATGCCAGTGTTTTAAGTATTTTCAATGGCCCTCTGTATGGAAAGTTGTATCCTCTTCAAGTTTAAGCTTTCTGACAAAAGTGCATTTATCTGAAGTGACCTGTCGTGTGGACATGACTGTTTCTGTTTCCATTGTAAATATTGAAATTAGATAAATACTAGGAAATCACTATAGCACTCTGGAACGCATTTGAGGTAATTTTTCACAGTTGTACGCATTATTGAAAACGCGATTGTGGGAAAGAAAAATAATGAAGTATGTACCAAAATCATGGTATTTAAAATGGGTATTTATTTTGTTTCAATTTTTGTCAGCGTTCGTTCAAAAAGCGAATTTCTATTCATATCTAAAATTGAAATGTTTGTTTTTGAAAGGCCCGAGGTAAATATATTTATGAATAATTTCAGCTTCGCAAATCTTACAATTATAATATTAGTTTAGTATTACATAAGTAGTTACAATAATTATTTATACCAATACTAACTATGAAATAAGTTTTAGTCAATTTTAATAAAAACTCGCAGATGATGCCTCACAGAGAGTAAGAAACTGTAAATAATTTTTTACCTATGGAAGTCGTTTGGGTGATTCGAGTGATGGTAAAATTATCAATTTATTATCATTTAATCTCATCATCTTTGTTGATATCTCCCTAGAGGAGAAATGAGTGGGTCAAATGATGAAGCCACTTTATGAAGCACGCAGTTGATAGGCTGAAAATATTACTTTGTACTGAATTAACCTCACATTCCGCAGCAGCTGTTTTAGAAATAAAGTAATTTGGTTGTAATATTTCAATCATCTACACGACGAAGATGTTTTTTGTTAGTGGGATCACAAGAACCTTTAAAAATAAGGGTAGTACGAGAAGGAGGGGGTGGGAGGGGGGTCCCGCGAACCCGGTCCGTTCCCACGCCAGGACCTGTAGAATGCAGCCTGCGGCCGGGCGTCGCGCGCCAAAACACAGACTGCTTGCGACCCGAGACCGCCTACGTAACTGCGTACGCGCGACGGTACGCTAGGGGAAACGGAGAGCGCGGCTCCACCAGTCAGCTGATGTCCTTAACAGCTGATTTTCTGCACATATCAGCTGGGATTCTGAATCAGATAATAGCTGATGCTAGATTTGATGACGTTCTGAAAAGGAGAGTGCATATGCATTGATTCAGCTAGTGCCCAGACGTACCAGTTGATTTTCTGCACATTATGTCAATTGGGATCTAATTTGATGTCACAATAGTTTCAGATGGTGGACATTGGATACCTAAATACAACACACTGATTTGAGATACTTCAAATAATATACATAATCAGCTTTATCAAATACCCAAGACAACTATCTCTTTACTTAGATTGTTCAAGGGTAAAAATAGGTTATATACGTAATTATTAACAGAGAAGTAATTGACATTCACCAGCGGAGAAAATAAATGAGAATTATGTAGTAAATAAGACAGAAAAAAAACTTTTCAATTTTCTCGACGACATGGCTGTTAGTGCTTTATATTGTAGGCTTTACGTAGATAATCAAAACTAAAACTCGACTTTCAATGAAAAACATGTTTTTAGAATTTGTGAATAAGCAATATTTAATACGCTGTAGTGACATTTAAGCTGCTGCCACACGCAAAGCTCACATCAAAAGTTAATGTACAGCGCATCATCTTTTCTACCGACACACGACGCTATCAAATATTTCTTCCTATGGTAGGAGAGGGGGTCAGTTGAATTCGAGAGCGGCCGAGGAACATAATTTCATCTGTCAAAGTGACAACTTTACTTACTGACAGCTTGAGCACGTTTTCGAAATGGATGATACTTGTCGCCTATTGCTGGATCTGTTGGACAGCTCATCCTCAGATGATGATGCCGCCAACTATATAATTATAAATGCTATTTATAAACTTTTTAGATTTTAAACAATCTGCGCGTAAATAGCGCATTTTCACATAACCTGACATAACCTCTCCGTCGAATCAGGAAATTCGCAGTTCGCACGCCGATCGACGAAAGCGACATATAATAAATTATTGTAAAATAAGCTCAAGTCGATTTCCAAAAATGTCGAAGGCAAAGGCGGCAAGGACCAACACCAGGGCAGGGAACGAGAAGAGAGCACGAGAGCTGACGAGAGCAAACCAGATTACCCAGGAAAACAATTGAAAACAATCAACAAACGAACAAACGAACAAACTAGAAGCTTCTCTATGTAGGTATCAGGCCGTCCAACTTTATCAAAAAACCGAATGATATTACCATATAAACATACTGAGTTAAAAATATGATTAATTTTTAAGGGCGAAAATTTGTTTACTTCAAATTCTAATATTGATTATATTTATATTTTAAATATATGTTAAGTATGTTTGCCAAATAAAGTTTTTTTTTATGTTTCTAAATTTACTAGCACACATGACGATATGAGCTAACATAATAAATAAGAAATGCATTATTAGGCTGCTTATGTCATGGCTGTCAAAGGGAACACGGAACTTAGTTGGTAGCTCCGTAATTAAAATGACCCCCTCTCCTTTTTACGGCGGAGAGGGGGACGCATAACTTTTCAAATATCGCGTCGGGAGCGGTTACGTAAAATAAATTCGGTTAGCGAAGTTCAGAACCACACTTATAGCGCGTTATCTTTTTACGTGTGTCGGGTCTGTATGGGATTGTATGGCGAGCGCTATTGTGCTTTATATTATCTGTTGATGTGAGCTTTGCGTGTGGCAGCACCATTAGATTCGTTGCCCTTCTTAAACAAAGTCCGTAGAGATGGTGCAGCATTCTGCATCTCCCTTCCTCCCAGACGGCGAAAGCCTCTCGCCAAGGAAACACCTCTGGGGAGCTTAAAGCTTAAAGCAGATGTCAGCTCAATTATTATTTTCAGACTTGCTATTTGAGAGAACGTAATGCTATAGCGTATAAAATTAAAATTACTCATGCACCTACAGCAAATTCAAGTTCACGAAAAGCAATAATAATTATGGATTGGTAATTTATATAGCGGTGTTTTTAATTGGACATAGATATGTTGTAAGATATTTGGATAACCTTGTGTTTTTATTGAGGCCATTCTATAATATGTATTACATCAAATTGTTATAATTATATAAATTCATATAATTTTTTAATATTTTTGGCCTCTAGACCTAAAATTTTCACCACACTTCACAAACTCAAATAATATGTGTTATAATCGCGACTTAAATCATTTAAAATAATAATTCTTACACATCGTAGAAATAATGATAAAAATAGATACTTACCTAACTTATCTCTTATATTGTAAACATAAAAGTAATTTCCACAATGTTATGAATTTAATGTTATTTAAAAAGTAAGTTCTAAATGTGAACTAAACTTATCAATGAAACAGGAAACCCTCCAAGTTGGATAGCCAAAGTTTCATTTTTCTATAATTTTTTTTAGTATCACATAAATAAATAAATAGTGCTTTGAAAATGTTGGGTTTTGTGTTAAGAATATGAAGTCAATTAAAAAATATTCCAGCCATATCAAGATTATCTACTATGTCAACTATAATTATATACTGTGTCAACTATGATTATCTACTGTGTCAACTAAATTTATTAAAATTATCCGAACGTAGAATACTAAACTTGTTCACATGAAATTATAAATTCAGTGATTGACAGCCCTGACCTATTTTTTTCCATATATCTCGCAAACCAACATTTAGGCAATATCTACCGTATTATTGCGATAACTCCTGTACGGGATCACAATTGCAAATTTTCATTCGCCGTGCACACATTTTTGTAGGATGTTTTTGACATAATTAACGCACCAATTACTAAATGTAAACAGGTTTCAGTGGAATTTTTATCGGCAAGAAGAACAACAAATCTAATTAAACAAATTGTCTAGCTCTGAGTCGACTGATTAAGATTTTTTTTATTGTGCAATTCCTAATACACTCTTTTTCCATATAACACACCTATATTTATTTATTCTGCAATTCCTAATATACTCTTTTTCCATATAACACACCTATATTTATTTATTCTGCAATTCCTAATATACTCTTTTTCCATATTACACACCTATATTTATTTATTCTGCAATTCCTAATATACTCTTTTTCCATATTACACACCTATATTTATTTATTGTGCAATTCCTAATATACTCTTTTTCCATATTACACACCTATATTTATTTATTCTGCAATTCCTAATATACTCTTTTTCCATTTTACACACCTATATTTATTTAAATGTTCTTTGTGTTGAAAAAATAATAATGTGAAAGCCTAACTAAGAGTGGAATTCAAAATAAATATATAAATGTAGTATGTCAGCTTTTGTCAAGCCATTTCCCAAAACGCAAACTTAAAATCCTATGTTGGTATTTTATTTTACGAATGGATGGGAGCTTCTGATATTGTTCTAATTGGCATATTTTTTTATTTTTAAATTTTATTTGACAAAAAATTTCCGTGTTTAAATATATTAGAAAAATAAATATGTTTAAAATTTGAAAAAGATACTTATCAAAACGTAGATACATATAAAAACTCCACTCAACCAAAAACAAGAGACAGAACATTTTCGATAACCTGATATGAATGATAATGTGGTTAGCGATAAGTACTTCAATAAAACCACCGGAATTTCAGTATTGATGTTTGTAAACGGATCACGGATCATACCGTTTTAAGGAATTTACCACAAAACACAATACGTGACGTGATATCCACTTTACAGAAGAAAACCGTGAAATTCTTCTGAAACATGTTGTCGCTTCACTTTTCCGATTTTATTGAAAAAAATAAATAAACGGCCCTGCGATTCGTAGGTTCATTCATTAAGGATCATTAATATATTTAAACTGGATCACAATTTAAAAAATATATGTATGTATCGTATTAACCTTTCAGGCCTCGGAAGGACATTACTAGCCACAGGCATCATATTCCATTATAGCCTCTGAAGGACAGGTCTGACCGGGGCGTCAGTACATTATAAAAATATATATATGTATCGTATTAACCTTTCAGGCCTCGGAAGGACATTACTAGCCACAGACATCATATTCCATTATAGCCTCTGAAGGACAGGTCTGACCGGGGCGTCAGTACATTATAAAAGTATTTTTATCCTATTTTCTATAATGCGTAGGCATGTGAAATGTTCGTAATTAGAAAGATAAATAATTATTCTTCACAAATCTAATGTTCATAGATTATTACATGAATAAATTTTTTTAAAATTGTTTTTAAAGTGTGTGATTTCGAATTTCGGCATTTTTTCATTGTTAGTTGAAAGTTAAACCATTTAATTTTTTTATTGTATAAACGGTGTAATAAGTAAAGTAACAGTTTTATTACTTATTACCTACACAAAAGGAATGTGTTTTATAAATATCGAATTATTTCAAAATTGTGGACGCTCCGAGTCAAAATGTCCTTGTAAGTTTTTTTGTTAACATTTTCGTGTTTGATATTGAAATTTTTTTTTTTTAAAGATCAATATTTTTTCAAATGCAACAATTTCAAAGATAATTTAATCTTGTTTCTAAAATAGTATTTCTTTTAACGACAAAAATAAGTAATATGTAGCACATTTTAGATACCTCGGGAGCATTTGGAAATTCCAAGAAAATTCACCATGTCGTTGGGACTTGTTGATAAAAAATATTTAAAAACCTGAGGGTTAAAAAAGGTCGCTGGGTAATTTAATGAAACAATATTATTAATACATTTTAATTATTTGACAACACCAATAATAATAGGTTCGTACACATAATATTCGAGTCTTAAAGATGTTTCAAGCTGGTAGGTACATTCCTTCCAAAATATGGATTTTACACGTGTTTTAACATTTAACCTCCAGTGTAATTAATTTTATACAAATTACAAGCAAGAAATCGTTGAAAACTTCCTGGAAATTATACCTTTCCTTGAATACTGTAATCGTAATAATATGAATAAAATTGTTTTAAAATAAATATTCATAATTAACATAGTTAACTCTTGTTATGAGGTTGAGGGAAATGGGAGTAGTAGTTGATTTATCTAGTAAGCCGGGTGAAGTTTGCCCTGATGATTACCAACCTCCGATGGGAAAGGGCACCAAAATATTCAGAAATTATTAAAATACTACTTTCACCCCGCCATGCGTTGCTGTGGCTCAGTCTGTCCGTGCAGATGGAAAAACAATAGCGAGTGTTGCTTTACGTCAAACAAAAGACGCAGTTTAAAAAAAAGCACGTGTGTCCTAAACCTATCAAAGGTGACATCTATATAATACAATAGTATGAAAACATAAGCATAGATACTTATTGTTACTGAGCACATATGAGTACAGTCATTGTTAGCAAAGCAACGTAACATTTCGATTCTGAATGAATGACACTTAGGACGTAAAGAATGTTCCAATGTTTTAAATTTATGAATTCTAAGAGTCCAAAGATATTCACATCGTTTCTGAGCCCTAAGCGAACACTCAGTTCGCCCTGCTACCATCATTGGCAGGATTGGAATTTAGATAATGGTGCCGCAAAAGTTATGGGGTTCTAATCGGGAGAAATAAACTACAAGAAGATTAAAAGTTAGGGGGCTAAGAAATAGACATATCGTCAGTACACTAAAGATAAGGTGTTCTCTTATCATAATTTATAATACAAAACTAAACATCTTTATGATTTAAAAAATCACATTTTGAACAGAACAAAATATTTAAAAAATGACAATCTCCGAGCTGAAGGCACCTTGTAGCGGTCGCTCTTCCCACAGGCAAATTTGGGTACATATTTGTGCATCTCATTCGATAGTCCAATGTTGTGGCATAAAATGTGTAGAGTAAAATGAGATGGATATAAATAAGGATATGTTATAGGAGGCAAAAAGATTTATTTTTTTTATGAATTTTTCAATGTTCAAAATATGCGATGCTTACTTACGATACGGGGCCCAGCTGTTAACTTATAATTCCATTCCATTCAACTCCAATACACCACAAATAAATTGTACTTAGAAAATATCAAATTGAAAAACAATTAGTGTTTAACCCATCTGCATATTAATTTTTATTTGTGACATCTATGCATAATTGAGAAGAATTATTACTGTGCAGTATTGCACCACATATTTCCCCAAATTGAACACTTTTTATACTTCTATATAGATAATAATTTTATTGTGAACTATCTAAGTATGTGGCAATGGGGCAAGCAATATACCGATGCGAAAAAAGTGTAGCCCCCCAATCTTGGCGGCAGGTATGCCATTGGGTTAATGCAGCAGCACATAACCGGGGTTTCTAAATATTGGCACATTTCAGAACACCTTCGTAACCTTCACTGGCTCAAGTGCCTTGAAAAAATCCAGTACAAATGGTGCTGGATGGTGTTTAAATCCATCAATGAAATGGCCCCACCCTACATCTCTGAACTATGCATCCCGGAAAATACTGGTCTGAGGCAGTCAACTCTTGGGTCAGAAACATCATCAGTTGTAGGCAGACTGATGGAACCTAAGCGTAAGCCAAATACTATGTTTTGTGATCGCGCTTTCGGAGCATCTGGGCCGAAGGCTTTGAATAAACTTCCTCCGGAAATAAGATCCATAACAAGTCCAACAGAATTCGACTCTAAACTAAAAACTTTTTATGCTGTCATACCCTTAAATTAAATATACCATTCCTGAGAGAAAGTCCAATTATATCCAATTTTCCAAGTATGTCCTAAATCTTGTATCTAAATTTCGCAAATAAACAAATAGTTAATGTTAATTAAAAAAAAAATACTAAAAAAACGCTAACGTTGATTAAATACTCAAACATGATCGGCTGTTTGGCTTGTGTATGAGAGGAAATTTTGGTAAGCCGAAGCTTAGAGAGTTGGTTTTTACCCTGTTTGAGAAGGTTTTGATCTGTTAAATCTGCCATGAAAAGTTGCAGTCGCAAGCAGTTTTAGTAAATAATTTTTGCGCCTATTTGACGCGATTGCAGTAACTTCAACATAAGCATTAGACCAGAGGTCGGCAAACTTATTTGCCAAAGAGCCAAATATGTACATTACAACGATTTAAAAAAAAATAAGAGCCAATTCTGTTTTTTTGATTTAGCAAACATTTATTATAATTTCAGCACTTTATTAAATTACGGGTACCTACACTGAATAAAACTTTATATCATATTTAATAAACATTTTATTCGTTGATAAAAAAAATATATTATTAAGGAATCCATAATGAGGCATCTCATTCAAAAATCAAAACAAAAGATAGGTCATTCTACCTCCGTGGAACATGAAAACAAATATCTAGAACTATAACAAAAACCTAGATCTGTGAAAAACAAATAATATCCAAAACCAATAATATTATGGACAAACACCGAGATCTGTTAACCATTGTTAAAAATAAAATAATTACTATCGTACATTATGAATATTATGATCAAAAGCATTATAAGAATTAGTTAAATATTTTAATATTAAGTATTACACTATTACGTAATTATGATGTATTACCTATTAAAATATTAAGTTGAGATATAATTATTTTATTACAAACAAATAAACAGGAAAAATGAGAAATTTCTTACAATCAAACTGATTGATCAGTTTTGTAAGATTTAAGTAACGTAAAATATTGTACAAAGAAAAATTAAAAAAACAGATTAAAAATAATATATATTAAACCATGACAATGACAATCATAATAAGTACTTAATGCGAACCATGCCCTTGCATCTCCTTCGAAAGTTTGAGTAAGTCAGGTTTGTATGTTGTTGTTCTTAATTATAGGCACGATTCCAGGTTGTCATCAATAAGACGACTTCTCAGTTTACTTTTGATAAAGTTCATGCTTGAAAAAGATTGTTCGCATGAATATGTAGAACTAAAAACGGATAGTACAGAAAAAGCGAGTTTTTTCAGCTGGTCATAACAGTTGGGAATACTATTCCAAGCGTTGAATATGATCATGTCTTCCTTCTCTAGGTCTTTCAAGGTAGACCACTTGTGTTGTGAACTAAGCTCACATTTTTTCTTCTCCAGTATTTCTAAATCAACACAAAGACGTTCAAATTTAGAGCTCCATAATTCCTTATTTTTTAAATCCAGCAATTGTATTTCAAAGTTACCAACGTCAATGCCAAAAGGAGAAAAATTCAAATCTGTTATCGAAGCATTAAGAGGATGTTTGACGAATGCTAAGGTCGCTCTGCTGTTTTTAAATTCCTGAAACCTGCTGAGAAATGCTTCCCTCATATTTAAGATGGTTGTTTTGAAGTAGTGCTTGTCAATGAAAGAATTATTTTCTTGGCGATGCTTCAGCAGACTCGGAAAGTGAAACAATGTTTCCCTTGCAAAATCTTCAGCAAAGGGGGATAATTTGTTTTCAAATGAAACGACTTCTTCTAACATCGAAAAAATTGTATTTCCTTTCCCTTGTAGTTTATGATTAAGTTGATTTAGATGAGACGTAACGTCTACCATGAAATTAAAGTTTTGAATCCACTTATCGTCTGTTAGTTCTGGATAGTTAACACCCTTCTCGAGGAGAAATGCTTTGATTTCTTGAAACAGCGATTCGAAACTCTTTAAAACGTTCCCTCTTGATAACCAACGTACCTTGTTATGAAGCAGAAGATCACCGTACTCACTCTCCATTTCAACTAAAAATTCTTTGAATTGGCGATGATTAAGAGCTTTAGCTAAAATGGAGTTAACAATCGTAAACACCAATTCCATAACTTTACAAATTTCTTTTGGAAATGTCTGCGCACAAAGCGCTTCTTGATGAATGATGCAATGGTAAGCAAGTATCTCGTGATTAATTTTTTCTTTCAAAAGAGCAACAAACTCCTTTCTGTGGCCGGTCATACTTTTGGCCCCGTCTGTTGAAATCGACACAATTTTTTCGAGAGAAATTTGATGTTTATCCATACATCCAATTACAGCGTTTGCGATATCCTCCCCACGCGTCTGACCTTTGAGTGGCAATAATCCTAAAAGTTCTTCTTTAGGACCTGTATGAGAAATAAATCTTACAAAAAGCAAAATTTGCGCTGTATCATTTATGTCACAAGACTCGTCAACTGCTATTGATAAAGCCGAAACCAATTTTAGATCTTCGATTTGCTGGATGGTTATATTCGAAGACATTTTAAGTGTTCTATCTTTCATTGTTTTGGCAGACAACGGTAACTCTTTAATTTTTTTTTTAATTTCTGCCTTGTTCTTAAAATCCCGAAATAGTTCTTCGGATGCCTTTACAAAACAACTTTTAATGTATTCGCCGTCTGTGTACGGTTTCCCTCTCTTAGCAATCTCTTGACTAACAACAAAACTTGCCATATTAACATTACTGAAAGATTGCATCCAGTTGTTAAATATAGAAGTTGATGTCTCTTGAGTCTTCTAGAGTTCCTCAACTGCTTTCTTCCTCGCATTACCGACAGGATATTTATTGCTAAATGAAGTGTGTTTATTTTTAAAGTGTCTCTCCAAATTTGACTTCTTGTTATGCGCCAATTTTTTCTTACAAATAAGACATGTCGGAAGGCCATCTAAGTTTTGAATAAACGCAAAAGTCTCGATCCACTCAACTCTAAATTCACGGTTTTTATCTTCCGTTTTTCTTTGCTTCTTTTTGGTAGCCATGTGAAATGGGGACCTATAAAAAATCCCAAAAATATTTTTTTCCGTCACTAATACTAAATAGCTATCATATTATAATATCTTTTTTTCCGCTACCAACACTAAATAAATATCATTATAATATAAATTATTATCATATACATATATAAAATAAATTGCTATCCAACGCCAACCAGACTTATTGAAACGCGAGAAGAGTCTCCCTCGCACCGCGCACCCCGCAGTCGTCACCCGCCGATACCATCGGCGCGTCTTGCGCGCCTGTCCGTGAACTTTTGCGCGGGAGCCGCACTTAAGAGGCTAAAGAGCCGCATGCGGCTCCGGAGCCGCACTTTGCCGACCTCTGCATTAGACCATGTTGGTTGTTGGTTGGGGTGGAGCATTCAAAACTTCTCTCTTACCTTTAGAAATCATCCCAAGAATATTAATACAAATAATTTTGAAAAAACCGTATGATTACCCCACAATTAGATTATTTCAAGAATTTAAAGTCCCTTCACTTCATATTATTTATAAAAAATAACTCTTTTACAAATACATAAAGATTGTTTCAACAATGACAACTTAATAACTTTTTCGAACAGCAATAGACAAAGTATTCTTGGCTCTATAACTATCCCGCGCTGTAACACCACCACAGCCCAACAATTTTATAAATATTTTGGCGTCAAATGGTTTAACCAATTACCCCTTAACTTAAGATTGGAAACGAATTATAAATAATTCAAAAGCTCAATAAAAACACTATATCAATAGCATATTAAAATCGTTTATACTTAAAAATACAATATAATCTCTCAATTATTGTTATATTGAAATCCTTTTCTCTTATTTCTTATTCTTATCTCTTTCCTTCTTTTACATTATTGTAACTTGTAGTTGCAGGGGCAGTCCCAGCGAGCCAGCATTTTCTTACACATCACTTTTACTTTCTTTCTACATCCTTTTCTCTTTTCTATTTGATATAATTTTGTTATATATATGTATATGTATGTATGTAAAAAAAAATAAAAATTCTTTTCATGATCTTTAGGCTCATAGCGCACTAGCGGCTAGGCCGCAGCGGTCAGGTCGCGGCGGCCATCGAGATAGATACATTAATATGAAATCGCCATAGAGCACGCGCACCTGGCCGCACGCAGCCAGCGGCCACACCAAGCCGCAGCGGCCAGCGAGATCGAAGCGACGCATTTGCGGCCCGTGTTCAGTCGCTGGCCGCTGCGGCCAATGTGATCTATTGCATTGTAGTTAAGGCTCATAGCGCACTAGCGGCTAGGCCGCAGCGGCCAGGTCGCGGCGGCCATCGAGATAGATACATTAATATGAAATCGCCATAGAGCACGCGCACCTGGCCGCACGCAGCCAGCGGCCACACCAAGCCGCAGCGGCCAACGAGATCGAAGCGACGCATTTGCGGCCCGTGTTCAGTCGCTGGCCGCTGCGGCCAATGTGATCTATTGCATTGTAGTTAAATCACCATTGTGCGCGCACTAGCCGCGGCGGCCGCACGTATTGTGGAACTACAACGTGATTTGTGATCATCGCGATGTTTTTCGACCTTAGAGTAATAATATACTTACTTATATTACTCTAAGCTTTCGACACGGAAAGATTTATAACCGAGATTGAGACAAGGAGGGCGTTGTGGGACATGTCCTGTGAAGACTACGCCAACCGAGACTTAAAAAGGATGATGTGGGAAGAGATCATAGAAATATTTGGTAATGAAAAATTAACAATAACAGAAAAAAACGAACTCGGTAAGAAATGTTTATTTTATTGTGTTCTCAGAGCTACTCGATTTTGCCACGGGAGTTGTCCTTCACCCACGAAGTAGTCAGCAAATAGATCTCTGTTTTGTGTAGATGTTCTATTTCCTCTTGAAGGCTGGCAGGGAGGTATTCCTTCATTAGTCAGGGGAATATACAACGTGTCTTCGAATTTGTACCCATCTCGCTCCCGTACATAGTTATGAAGGACGCAACATGCTTTTATGATTGCAACAGCAAAATCTCTGTGTACATCAAGAGGACGATGAAAAATTCGCCACTTTTTGGCTAGTATCCCGAAAGTACATTCTATGTACCGGCGCGCACGGGAAAGGCGGTAGTTAAAAATTCTTTTCTTGTCTGTCAAATTTCTTCCGGCATATGGTCTCATTATATTTTCTGAAAAAGAGAATGCTTCATCGCCAACTATGACAAAAGGCAGAGGCACACCTGTTTCAATTATCGGTCTCTTGTCAGGCATGTCTAAATCATTATTTGTAAGTTTTTCATAAAAATGCGACTTCTAAATACCGATGAATCGCTGCATTTTCCATATGCGCCGACGTCTATGCAAATAAATTTGTATTTGGCATCGCATATAGCCATCAGCACAATAGAGAAATAGTTTTTGTAGTTATAATATAGTGACCCTGTATGGGTCGGCTGAATGACTCTTATGTGCTTTCCGTCCACAGCTCCAGTACAGTACAGTTACAGGAAATTGCGAACTGTCCCTAAATCCTTCACTTATTTCTAGCCATTTGTCTCTATCAAGTTTTGGAAAGGCAATGTCTTTTATATTTTGCCATATGGCGACGCAAACCTCAAGTACAATTTCCCGAACAGTTGTGTGTCCAATGCGAAATGAATGATTTAGTTCTCTGAAGGAGCATCCAGATGCTAGGTATCTGGAACAAACAAACACGTTATGATACCTTTTTTTTAATTTCCAGGTAAGTCACTCCAAAAAAAATGGAAAAATATAAGGGACTCATTCCTCAGGGAGCTACGACGTGTCAAAGGCGCAAAAAGTGGCGCCGCAGCGAAACGTAAATCTCCCTATGTATATTTTCAACACCTGATGTTCCTTAAAGATACGGTGGAACCGAATACAACAAAATCGAACTTAAATGATGCGGAAAATATAGTCCCTCCCACCCCCGAATCAGTATCTCAAGGACAACCAAGATCAAAGAAGAAAAAGGAAGACAATAATTTCGACAAAGAAGATCTTGTTTCGGTTTTAAAAGAAAGCATAAATTCAAGAATTCAACGTGAATCAGTTCTCGAAGACGACAATGACAGATTATTTATGCTTTCCTTAGTAAAGGATTTCAAAAAAATACCCGAATCCGCGAAGCTGACAACCAAGATGGAAATTATTAATCTAATCCACCGAGCTCAAAGTGGAAGCAGTTATACCAACCATCAGGAATATAAACAGGGATATTTTACTAAGAATCGGATAATGGACCACTTCCCACAATGAGCTGCCGCCCTTCTCTGTCACGTCCCAGTGAACTGCCGCCGCCATTGGATTCAGGAAGAGAAGAAAATTCTATCCAATCACCCGAATCAGACTACTCTCAGGCCTCGCAAAATTCAGAAATAATTGAAACGTTTTTTAATAATTATTGAATAACTGCACCTTTGATTATGATAATACAGTACTTAAATACTTTTATGTACCTACTTGTTTCACTTATCTACCTGCATCCTTTTTCATAAAACAGACACTGAGATAAAGAAATAATTTGAATAAAAGTAGATAGGCATAGGCTTACCTTAAAGTTACAACAAGTTTTTCCTTGGCAGAAATGCGCGGGCGAAATTTAGTTTTTTTTTTTTTTTTTTTTTGGTTTTAGGCATTTCACCCTGAAAAGAGTGCTTTGTGCCGGTAGCAGTTAAAGTGGATAAAAAAAATCGGTAAATTTATTAATTTATAAAACAAATTAAATATAGGATTCATTTAGATCACTAAAACAAATTAAATGTTGAATTCATTTAGGTTAATAAACTTACATAAAGCTGTATGAACACGAGAATTGTTAAGAGATAAAATGTATGAAATGTTAAGTGGGGACTGGTGTGTGATTTTAATAAGCCGGAGGTATATGTTCTTGAAAGATGAATGGTTTTTACAGTTAAAGAAAATGTGGTCGAGGGTTTCCTCTTCCACACCGCACTGGCAGACCGGATCATCCAAAACTCTAATTCTAGCCAAGTGAGATGCAATTGAACAGTGACCAATTCTCATTCTCGAAATACATGAAATGAATCGTTTTGACAGTTTTTTACCGTGAAACCATGGCTTAGCAGGGATATGGTTTTGAATTCCAGCATAGAAAGATCCAGTTCTTATTTTGGAGACTGCCCAATTTTCTTCCCAGGCACGAGTTATCTTGGATTTAAGAATCGGGAAGACATCGGAGATAGGAATTCTAAAATTTAGTGGGATAGTTCCGGAATCTGAACCAGATTTGGCGAGAGAATCGGCCATCTCATTACCCTCGATACCCAAATGGGCAGGGACCCAGGCCAATATCGTCTCAAACCCAGATTCACTTAGAGAATTGAGAAGATTTTTTATTTTACATATTATACTGTCTTCCGGATAACATAGAATATTTGACATAATTTTAGTTAGAGCACTTAGCGAATCAGTACATAGTAAGGCTCGATGAATGTTGAGAATCTGGATTTGATTTAGCGCTTGTTCAATTGCAAAGCATTCAGCTGTAAATATGGAGACTTCTTTCGGTAATTTATAAGTGAGATTGATGTTGAAATCTGGACTATATATCGATGCTCCACATCTTTTATTTTCAAATTTGGAACCATCTGTGTAAAGGATGGAAAATCCAGGGAATTTTGAAGCCACAATGCTTTTAAAACAGTCATCCACATCTTGAAATTTATTTGGGGAGGATAAAATATTCTTCCGAAAGTCTGATGTTATTGTGTTCGGCATAAAAGTGATTGCCTTAAATGGAATATTGTATATAGGGAGATTGGGAACTTCTTGAAGATATTGGAGGGAAGATGACAGAGAATTATAGAGATGAAAACTTTTAATTAGGAGAGGAAAACATTTTTTTTCTCTCAATCTTTTGTTAGAATTCAAATTAACACTTAACCGATTAAGACTTTGTTTAATAGGATGATGTGATAACGATAAAGCCTTGAAAATATATTTATTGGCAAGGAATTGCCTTCTGAAATATAATGGAGGCTCCTCACATTCCACCTGAAGCGCATTAATTGGAGAAGACTTCATAGCTCCAATAATCATTCTGAGGGCTTTTGATTGAATTCTTTCCATTTTCTTATCTAAATATTTAAGGAGGGGGTCAAAAAGAAATGTGCCATAATCCAAGTGGCTCCGAACTAGGGAATTATACATTAATTTAAGAGTGGTAGGATGAGATCCCCACCACACTCTGGAAACTGCTCGCATCATTCAGATAATTTCACACTTTGTAGAAATTATCTGAATGTGTGGAAGCCAGGACAATTTATGATTCAAAAGAAGACCAAGGAATTTGATTTGAGTAGCGGTTTGTAGAGGCACATTATCAAAAGAGATTGAGAAGTGGGGAATTTTTCTTTTGCACGTGAAAGCCACGACCCTTGTTTTAGATCCCATTTATTGACAACCAGCTTTTAATATATTGTAAAGCCAAATTCATTTCCTTAGCTGCAAGAATAATATTTTTATGTAACAAATATATAAGGATATCATCCGCAAAGTAAAGTCGCTTGATAGAAAAAGGAATTACTGAGTCTAGGTCGCTTATATAAATATTAAACAACAGAGGACTGATAACAGAACCCTGGGGTAAACCTCTCCATAGTTTGCGCCTTAAGTATTTAGAGGAAGACTCAATAATAATGGACCTATCTGTGAGCAAATTAATAATGAATTGGACTAATTTCGGGGGGATTTGTTTTTTAATTAGCTTTTCTTTCAAAACATTCAGTAAAACATCATCGTAAGCTGATGAAAGGTCAAGGAATGTGGCCAATGTATAAGAATTTAGGGATTGAGAAACTCGGATATCAGTTGTGAATAAACTTAAATTATCCATTGTAGATTTCTTTTTCCGAAAACCATACTGATTTGGTGAGATAATTTCTTGACTTTCAACAAACCACTCCAGTCTGTTTTTTATCAAACGCTCCGCTACTTTCATCAAACATGATGAAAGAGCAATAGGCCGATAAGACGAAATTTCAGATGGATTTTTTCCAGGTTTTAAAATGGGAATGATTTTTTGAGTTTTCCAATCATCCGGAATTAGTCCTGTTTCAAACATATTATTAATAAGAGATAAGAAATATTCAACCGCCATATCAGAAAATGATTTAATGAAACTATAAAATATTCCATCGGGACCCGGAGCAGAGTCAGAAAGGGCTCTTATCACTCGTTTCATCTCATCAATGGAGAAAGGAGCATCTAGCCAGTTAGAGTGAGATGGATACGGCTTAATAGAAGGCATTTCTTCACATCTGGCAACTGATGGGGGGGCTATTTTATCCGCAAATCCTATAAGAATTTCTTCTGATATATGTTTGATTCTCGGCGGAGAATACGATGATCCGAATTTTTTTAAGCTAGACCAAACTGAAGACTGGGGAGTTTCCGGAGACAGGTTCTCACAGAACTTCCGCCATCCAGCGCGCTTCTTATTTTTCAAAATTCGTTTGGTTTCTGCCTGGGCTTTTTTAACTGATAAAAATTTTTCTAGTGTCATACACTTACGAAAAGAGGAAATTGCGTTTTTTCGAGAGTTGACGGAGCGAGTGCATTCCTCGTCCCACCACGGAGTAGAGTGTTTTATTTTAATGTTCGCATTGCGTTTCGGGATGGATTTTTCTGCTGCATTTATAACCATAGAAGGAAACGTCTCACATTGCATTCTGATGTCTCCCGGGGACGATTTTGTTAAGTTAATAAGGTTATCTAGTTCAGAAGAGAAAGTGCTCCAATTCGCATCTTTCGTTCTAAATTTGAGATTATTTTTAACTGGGGGGGAATAAGTGTTAAATTGATGGTGGAAGCGGATTATAATTGGGAAATGATCACTAGAGAGGGGATCGTTTAGGATGTCCCAAGAGCTTTTATATGCTAACGAATACGAACAAAGAGATATATCAACAGCACTTTTCCGTTGATGAGGGGGGGTGAATCTGGTTGGAGATCCGTCATTTAAAAAACATAGGTTATGGGTATCAATGAAATCTAAAAGATTGCGGCCAGAACGATTTGTTATTTCGCTACCCCAAGAAGGGGAATGTGTATTAAAATCTCCAAGGATCATATAAGGGGAACAAATCTGGGTTAAGATTGGTGCCCATTCATTTTCAATAAAAGTCATAGAGGGAGGAATATATATTGACAATATTGTGATATCAGATAAGACAGCTGCTATTATCTGGATATCGTCGGAGGGAGTATGAATATTAATTTGTTTAAACGGGATAGAATTATGGATTATCAGAGCCGTGCCGCCTTTACCATCCGGTCTGTCGTGTCTGAGACAATAATAACCTGGAATTCTTAAGTGAAAGGAGGGTTTTAACCACGTTTCAGAAATGGCGGCTACTGAAACGTCGTGTTCGTCGAGTAATTGAATTAGGTCAGATTTGTTAGCGAAGAGGCTTCTACTGTTCCACTGAAGAACTTTGTTCAGTTTCGAAGCCATTGGGGAGGCAAGATAATAAAGATTTAATGTAATCGGCAGCGTTGGACGGTACAGTATTGTTGTTTGTAAGGATAGAAATTAAAAGGGTAATTAAAGTTTGTATAAAAGAATTATTATTCATTATTTCGGGGAGAGCAGGAGGGGAAGTATTACCATTAATGGCACACCCATTGGGCGTCTGGGATTTGGCATTCCCATTCGGGCTGGCCAAAATATTATTCAATTGTTTTTTATCAAGGTAAGGTGTATATTTTGGTTTGCGTTTGACTGGCTTGAGAATGGTTTCTCTGTGAGAAGATGACGTTGAATTTAAAAAGGTGGTTGTTTGGAAAGGAGCTGAGGACGATGTCATCTCTGCGAATGATTTTTTCGCAGGAGAGATTAACTTTGAGGCCTGAAAGTACGAAATGTTGTCAGTAGCCATTTTATGTTTAATGTTCTTCTGTCTTGTTAATTCCGGACAGGCTAGACTGACCGCGGTATGTGCACCCGAACAGTTAATGCAAATGGGATCATCGGAAGATTTCGGACATTGATCAAATGGGTGACCTTCTCCGCAATAGTAACAACGTGGGGGGGAGCGGCATACGGATTTCGAATGTCCGAACCGGCAACAATTGAAACATTGAACTGTTGGAAATTTATAAACTTCGACGGGAAGCGAGGTATAATAAATTAACACACGAGACGGTAGGGATTGTCCCTCAAATGTAACAACAACAGACTGGGAAGGTTTCCAGATCGTGTTTCCATCAGTAGAATCCTTGTAGTTCAGTCGACGTGCTTTTAATACTTTCAGGGTTCCGTGGAAATTATTCAAAGCATCAACAATTTCAGCCTCTGGGATCTCCGCGGGAATTCCTCGCACAAGACCCATTCTCGAAAGGTTAAATGTAGGGATGAACGATTTATATTTATGATTTGAGAGCGAGTCATTTTTTTTTACAAATCCATTTGCGGAAGCAGCAGTGTTAAACTCGATAGATAATTTATATCGCCCTTCCGGTTTAATTGAACCGCTAACAATACCAAGGTTATTATTTTTTGAGTAAAATACGAATTTTCCAAAATCTATAGGATGAATAAGTTTTCCCTGTTCAGCTCTCTGAACACTCACGATAAATGGACCGGAAGCTGAAGCAGGATAAAGTAAGTCAGTACTTTTTGCATTATCGCTAGTTAAAGTACTTGGCTGGATTGTTATGAAGCGGTGTTAAGTCTTATTTAAAAGTAATTATTTAAAACACCTCTTCAGAACAAGTACCATTCATAGCATTAATTTTGATTAAAATTATAGAGAGCACGGTCTGGCAACAAATAGACCGCCGGGCAGTCTATTGTTTGTTTCCGTGTCCTTTCGCGGGGACTCTGGAATTGTTACACGAGCGGGGCGGCCGTGTAATGATCGCACAGTGAATTAGATTATAATTCATTTTTACCCTGGATGGGCGATCGTATTAAAAAAGTGTACATCAGTATTCCTGATGCGGGTTATTCGGTTCTTTTTTACAAAAACCAAGTCGGTGCAGGTTCTATTAAATAAACGTCCGTATAATGGATGACCGTGTGTGTGTTCGTGAAGATCACAAATAATGTTCTACTGAAGTTTATATACGCGATCCCTTGCAAATCGTTATACCGCGGACTCCGGGAAATGAAGCATTCACCTCAAGTGGCGCGATACAAGCCGTATTTTTCTTAATAAGAAACGGATAATAAAATCACAAGCCCGGACGGCACCCGCTCAAGTAATCTGCCGATCAGCTCAATGGATGGATTCGCTCCATTAATGTTACATAAACGATAGACCCGATACGCTCCAGAACCGCTTATCAGCCACCTTGTCGGAGACGCTGGACCCGTCTCCTGGACCAAAGCCCTGATGGTGCCAGCTCGATCTGTCGGGGACAGACCACCGCCGGCCGTATAGAAGCTCCCCGCTCACTTCCCGTAATTAAGTGGTTAATCAGTTTTAGATAGAATTAAAAAACCAATTATTGATCCCTGGGGGTAAGTGCCGAGTCATAATATGTAACATGTTAACTTAAATATATTCTCCATGTTTTATAATGTGCAAAAACAAAACTACAGCTTTCATTTCACTACAATCAGTAGAACCTGAAATCCTTTGTGTGCCCATGCCTTGGCGACAGTTTCATGCTCTGCCCATCCCGAACATTACTCGAGGACCGAGTATTGGCGCGCAGAAAATCTGCAAAGTTCTGGATGGCATTTAATATAAAATATGGCCGGTAACAATTGGCGCCTCAACGTGTTTTGGCTCGTGGTGATTGCATGTTGTGCTGATTTTGGTGAAATGTTTCATGATTAATTGACATAATATTGTATCACTTATGTCTAGTGATTTGAATATTGTTTCATAACCTCAAATACACTCAGTATTCTTGTAACGATAATTCATAATTTGCGTTATTCTATGGTAAAATCTTGCGTAAACTTTCATCTTTCATGAAATCTATGATTTATCTATGCTTTTGTAGCTGTCAAATTTTATGTCAACACTAATTGGTAAACAAGATGATTATATGGGAGGTTATGTCAAACTGTCTAATTCATAATTATTTACGATTATTTTACGATGTCATTCACTTGTTTGATCAAGGCATATTTGCGTTTTATAATATTATTAGATTTTTACGCTAATATACATAATATTAAAAACATTTATGTCGGCGTTCTACAATACAAATTGTAAGTCCACATTACAATCGATATGCGTTTTAATTACTCGTAAGTCAACAAACACTCAATATTATTTATATACATACCTACGTCATTTTTTTTTTTTTTCGCCCAAATTAAATGATATCTTTGATTGACAATTACATTAGGCCGACGTTTAATAACGTTTCACAATATAATAGGGTGGTCCATTTTTCGCAATTCTCATTAGGGTGGAGCATATTTTTTTTAACAATTTTTTTTTGTTTTTTTTCACAATTGTACAATAGAAGTTGAGCTAATATTACGTCTAATGATACTACAGCCGTCAATGAAGAGTTTCTTTTGTTTTATAAACAAAAAAAATTAAATATTTATTTTTCTCTTCTTTTACTTCTTTCTTCCTATCTGAACATCAAAGAACGTAATCATGTCTTCACCAATACCAATACCAAATATCAATGGGGCTTCGAAGGAGGTTCTCATTAAAGAACTTAAAGACAGGAATATTGATCCATCGTCGACTTCTCATGAGTTACGTTTACAGGCGCGCGCTTATAATAAAGAGATTAAAACACCTGCTATAAGTGAAGTGAATTCTGAATCATCGGATTCTGAATTAGACGACACAACCATTAAGAAAGCCCACATAATTAAACAAACGAAGATTATTTATAGGGACTCACACTCAAATAACGTAGACGGTTGGAAACTGAAATATGACGGAAAAAGTAGTGTAAGGGAATTCTTACTATTAATTGAGGAGAAATGTAGGACAAAAAATTTTAACCAGGATCATCTTGTACGCGTTTTTCCTGATCTTTTAGAAGGTTTAGCACTCCTGTGGTTCAGGTCTATTTACACTCAGGATTTGAAATGGGACGATCTTTCAAAACTTTTGATAAGACAATTTGAAGCAAACGACCTTCAAACAGATCTTAAGGTAAAACTATTTAACATGACACAACCTAAAGGTATGTCAGTGCTAGAATTCACTCTCAGAATGAAATCATTAAACAATATGCTTGAAGCTAAACTACCGGAATTAGAACTTTTGCGGTTGGCAAAAAAAGCTTTATTGCCTATGTATACAAATTTACTAGTCTCAAGAGATATATCGACATTCGAGCAATTGACTACTCATGCAGGCAACTTGGAATCTTATGCATCACTGTCGGATGATTTCGTATCTTTCAACGTTTCTCAACCAAAAGTAGACTTACCTGTCACTAATAAACCGGAGAAATTTGATAGTACTGCTAGACAAACACCTAATTTTAATAATAATAATATTCATAGACACCAAGGTTATAGCCAAAATCAGTACAGAAAACCAAATAACAACAATTATTCCAACAACTATACTAAAGTTAGTCTTGGAAACAGAGATAATAATTATAAATACAATAAACCGTCTTCTTCTACTTCTAACACATATACAAAAACTGCACACGAAAATTCTAGAACGTTTTACAATAAACCATTCTGTTCATATTGTAAACTATCGGGACACGTTATAGAAGATTGCAGGAAGAAAAATTCAAGGTCTAACAATCCTAAAGTGGGAGCTATCAATGACAAAGCTCATAAAAAGTCAAAAAACTAGGTCGGAGTCTCTCTTGCTACAAGCCGTCCTTGGCGCAGAGGAAAAGCGAGTGGGAGAGTTGGCTCCGAATAGTTGATAAATTTCTTTCATCCCCATCAACCGGAACAGTGGGCCCGCTGCCACGGGAGATGGCTATTGAAAATGATAACCGTCCTTATACTTATGTACATATTATAAATAATTTCTACAGTGGAATGCTAGACAGCGGCGCTTCATTGTCATGTCTAGGAGGCAATAGTTATAAAATTTTTAAGGAATTAGGTATTAAGTTAGTTAAAGTTAAGTTTAGTGTTTATACAGCGGACGGTTCAAACCAACCAGTCTTAGGGACAATGTCATTGCCGGTCACGTATAAATCATCCACAAAGGAAATTCTTTTCTACGTCATCCCGACATTGTCGCCTTCAATTATTCTAGGAGTTAACTTTTGGAAGGAGTTCCACATCGCACCGGAACTGTTTTCGAAAGCTACTCTTCCTGTTTCGGAAGGAAATATTAGTGGGTTGCGGGCTATTCGGCCAGCCTCATCCCTAACTATTGAAGAGAACAGGGAACTCTCTAAAATAGTTAAAAAATTCGAGTCAATTTCTTTTGAAAAAAAGGGGTTAGGTCTAACACACTTAGTTAAACACAAAATAATTACAACAGGACCACCCATCAAACAGCGGTATTACCCTCTTTCACCCGCACGGCAGAAACAATTAGAAACAGAAGTTGATGAAATGCTAAAATTAGGGGTTATTCAACCTTCTCGTTCACCATGGTCCAGTCCAGTAATAATTGTAACAAAAAAAGACGGAACAGCTAGATTCTGCCTTGATTCTCGAAAAATTAATAACGTCACGGTACGTGATAGTTACCCTCTTCCCTATATTGCGCGTATCCTAGATAAACTGGGCGGTGCCAGATATGTTTCCTCGATTGACCTCTCCAAGGCATGTTGGCAAATAGCCTTGGACAAAAAATCATGTGAAAAGACAGCATTTGTTGTTCCTGGGCGGGGCCTCTTTGAGTTCACTCGCATGCCGTTTGGTTTGAAAAATGCTCCTAGCGAATTACAAAGACTAGCGGATGCATTGTTTGGACCTGATTTCGATGATAATGTTTTTTGCTATTTAGATGACCTTATATTAGTATCGGAAGACTTGAAATCACATTTAAACTTGTTAAATCGGGTGTACGAACGTCTACGAGACGCGGGTCTCACCATTAACTTAAAAAAGTCAGAATTTTGTAAAGCCGAGCTTAAATACTTGGGCTATATGGTGGATTCCCAGGGACTTCGCACTGATCCAAGTAAGATAGATAGTATTAAAGATTTTCCTATACCGAAAAATGCTAAACAAATTCGGGCATTTGTTGGCCTGTGCGGTTACTTTAGACGGTTTATCAAGGGATTTTCAAGCATTGCAGCTCCTTTAACAAGTATTACTGGTTCAAAAAAGGGAATTAGTAATTTTAAATGGTCACCGGAAGCTGAATCCGCATTTATTGCACTAAAGCAAGCACTTACTTCTGCCCCAGTCTTAAGTTGTCCAGATTTTTCGAAACCCTTCGCTATACACTGTGACGCAAGCTCCGTAGGCATTGGGGGGGTATTAATTCAAACTATAGATGGACAGGAGCACCCTATAGCTTATTTTTCGAGATGCTTAAACGTTCACGAACGTAATTATGGAATAACTGAGCGCGAACTTTTAGCCGTACTAGACTCCGTTACACACTTTAGACCATACATTGAAGGAACTCATTTTACAGTTGTAACCGACCACTCAAGCCTAAAATGGTTAGGTTCTCTGTCCAACCCCAGCGGTCGTCTCGCGCGTTGGAGTTCACGCCTATCCCAATTTTCGTTTGATGTAATTCATCGTAAAGGTACTCAACATATAGTCCCAGATGTCCTTTCGCGAATGGATCTTGCCGAAATCTCGATTATAGATTCAGAAAATATTCAAGATGAGTGGTATCAAAATATTTGGAAGGGTTGTCAAGAATTTCCCCAACGTTTTCAGAACTTCCAAATTCGGGAAAACGAACTATTTCGTCACACGAAGGCTAGTTTAGCACTGTGTGAGGACACTGCGTGGAAAAAAGTAATTCCTCAAGAAAAAAGATTAGACATTTTAAGTAGTGTGCACGAGTCTATTCGATCTTGTCACCCCGGCGTTTTTAAAACTTATAAAAAAGCACAATTACGGTATTTTTGGCCAAATATGTACAGAGACATTAAACAATTTGTAAATCGCTGTACGGTCTGTAAGGCCCACAAAATCAGTACGGCCTCACCTAACGGTATTTCATCACATCCAAAAAAAGTTACACGTCCAATGCAAATGTTATCGTTGGATTTGGTAGGTCCATTACCGAGAAGTTACTCTGGTTTTACCGTTATTTTATCCTGTGTCGATGTTTTTTCAAAGTTTACCTGGCTGTTCCCGTTGCGCAAAGGTACCGCGCGAAGCATTGTGAAGAGTTTAGAAGAAAGTATCTTTCTTGTACATGGCGTACCGCGCACCATTGTTTGTGATAACGGCCGTCAGTTTGTATCCAAAGAATTTAAGGACTTATTAAATAATTATAATATACCTCCTCCGTTTTATAACTCTTATTATACCCCTCAAAATAATGTGGTAGAGAGATATAACCAAACTTTGGGCACCGCATTATCGATATTAGTTGAATCAGACCACCGTAATTGGTCAAAATTTTTACCACAAATACAATCAGCTATGAACAATTCCGTAAATTGCGCTACGGGTTTTACACCTTATTTTCTAATGCATGGTCGGGAGCAAATATTAGACGGTGATTTGCATCGTAACCCTATAGCTGATACGGAATCTAATTTACAAAATTGTACTAGTCAGAGAATCTACGCACAAAAATTAGAAGAACTGTCATCAGTTTATGAGCAAGTCTCAGATGCTTTACTAAAAGCTTATCAAAAAGGAGCAAACCATTATAACCTGCGGAGAAAACATGTTAGTTTTCAAGTCGGAGATAGGGTTTGGCGTAGAAATTTCGTCCAATCAAACGCTTTAAATTACTTTGCACAGAAACTAGCTCCACGCTTTGTGCAAAATATAGTCGTGAAGAAAAAATCAGACTTAATCTATACATTAGCAGACCTCAAAGGTAAGGAAACTGGTAACTTTCACGTGAAAGACATCGTCAAGTCAGAAAATATACCGGATTAATATGTTTCTGATAGTGCTTTGGTGGGTCTGGCCACCCTACCAAGTACTCTCAATTAATTAATATTTCAAATATTTTTCAATGCACGGGAGCACAAAGCGGCTTGATCACCCGAGTTGGAGCGACCCAGCATTATGACAGTCCTTAGTCCTGTCCTAGTTAATTTTCTTTTAGAAAATATAGAAATTTCGTAAAATGGTTAGTATAATCGGTAAATAATAGAAAGAAACATAATAAATTTAGTATAACACTCTAGTATCCTACTCGAGTTTGTTACACGACAATGATGTTGTTCAGATAAGCTTATAGGAAAATAATTTAAAAAAAAAAAAAAAAATGACTTGAAATATGGCTTTGACTAAACAAGTGAAAGTTAGGTAGCATGGGATATATAAACTGCCCAAATCTTGGAATGCACGGTGATACTTTTCCACTATCCCCGTATATTCTAGGTTTCTTAATATATACTTATGTTCATATTGTATACGTTCGCCCGTTACTTAGAAAGTGAAGATGTACCGGTCCAGTACATCTTTGTTTTCTAAGCAGTTTTAAAAAATTTTATTATTAAGAATTGAATTTTACCAAATATATTTTTGTTTACTTTATTATAATTATCTTGTCATGTTTGAAAATGGTATACTTATGTTAGTACTCTTGATATTTTGTTTAATAATTTCATAGTAATTAATGTTACAATTATAAGAGCTGGTTCAGCATATGTCTTTTCCTTAAATTCCTTCTATAACTTTAGTTATATTAAGTAAAAGTAGGTTTTATCTATAAATTAGTACAATAATACAATTTTCTACCAATTGCACCATTTACAACAATGGATGTATACAATTTTCTACCAATTGCACCATTTACAACAATGGATGTATACTACTACTAATTGCACCACATCTATAAGATTGGTTGTTGACAGTTCCACTCGATTAAACCACCTTACACACCTGCGTGTGTGTAAAGGTTAAAAGTTTTTTCTACTATTACGAAATAATGCTTTCCAAGGATGATTATTTTGTCTTATTGTATAAATTCTCTTCGAAAAACTTACCCAATAACCAGGTCAGGTAGAGTAGATAGAATTTCTTCGAAGTGTGTTTTATCTCCAACGGAGAAGTAGACTCAGTGAAAAGTGAGGGTTGATTTACTTCCCTAAAAAAGTGTTGCCTGAGTGGCTTATCGCCCTATTAAAGGGCCAGTGAAGCTTTAACGCTTAAGTTGTTTAGATGTGTTGAGAAGAACAATAATATTTTTTTATATACCTACAGGTTTACCTACAATTTTGTTTAAGAATATTTTCCGTCACAGATGTAACGCTAACGGCAGTCTTCGACAATCGTCAATTTATCATCACCCGGTATTCCGATACTGTGGGTGCTTGCAGACTCCGTTCACGTAATATCTTCTAAAATTTGTAATTAAGTTACATTAATCTTAAGTTATCTTTAAGTTCTAGAATGGATGAATCGCAGGCTCAACCATCCGGCTGCACGCTCGATGGGTGCGATTGAAGCTGCGGCACACCCATTCATCATAAGTTTTGCTATCCAAATCGTAGATTTTGTCTTATTCCTTACTTATCTTACAAATTATGATGCCCATGTATAATTGTTGATTGTTTTTTTTAGAAACCCAGAGGATCTTTTCAAGCTTAGTTATTGCAGTTGTAGTTTTTTTTAGAGTTGTATTAATGTTTGGGGACAAACATTTGTGTGGCGCGGGGGGTAATGTTATGAAGCGGTGTTAAGTCTTATTTAAAAGTAATTATTTAAAACACCTCTTCAGAACAAGTACCATTCATAGCATTAATTTTGATTAAAATTATAGAGAGCACGGTCTGGCAACAAATAGACCGCCGGGCAGTCTATTGTTTGTTTCCGTGTCCTTTCGCGGGGACTCTGGAATTGTTACACGAGCGGGGCGGCCGTGTAATGATCGCACAGTGAATTAGATTATAATTCATTTTTACCCTGGATGGGCGATCGTATTAAAAAAGTGTACATCAGTATTCCTGATGCGGGTTATTCGGTTCTTTTTTACAAAAACCAAGTCGGTGCAGGTTCTATTAAATAAACGTCCGTATAATGGATGACCGTGTGTGTGTTCGTGAAGATCACAAATAATGTTCTACTGAAGTTTATATACGCGATCCCTTGCAAATCGTTATACCGCGGACTCCGGGAAATGAAGCATTCACCTCAAGTGGCGCGATACAAGCCGTATTTTTCTTAATAAGAAACGGATAATAAAATCACAAGCCCGGACGGCACCCGCTCAAGTAATCTGCCGATCAGCTCAATGGATGGATTCGCTCCATTAATGTTACATAAACGATAGACCCGATACGCTCCAGAACCGCTTATCAGCCACCTTGTCGGAGACGCTGGACCCGTCTCCTGGACCAAAGCCCTGATGGTGCCAGCTCGATCTGTCGGGGACAGACCACCGCCGGCCGTATAGAAGCTCCCCGCTCACTTCCCGTAATTAAGTGGTTAATCAGTTTTAGATAGAATTAAAAAACCAATTATTGATCCCTGGGGGTAAGTGCCGAGTCATAATATGTAACATGTTAACTTAAATATATTCTCCATGTTTTATAATGTGCAAAAACAAAACTACAGCTTTCATTTCACTACAATCAGTAGAACCTGAAATCCTTTGTGTGCCCATGCCTTGGCGACAGTTTCATGCTCTGCCCATCCCGAACATTACTCGAGGACCGAGTATTGGCGCGCAGAAAATCTGCAAAGTTCTGGATGGCATTTAATATAAAATATGGCCGGTAACAGGATGTTACTATTGGTGTTAAGGTCGTTAGGGGTCGAGGTTTGTTGAATCGGCGGCATAGATTTAACTTTCGATGGAATGTGAAGGCTACGCGATGGTCGTCGTTTACGAGATGGGAGCGTAACAGAAACCTGGCTCGTATTAGATTCCGAATCAGAAAAATCCAATATCGACCCTGGGTCCGGAGGTCTATCCTCGTCTTCCTCTATTATATAAAAAAAACTTAACTTTTAAAAATTAAACTGAAAAAATAATACGCAGTCTATTTCATTGACTGTACAAACAAAAACGGACTAGCCGTAAGCAGGAATGCAAACAAATAGGTATACGATAAACAAAATTAAATAAAATGTAACAATAAACTCTTATCTGTATGCGGCGCAGGAACGGGCGAACGGTACTAAGCAATAGTTAAGTTACCCACAACCACTGTTGACCGCGGCTCGAATCGGACTCCCGAAATTTAGTTACAGTGCCGGTGATTGATGGACTTAATTTTCTTAACAGTTCTTCAAACGAAGACTTGGTCATCCGCAAATAATTAAAGAACTTGTCATCATATTGCTGAAGGTCGGTGAAATAAGTATGAAATAATCCCTTTGTTCGCCTTTCACGTAGCAAGGGATGAACCCAATATTTTTTCCTTTTCTTTTCCCGCTTCTTACTTATAAGATACAAAAGCACTGATATTTCCTCAACGTCCATTTTGAAGCGCGCTGTATATTCAACTGACGATCGTAGCCACGGTTTTGGCCGCGTTGCAAATCGCAATCCCTGCGGCCAGGCCGCGCGTCGTGGCCGCGCTGCCAGGTCGCTAGTGCGCGTTGGCCCTAAACTCTCTGAAAAAATATGTTAAATTATTATTTACACGCGTTTCTCCGCCTTTTTAACACGAGCATTTGCTCTAAAAAAAGGTGTATCACAATGTACTGTAATGTATTGAAAAGAAAACAAACTTAATGTAATGTAATAACATGTAATTGTAAATTTAATATTAAATAAAGAAAAAGAAAAAAAAAAGTATTTATATTCCATCCGTTCACGTGTTTTGTTTTCAGGCAAGAGGTAAACACTCTCAAAATCAAATCATTGGGTCCCCAATGGGTACATTACTGTACTTTTTGAATCAGTATATGAAATTATGGAAGTTTATGATTGTGAGATATAATTATTGAAGATGTAATTAAGGTAAATATTTTTTCTACTTCTGTTTATAAATAATAAAATTAGATACAGACCAGAAACTCGTAATAAATTGTACGTGACTTCTGTATTTCCTCCCTCTTAAAACATGGATCTCTTCCAGACCCAGTTTCATTCCTTCCTTTTCCTCAAAAAGATCCTCGACATAGCATTCTTAGAGACGACACAAGCTCTGAGAGAAATGATTGGATTCTTCATGGAATCCTGTGGAGTTATTTAAAAAGAACATCATCATCATTTAATGGCCAATGCAAAACGAACTTACTCGGTTTTTCCAGTTACCTAACCATCACGACAGAGAGGACGAACCGCCAAACAATTCGGTTTTGGTACACACTCCTTGCCTCATTCACATTAATACATCGTCTCATACATGCTCTTCTATTATTCTGACTCTTGAGATCTTCCTCGGGCGTCCCTCACTTCTGCTGCCATCCAGTTACCAATATATTAAATATATCTCTTCAAATGGAAGCATTTTAAGCAAGTTAATAATAGGATGTGTATATTTCCCGCCATCTTCTAATTCACAGCTTTATAAGAATCACGTGGAAGATGTAGAAATTTTAAGGTTTAAATATCCTAGTGCTAAACTTATAATAATAGGTGATTATAACTTGCCAAATATATGTTGGAACCATGACGACCCCGAATTATCTGCTGTTAATTTGTCAACTACAAATCTCAGTGAGAGAGAGATTCTGGGTATGTCGAATTACTTATCAATCCCACAATTAAACACTATCACTAATATAAATAGTCGTCTTCTTGATCCAGTGTTTTGCAGTGAGCCCACTGCTACCGTATGTAAATCCTTGGGTGAACTATTGCCTATAGACCTTTACCATCCTCCTCTTGATATAATTATTCCATTTATTAACAACACTTATCTTAAAAATGTCAAGTCGCCTTATAATTTTTATAAAGCAAATTTTCCTAAAATTTCCGATTTCTTAAATTCAACAGACTGGTCTTTTCTGGAAAACACAGATATTAACAATAATGTCAATACATTTTATTCCATTCTTAATGATGCCATTGCAAATTTTGTGCCCATTCGACATAATAAAATTTCTCATTTTCCAAACTGGTTTAGCCCCGAATTGATCACGTTAACATATAAAAAGAAAATTGCTCATATAAATTACAAGCGATCCAGAATGTCAAGTGATTACAATAAATTTCAATTGTTAAGAAAGGAGTGTTGTAAAATCTCAAAATTGTGGTATGAAAATTATATTGATAAAATTGAAAATGATATTCGTGTAAACATAAAACATTTTTGGAATTATACTAATTCTCAAAAAATAATAATTCAGGAATTCCTCCTCGTATGAACATGGGAAAATTGGTTGTAATGATGAAAACATTGTAAACTTGTTCGCCGATTATTTTAAGTCTGTGTATGAAGAAGATATACCTAGCAACGCAATTCCCAAATTCTCATCAAATCTTAGTGTGGATATATCTGAAATACGCATAGAAATTTTAAAAAAGGGGACAAAACCGACATTACAAATTATAGACCGATATGTATCCAATCAGCGATACCTAAACTTTTTGAAAAAATTGTACTCTCTAAAATATCTTCCAACATACAGAAAATTATAACTTCCTACCAACATGGCCTTTGTTCAAATAAATCTACTTTAACTAATTTGCTAATATACGAAAACATCATATCCAATTCTTTAGCAAACAGATGCCAGGTTGACTCAATATACACTGACTTTAGCAAGGCCTTTGATAAGGTGTGTCACAAAATATTAATTAATAAATTAGCCACACTTGGAGTTTATGGTAGTTTATTAAATTGGTTTATTAGTTATTTGTCCAAAAGAAGTCTTAGTGTGAAAATAAATGGCACAAATTCTTACACATTTATAGCCACAAGTGGAGTGCCACAAGGCTCTCATTTAGGGCCCATTTTGTTTATTATATTCATAAATGAAGTTTATGATATATTTACTAACATAAAAGTATTACTTTTTGCTGATGATATGAAACTTTATAAAGATTAATAACATAAATGATTGCATTATATTACAAACTAATTTGAGAAATCTTTTTGAATGGTGCTCTATCAACAAACTTGCATTGAACATAAAGAAATGTCAGTTCATTAATTTTTACAGAATAAATAATCCAATATTTTTTCAATATACATTAAATGATAAAAACTTAAATTGCGTCAGGGAAATTATTGACCTAGGTATTTTGTTCGATAGTAAACTAACTTTTGTGTATCATATTAATAACATTATCAATAAGGCTCTTAAGACTCTTGGATTTTTTTTGAGAGTTTCAAAAGACTTCAATAATTTGGGCACATTTATCATGTTGTACAAAACCCTTGTTAGATGCCAACTAGAGTATAACTCTACGTTATGGTCTCCCTTTTACAATATTCATTCCGATAACATTGAAAAGATTCAACATAAGTTCCTGAAGTATATAAACTATAAATTGCATATTCCTGTAGAAAACATTGATTATAACTACTTACTAGATAAATTGTCCCTATTAAAACTTTCTGAAAGAAGAATAAACACAGATTTAATAGTATTACATAAAATACTTCATTACAAAATTGAATGTCCTGAGTTACTCCAATTAATCAGCATCCACATACCCAAAAGATCTTGCCGAAATTTACTACCCTTTTATTTTTACAACACCAGGACACTGTCTTATCAAAATTTCCCGATTCCAAGACTTCACAGTCTCGGAAATAAATATTCTGATCTGGGAGATATATTTCATCTTAAAAATAATCAATATAAATATTGTTTATTTCAATTCTTTTATATCTTCTTCTTAATGTGCCGTATCAGGTGCCTCCAACGTTGGCGATCACTCTAGAAAATTTCTCTTTGTCTTGCGCTGCCCGGAATAGCTCCTCCACACTTCTAATGCCGGTTCACTCTCATATATTTCGCAGCCAAGACATTTGTCTCCTACCAGGCCCTCTGCGACCCTCTATCTTGCCTTTCAATATTAACTGGAGCAAGTGATACTTCTCCCCTCGAAGTACATGACCCAGATATGAAATTGTCCTGATTTTTATTAATCTAAGCAGTTCTCTCTCTGCTCTAGCCCGCCTGAGAATTTCTGTGTTGGTGATCATGTCGGTCCATGGGACTTTGAGTATTCTCCGGTGAAACCACATTTCAAAAGCCTCTAACCTGTTCATGGTATTTACTTTCAAGGTCCATGTTTCACATCCATACAACAAGACCGACCACACATAACATTTTAGCATTCTCTGCCTTAGTTTTAAGCTGATATTATCATTGCAGAAGAGGGATTTCATTTTAATGAACGCAGTTCTTGCTGCTTCAATTCTGCACCTAACCTCTACATCTGGGTCAAGAGTCTCCGTAAGAATACTGCCGAGGTATCTAAATCTTTCGACCTTTTCGACATTGCAACCATTTAACTGTATCACTGATTCAGAGTGATCTAGTCGTCCAAATGTCATCCATTTTGTTTTATTGACGTTGATTGTTAGGCCCCGTTGCTCACCAGCATTATTAACAAGATTTAATAGGTCTTGGAGGTCATCGATACAGTCAGCTAGTAATACAGTATCATCTGCTTATCTTATGTTATTAATGACAACTCCGTTGATCTTAAGACCCTTCTCAGTATTACTTAGGGCTCTTTTAAAGACATAGTTGGAATAGAGATTAAACAATAGCGGCGACAGGATACAGCCTTGTCGTACTCCACGCTGAATGGCAATTGCATTAGATCTCTCATTCCCATGTCTTATTTCTGCTGTTTGGAACCAATACAGGTTTTTTATGAAATTCTGGTCTTTGGTGTCAACGTTACAATCCGCAAGCATTTTCATTAGGTCAGCATGTTTTACCCTGTCAAATGCATTTTCGTAGTCAATAAAACAGGCAAAAACTTCATTTCTTTGGTCACGACACTTTTGCAATAGTACATCGATTGACAATAATGCCTCACGCGTCCCAAACGCATTTCTGAAGCCAAACTGAGTGTCATCCAAGTCCTGCTCGCACTTATTGCGTATCCTGGCATGTATTATTTTAAGGAATAATTTAAGGACATGACTCATCAGGCTTATTAATCGATAGTCACTGCACTTCTTAAGGTATTGTTTTTTAGGCAATGTCACGAAGGTGGATTTTAGCCAATCTTGGGGTATATTCCCTGTGTCGTATATAGAATTAAATAACCTCAACAGGTAGTCAACATTTTCATCATTAAAGAGCTTCAACACCTCAACTGGAATATCGTCTGGTCCGCACGCTTTTCTATTGTCTGAAGTCTTTATCGCATGAAGAATTTCTGATTTTAAAATCGATGGTCCATGCAATTGATCATTGGGAATATTAAGGTCAGGTCTAATATCTTTTAATGTATCATGAATATACTTTTCCCATGTTTGTAAAATATCTTTTTCATCCAATATTAATTTATTGGAATCGTCAACTAAACATGATGGAGTAATTCTTCTAGAAGTGCCTGTAATTTCCTTTAATTTTTTGTGAAGTTTGAATGCATTGTGACTACGACTGTACGACTCTAGTTCTTCACACTGTGACTTCATCCATTCTTCTTTGGCTTTTTTAATTTCACGTCAAATCGTTCTTTGTAAGTTTTTATATTGTGTCTCATTATGTTTGTGTTTACGTCTCTCATCCATTAAGTTCAAAATGTGGTCAGTCATCCAATTCTTTTTTCTAATTTGCTTATCAGCTTTCAAATTTGCATCACAGGTTTCACGTATAACTGACTTAAGGTTATCCCATTATATTTGTATTTCTATCGATGGATCACAAGGGAGTAGCCTAATATTATCGTTCAAAGTCTGAGATACCCTATTTCTGACCACTTCTTCATGGAGTTTCCAGATATCCATTTTATTTGTTTTAAGCGTAAAACAATATCGGCAGTTAACAAAACATGGTCAGAACCAATGTCCGCACCAAGGTACGTGGTGACTCTCTTTGCGGAGTTCCTGAATCTATGGTCTACTAACACATATTCAATTTGGTTTCTGACAATATCATAGATTGTTCCATCCTCCACGTATAAAGCCTTCTTTTCGGGAGTTTAAACCAGGTATTTAATACAACCATATTTTTATCCTGGCAGAATTCATATAGTCTATCACCTCTTTGATTGCTTATGCCTAAGCCATATTCACCAACTATATGAGAGCGGAGACCTTCACCAATTTTGGCATTTAAGTCTCCAATGACAAAATTGACTTCTCCTCCTTTCAAACTTTGCAATGTACTGGCTAGTGAGTCATAAAAAGATTCCACATCACCATCATATCTCACTTCCGCTGTTGGTGCATACACTTGAATAATATTAATGTTGATGGGTTGACAGTGTAATTGTAATAATATTATTCTGTCCGAGATGGGTACAAAATTCTTAACAAATTTTACATACTTATCCATGACAAATACAGCAACTCCGTTTCGACGGTTTCTGACCTGTGGGTCACTTCCCGAGTAGTATAGATTTCCCTTCTCATGTTGGTGTATGCCGCTGCCAGTCCATCTCAGTTCACTAATTCCAAGAATATCTACTTTTAATCTTTCCATTTCCTGTATTGCATTATCCAATTTACCGCTGTATAAACTTCTTACATTCCATGTTCCTAGTCTTATTTTTGAAATCACTATTTTGAGCCGGGAGATTCTTCGCACCCCTGGCCCATTTAAGGGCCGCCCGGGACTTGGGGCCATTGGTTGGTTTCTCTCCATAGTGATATGCTGGGAAAAGATACTGGAGTGGTTTCCCATTGCCTTCTCCAGGGATTTTCTGTAGGGGTTACCTTCCCTTAGCTGAGCTGATACGGTTTTATGGCGCCGGAAACTCGCCATTCGCCCTCTCCTTATCAGCTACGACCATGATGTTAGGGTCAGTGGTCATATTGCCCGGGACTCGCGGGATCATAAAGACTACTCTAGGACGCTAAGGAGTAGGACTTACTGGAAATGTTGCTGATGTTATTGCAAGATGGCGTATAACGGTATTTTATAGGCCCACATCCCCCAGCAGGAAAATGTTCCACCGTGGCCTTTCCAGTCATTGAGCCCCAACATATATATCGAGACACAAATAGACATCTATAATTTCCGCAATATATACATATTTATTTTTTATTTTGAATATCTATTTATGTGAGACTTCTTATCATTTTTACTAATTTATCTTATTTTATTATATTCTTTTGTTGTAACATTTAATATTTTTTCTTTTTTCGTTGTATTATGTTTCCTTTATTGTTTTAATTTTTGTAGAATTTATAATAACTGTGATACTCAACTATTAAACTTTGTAGTGTTTGTTTAGTTTGTAATAAATAAATATTTTTTTTAAATAAATAAAGTATGTGTAACTATAAAAAGAAAAAAAATAACGTAATTTTTACTCGAATAAATTAATACGTTTTTTATACAGAGTTGTCCCTTTGTAAATCACTCGACATTAGTCTTAGTTATAAGTCTCTCTCTATCTATGAAACTTTGTTATGAACCAAAAGTAATTATGTCTAAGTGATCAATGCATAAATTAAGTTGTTAAGCGCCCTTGAGGTGATTTTCTCACGAAAACGGCGCTATATAAATAATCCAATCATTATTATTTACGATAATTTCTAATACTGAGGTTTGTTCGTTGATTTTTTTTCTTAGACTGTTTTTTTAAATTTAATTATCAATTGAATTTTATTAAGATGTATATATATATATATATATATATATATATATATATATATTTTATAAAAGTGTACGTGGAAGTTACATTTTATATATTATTAATATAAAAAGAGCTGCATAATTCATTAAATCAATAATCTCCCCATAGATTTTGAATTATCAGTTACCCAGTGCGTTGTTGTGTAAAAAGACTCATAAATTTGTTTTCAAGTTGATATTTATCTAAAAGTTAATTCCTACCATTAAAAAACTCCCGGTGTTATTTAAGAATTGGCATTGGTGTTATTTGTTCAAAAACGGCACTATACGAATCGTCCAAATATTATTATTATGTAGTGAAACTTACGTCAAAGCAGGCCATTGCATATCATGGTACTGGCAATCGGACACCGAAAGTTTGCAAGTAAATCTTTTGTTTTACAATTGAATGAAATGTGTAAAAAAAGGTTTTTTTTATTCAATAAACAACATCATATCAAGAATTATTTTTTTTGGAAATCAACAAAATTTTTATTTCTTCATATGAAGCGGTTACTTTGTGATGTGACATTATAATTTAAAATTAAACAATAACTTTGTAAACATCACTTATAGGTAAATACTTAATGTCGACCGGGTTTCACTACAACCGTAGCTTCATCAGGACTGTAGCAGGACAGGACTGTATAATACTATTATACAGTCCTGATGTAGCTACGGTTGTAGTGAAACCCGGTCGACATTAAGTATTTACCTATAAGTGATGTTTACAAAGTTATTGTTTAATTAAAAAAAAAATTATTCTTACCTATCTATTTCGTGTATGAAATTTATTTAAACGATACGAAAAAATCTCCACTCAATTCGCAAAACTGGAGAAATAACTTTCGTTTCCGGTGTATAGTCTAATACAGTGATGGGCAAAGTACGGCCCGCGGGCTAAGTCCGGCCCGCCAGGCTAGTCAATCCTGCCCGCGACATTGTTTTGAATAACCCTACCACAATTTACCAATTGAACAAAATGTATTTTCTACGTAGATAGAATAGAATACTCAACGGTTTCCTTCTCATTGTGTTTTAAGTACGGTATTATTGCATCTAATATTAGTTTGCACACAACCTCGCGCTTTGCAGATCGGTAGCATAGCGAATGCATGGCGATGTGAATTGCAATGCGTGTGTTGCTCGGCTAAGTTCGGGACGAATCGGGCGCTACCATTTTCGTTTCCTCTGTTGTCAAGGTCAGTGTTCAATGATTCAATGTTCATCAGTGTAGTTCGGACAGTCATGACGCGACGTCGCGTGCGTAGTCAGTGTCAAGTCACCTCTGCGGCTGTATGCATGGCTTGTGTTTCTATGGTTGTGCTTTTTTGGTAGTGTTTTTGACATTTTTGATCGTTAAAGTTGATTCAGAATGTCGTATTTTTAAAGATGAGTGGACTTGGAAATACTTTTTTACACATATTAAGGATAAACCTGCGTGCCTCATATGCAACGAAGCTGTAGCGGTATTTAAGGAATTCAACCTCTTACGACACTTCATGACAAAACATAACAACGCCACTCATGAAACTATGACCGAAGAGGAACGGAAGCAAAAAGCAGATGCTCTACGTAAGAAATTGTCAGGTCAGCAAAATATTTTTAAAAAACAAAGCTGTTCTCAAAAGCTAGCTACACATGCCAGTTACGTTGTAGCATACAATATTGCAAAAAGTAACAAAGCATTTTCTGATGGTGAATTTCTAAAAACTTGTATGATCCAAGTATGTGACATTTTGTGTCCTGACAAAACAAAGGATTTTGAGACAGTAAGTTTGTCTCGAAAAACAATTTCTTCTAGAATTGAAGTAATTGGTAAGCAGTTTGTCTCACAACTAGAGTCAAAGATAAGCGAGTTTAAATTCTGTTCTCTTGCGTTGGATGAAAGTAAGGACATAATTGACACAGCTCAGTTACTGATATTTATAAGAGGTGTTGATGACAACTTTTGTGTTACTGAAGAATTAGCTTGCATGCGTTCATTAAAGAGAACGACCAAAGGATCAGACATTTTTCAAGAATTTCAAGAAACTATCACGTCTTTGAAAGTACCTTTGACCAAAATTTGTAACATCACTACTGATGGAGCACCGAATATGACAGGGACAAAATCTGGTTTCGTAGGCATGTTTAAGGAATTATTTCCTGGGAACGAAGCTGTGTTTCTTCATTGTATAATACATCAAGAAGCTCTGTGTAAATCTGCTCTAGATATGAAACATGTGCTTGATGTTGTTATTAAGCTTGTTAAACTAAAAAATCAGGTGTTTATAAACTCAACTGTAATGATTGTAATTCCTTTTATATAGGAAAAACTAATAGAAACTTTGAGATCAGAATTAAAGAACATCTTAGGGCTTTAAAGGGAAACTGTGAATCAGAATTTGCGAATCATTTATTAAATAACGACCATACTTTCGATATTAATTCAGGTTTTAAAATACTACATTCTGGTTACAAGGTATCTCAAATCAATAATTTTGAAATTTTAGAAATAAGAAAACACGTGAATATGAAAGCAGATATTATTAATAAACAAAAAAAATATATAAACCCCATTTTAAATATTTTCCCAATTACCCGGTCTTTCCCGTCTAATGACATTTTAATTCCTACTTTGAATAACCCTCCCCCACTCTTTCCCCTCCCCGCTCCTTCTACCTCTTCTTTCTAGACTTAATTTTAATTATAACTTTAGTATACTTGTGCTCCTGATGATGTGAACTTGGTTCACGAAACATGTTGAGATTTTGTATCGAAATAAAGTGATGTAAACTAAGTTATTTGTGTTTTAATAAAAAATAAATAATGCCATCACAAAGTGAAAAGCAGTTAGAAGAAGTTTTCTTCGAAAAATTGTTAATAGCATTCGTTCACGAGCACTCAATCATAGACAATTTCGAGAGTTTCTTGACTCATTGCAGTCTGAGTATTCTGATGTACTTTACTACACTAAAGTAAGGTGGCTCAGTGCAGGACGAGTTTTCGAACGAGTTTGGGATTTAAAAGACGAAATAATTTCTTTCATGGAAGAAAAAGGAATGGACAAATGTGAACATATGAAAGATATTGTATGGCTTTCAGACTTTGATTTTTTTACAGATCTTCTCAGTCACATCAATAAATTGAACCTTAAACTCCAGGGAAGAAATCAATTAATCAATAATATTTGGGGTCATATCAGGAGTTTCAAAATTCAATTGAATCTATTTTCTAAACAACTAGTCAAGAAAGATTTTACCCATTTTCCAAGACTAAAAACTATTGCAGTTAGGGAGGACCAACTTAAGAACTATGAGAAAAGCGTGAAATATCTTTATGAAGAATTTGAACGAAGATTCCAAGACTTCAAAGTTATAGAACAGGACCTGGACATTTTAAGAATGCCATTTAATATGGATTGTGAATCAGTCAAACCAGAATTGCAGCTCGAATTGATTGAGTTGCAATGTAACACTGAATTGAAGCAACTGTTTCTCCACGTTTCCAAAATTGAGTTCTACAAGGCCCTGTCAAAATCAAGTTTCCCAAACCTGAAATCTCACGCTCAGAAGATAATTGCGATGTTTGCATCTTCCTACATCTGTGAACAGGTATTTTCTACTATGAAGCTTCGCAAAAACAGTGTTAGAAACCGATTGACTGACCACCATCTAGCTTCACTACTGCGAATCAGCTCATCCCAGTTTTTACCAGATTATGATAAACTTTTAGAGGCTCAGCCACAGTTTCATCTGTCACATACGCCTTCATACTCTTCTAAGAATAATCAATTTATGTTAATTTTTTACCATCTGATAGTATTATTACGCCAGCGTCTGGACGATCTAGGCCCTCTGATTGGTCGAATTAAAATTGTCTGTTTCGGGTAAATTCAGCTAACTTGAAAATTAAGACACGACTTCATAATAAAATAGGATCGCCTCATAATAATACGAGATTTCTTCAAAAGCATCGTTTCTGCTCATATAATTTTTGGATAATATCGAAGAAAATATGTTTTAGAAAATTCATAATCCATTGGATTAATTACATTACAATGAAAATTATCCACAGTTACGTGATTATGTTTGACGTTTATAAAAAATCACGCGTTCCTTATTCAATATGGCGGATACGCACGGCTATAGATGGCCGACAGAGCGCGCCTCTGGCGGTTTAAAAACGAACCAAATGAATGGCGCGAATATTTAAATATGCAGCTCAAAATATTTGACTACTTACGATTAACAAGCATCTAATAAGAAGATTTCTTCTGGAAGCTTATCACTTTGTAATGGCATTTTTCATTATTATTTATATTTTTTTTGCTTATGAATTATATCTGATTTTATATTGACATGTTTTCTAATTTGTAAAATTTCAAAATTATTTATTTGCGATGCTCTATATCCTGAGTGAAGTATTTTAAGACCTGAATTTTTATCGAAAATGTGATCAATATTCAAAAGATGATTTGCAAACTCAAATTCACTATTTCCATTTAGAGCCCTGCGATATTCTTTAGTTCTGACTTCAAAGTTTCTATTGGTTCTACCTTTGTAAAAGAAATTACAATCATCCCAATTGAGTTTTTAAACTCCTGATTTTTTTGTTTGAATTTTGCTATCTTTATTATTAAGAATATATTTCCTCATTGTTATTAGTGTAAAACGCCAGTTGAATAGTACCAGAATTGTTTTTATATATAATTTTAGAAGTATCGTTATCCACAAGTAGAATTCTACGCCATTGTTTATTTCTATCTTTAGAAAGACCGTTTGAAGAGAATATGTTTAATTTTTTTATTTAGTATTTCAACTATCAATTTATTAGAATAACCGTTATTAAATGCTATTTGTCTTATGAATATATTGTTTTATGGTTATATTCTATTTGTTTTTTTCAGGTCTTAAAATACTTCACTATAAATAATTTTGAAATTTTAGAAATGAGGAAACATGTTAATATAAAAGCAGAT
This sequence comes from Hesperophylax magnus, assembly GCA_026573805.1. Taxonomy (NCBI): domain Eukaryota; kingdom Metazoa; phylum Arthropoda; class Insecta; order Trichoptera; family Limnephilidae; genus Hesperophylax; species Hesperophylax magnus. The sequence goes on from JAIUSX010000035.1 coordinate 2,022,817, forward strand.
ATAATTAACAAGAATTTTTTTATAAACTCTCTTTTAAATATTTTCCCACTTAACTGGTCTTTCCCGTCTAACGATATTGTAATTCCTAATTATTATAAACCCAGCCTACTCTTACCCCTCCCCCCTCCTTCCACTTCTTCTTTCCCAATTGCAATCTATATTTAATTTTTGACTTCGGTGTATACACAATAAAATGTAAACATTATATTTATTTATTTATTGGACAATTTGCATAGCGCCGCTTTTATGAGATATCACCTCAGGGGCGCTATATTGTAATAATCTACCTTTATATATAGATTTTTACTCTCCTGATGAAGGTGTATATATAATCTAACTTTAAACTTTATTAGATACAGTAACAGTTGTAGGTAAAGAATTACCAAATGATTACCGAAAATGATTACCCTCCTTTTATTCATAAACACGGGTACAATTAATCAATATGTAATAATCTATTATTTAAGTCAACTTTGTTATAACTATCTTTAATTGTGACAAACTAAACGATATTGATTAAACTTATAGACATTGACGGTTGTAACACATATTTAAGCACTGCAAGTCTCCTATGAGCTAATTATATTAGGTACGGTTACAGTTAATATCTGTTGTAGACAATAATAGTAGTCAATAATAGTGTTTCATTTGAAATAATCCATCACAAATACGTAAAATTTCATTTATTCAAACAACTGTCATTCTTATTATGCGTAAATTTAGCATGTTATTATTAATTAACTCCTTCCTGTTCCGTGTTTTAACAATATATGTACTCACACTATCTCTGTGAATGTCTTAATATCTATCTATTAAATGTAACTGTTGTTAATACCACTTAAAATGGGCGAAGCCCAACTAAGATACGCCCGCAGGGCCTAGCAGAAAAAAACCCGCGGAGCGGGTTTTTAACTGCTAGTTTTAGCATATAATGTACTCAATATTATGCATGATGTAAAAATTAAAAAATAAAGTACTTAAATCACTTATAAAAAAATATTTTATTAAATTTTTTTTCCGGCCCGCCTAGATAATTTTTTATTTTATCTGGCCCTTTCCTTAAAAAGTTTGCCCATCTCTGGTCTAATATAAAGGTATATATAATTCATCACATCTTTAAAAAGTTATATAAAGTCATGGAAAGTGATGAAACAAAAACTTTATTAACTGGGTTATGTAGGTTAGGTTATGTTAGGTTAAAAAAAAAATTCATCGTTTCTAATGACTTTATATCACTTTTTAAAAGTGTGTTGAATTGTCACTGTGTTGAGTTATCATGTAAGCAGTCAGTCCATGTAAATACTCGTAAATAAGAAACCAATACGCATGAGAAACTTAAAACATTAAATGAAAAAAAAATACTCATGGATCGAATTCATTCATGAATTTAGAAAGGCGAGACATGTCAATAATGTGAGAAAAAATCTAGTCTGAGTTGCTCGTATTATTGCCGCTGTCAGAAAGTGGACGCTAATTTTGCAACCAATTAGGGTAAACATAAATAGACTGTAAGGGTAGACTGGAGGGTGACAAGTAGTAATCTCTTAAGATTTCTGCAACCCTTGGGTGCTTTTAGGATTTGTAGGTCGATGTGGATCTGTGAAAAGGACTTCTAGGGTAAATAAGTAATTATGATATTGATATATTAATAATTATAGTTTTGTGATTACGTACGTATCGTTAAATTATTTATAGTCATTTGTAATTTGTTACCTATTAGTTTTACATCCTATGTTTTTTGTCACCAGTTAATTTTTTTTTTTACTTTGTCATCTTTGGAGGTGCTGTGAAATGTCAAAGGGTCTCCCTCATCCAGTCTCTCCCGATGTCCGGTCCGCCAAGTAGACAACCTGAAAGTGTTCAAAATAATAAAAAAAATATTTTTAATTTAATGTACTTGGTAATAATTGGATGTTTTCTGTCCTAGATTAAGCAACCAAAATGTGAAACAATTACAAATCTTTATGTTTTCATCTTTATTATTAAGTAGATGTATCTCTTATTTTATTGCTTTTATTATTTTTATATGTTTTCCAAACACATAACAACTTTTTAGGATTAATATATCTTTTCTTCTCTTTTTTATCTTTAGTTGTATTAAATACATGTCAGTTTATTTAAATTTTGCCAGTCCTAAAACAAGATTCTCTCCTATTCGAACAGACGAAATATATTAAAATGTATATAATATATGTAATATACTGAATAAAATAAAAACATTTACTGGTAGCTGAATAATAACACGTTTACTGCATGCAAAAATGAAAATAAAATTCTCTAATTAACAGCGGAAAGAACACTAAAGTGACCTGCCGTGTAAGCATGGTCTTGTACGAGTATATTATCTGTTTATGCATGATATACCTATATTGCATAATATTAAAGTTTTTTTTAACCTAACCTAACCTACTTAACCCAGTCAATAAAGTTTTTGTTTCATCACTTTATATAACTTTTAAATATATGATGAATTATCATTTTGATGATTTATCCGGTCACCGGTGGATACAAACTGTTTCCCTTAAGTTGTTCAGTTAATAATAATATTTTGATGATATGTATAGAGCGGATTTTTGTGTAAAATTACCTCAAGTATATAATACATAGCCATTAACAGTGAAATATACCCGCTGTCTCAGGATTCCAAAAGTGTTGGAAAAGTATAACCATGAAAAAACGTTTGAAAGTTACCACTATGTATTAATCGTAAGTATGAATTGAAAATTGGTTAACGAGCTCTTAAAACATTTGTTTTTACGGATACTTTTACAAAGTTCCCGATTTTGCTTAGTGTTAGTTCCAAACTCTGATCACTGTGGATGGCCACAAAGCACATGTCACATGAATCACTTTGCAATATGATCACGGAAAAGGGCAGAAAACTAATTCAAGAAGCGTGTGGTTCCCCTTTTCGGAGAAAGAACACTTTAAAAACAAGTCGGCAGTTAACAAAGAAAAATAGACCCCAAATCAAAAACCTTTTACGAACATGAAAAATTAACGGAAACCAATATTCCAAATTAGCCAAATTCCTTTATTTTATAAAATGTGCACAGTACAAATAGACAAAATATTTTAATAGTCTTCCCGAATAAATAAAAAAAACAGATCTTGTATCATTCCAGTAAAACAAAAATTCTTTTTAAAAACTGAACACCCGTAACATCATTGACAAGACGCAGTAATTTCATTTCAAACCATATTTACATCTAGTACACTCTATTATGTTATTTGTACATATTATATATAACTCCTGCGCCAAACTCAATATCTAGTTCTCTTTATTGGCGTAGAAATACATAAAAAATATGTTTCACCATGTTTATGTCTTTGAATTATAATTATTATTGTAACAGTGCTATAATTTAAATAAACAAAAAAATAAGAAGTGTAAGAAGTCTTTTATATTTTTTTAACAGAACGGCACCGTAATTTATACCTTCCTATATATGTTTGTTGCTACATAGAACACTAACATCATCAGCTGTTAAAGGGATGAAGGAAAGAGGCACTTAAAGCTTTTGAAGAATAAGTTGCGGGTAAATCTTCAGGACGATGCACCCTTAGATGCACCACGTCGTGTAACATTTGGAATTGGGCCGCTAACAACGATACTCCTTTCGTAGATGGCGATAACTTTTAAATTCCCGGCTTAAAACCAGCCGCCTGTTTTGATTTATGCAAGTAAAATACATCTCAAAAAAAGTGTGTTTTTTTATTTTGCGAAGCTTAGTGACAAATATTGAAATGTTTTTTGATAATTTGTCTAACTAACTAACTAACCATCACGCCGTTTCCCCGCAGGGGTAGGCAGAGAGGACGGACCGCCAAACAACTCGGTCTTGGCACACACTCATTGCCTCATTCACATTCATACATCGTCTCATACATACTCTTCTATTGTTCTGACTCTTGACATGGCCCAGAAAAGTTTCTGTTTTTTTTGCCAGAAACTTCTCGGTGAGCATACGCAATGAGAAGATCTGGTCCATGCACCCCCTTCCACTCATAAAGGCATATAGGAATAATTTGTTAAATAACTTAATTTTCCAAATTATACAATAAAATCATAACCGTAAATTGGTTCATAAGTAGGAGAATTTGAACTTTAAAGCAGTATTTATAGGCTTGACTCTTTATTTTTTTCTGGGATTGTAAAAAAATAACTCATAAAAATATTTCATTATTATATATGTGTATTTAATTTAAGCATCTATAATATTTATAAGCGGTCAATCGCCTTAATGGAAAGACGTAATATTTCTTAGTAAAATTTAACTCACTTCTCAACAAACTCTTTAATGTAAAAAGTTAAACAACAATATAGATCAATATAAAGATAATTTTACCATCCTTGATGCTAAACTGTAGCAAGAGTGCTGCGGCCACTCCGCGATTTTAGTTTTATGATCTCGTATCAAGTTATTGGGAAGCTCAACCCAATATCTTCATGAATCAAAGACACATACTACTGTGCAATTATAAAAATGGATATTTCATATTAAATTGCCTTAAATAATAATAATAATAATTGGATGACTTGTATAGCGCCGTTTTTGTGCAAAATCACCTCAAGGGCGCTGTACAAACTTATAATACATTTCTACAGTGATCTATGTTATGACTTAACTATTTATGGAGAAAATATACAGTACAATACTGCCTTCAAATAAATCAACGTAGATTTTAAATTATTTTACTAAGAACCTCATTTTGTCCTTTTTGAAACAACTGAAGAAAAACAGGATAACAGCTGAGATCTACATTCCAATCAAAACTATGGATAAAACTACACCAAGCTCTATTCGCAAATAGATTGTTGATGGTATAATTTTTTTTAAACTCTGAAGAAAATTAGTTCAGTTAAAAAGTTCACTATTTTTAATAGTGAACTGCATTTTTCGAAATTTTAATGTGTGATGTATAGATCTGTATGACAGTTGAAAAAGCTCACGATGAAAGCTTCTATAGTATTTGATCTCCTACAACCATGGAAGAGTGGACGGTAGAGACATCTAGCGATCTCCGCACCTTAGGCGGGAATCTTCTCAAGGACGACAACGGACTTGGTTTTATCATGAAAGTTCGTTAAGAAAACCTTTGGATTTTCTTGAAAACTGTTGAAGATTAAGAATAATTTAACAAAAATTCGATTCGTCGGTAACAGTTCGGTAGTATTAGATTTCATAATTTTATAGAATATTCGATGATTTAAATCTGTTGTTTAGGGCGTTGTTTTGGCGCGTAAGCGTTGTTGGCGGGAAATAGGTGAAGCCACGCTTACTTTGGCGCCAATCTGCCATATTGTAATATTTACTATAAAGGACGCGGTTTTTTTAAATACACACAGTAATAAACATAAAGCATAGTTTGATATTTTTCGCTATAAAAAACATACTTTAATTATTAGAAAAAAATGTGTTTATGATTAAAATTGGCGTGGGGCAGTTTAAAAAAAGTACAAGTTAATGATGTAACTACAGCATAAATATAATAGTTTTTTAAATGATGCGTAAGTTACAATTATGAAATCTCAGATTTGACCTTCAAACAGGTCACTTTGTGGACGTAGTTGGATCAATATCAAAACCACATAGAATTTATGTTAAAATAAATGATATTATCTTAGGTGCAAATGCTGAAATGTGATGTCGTGATGTTTTGAAATAATACTATTAAAAAAAGTTGTTAAACACCTCAAAACAGAAGTGAAATGAAATAAGTTACAAAATATTTTATGCCATTTATGTAAATATTTTGTGAGTGTAGTGGAAGGCATGATAATTCTTGTTTCAATGTCTCTTAGAGACGATGACCACTTGGAATTGGCTCTAGCCTTTATGGGTTTGTTCTCGCATTCTTTGCGTTTACATAACGCATTTATACATGTACATTTGTTTTGTTTTGATACATGTTATTGGAACTGTTAAAAATACAATGATGTAATTCCCAAAAAATCACACAAAGGCAAATCCTGTACTTGGATTTTTTGTTAATTATTATCACATGTATTTGATTTTAGAATAAATCATGAAATTAAGGATAACATTTTCCTTCAAGATAAATAGTACAAAATGAGGTTATTAAAAATTAAAAAAAAACCGTAATTGAAATAAAACTAAAAAATGAAATAAAATATGATATTTTTAGAGGAAGCTTTAAACCGAAAATAGTAATAATATAGTATTTAAAAAAAGAAGGAGTTTCAGAAAAGCACATTAATAACGTGGTACAGATGCAATAAAAAGAAAAAGTTTCAGAAAAATACATTAATATTGTACTTTAGTGCAATAAAAAAAGAAGAAATTTCATAAAAGCACAGTAATATTCTAGTACTTTTGCAATAATAAAAGAAAAACAAGGGCATGAATCTAAGGCATTGTACAAATTATGAAAGTTAACACTACAGATATATTATGACTTATAATTTAGTCTAAGTTTTTTCGTGTATTCGACATGAAAATATTTTGAGTGATATAAGTAATGCATTGGTAGGTACCTAATCTTTTACTATCTCATGTAACATTACCAAAGACGACACATGCCCTCAGGGCCTCCCTGTTCTAAATATAAAAAATAATAAACATATGATTACTTAACGAGGAAGAAAAAAGATAGAGTTTTTTATCATCTAGAATTACAGTACACTCACTCCAGGACACGTGCCCCCCTGGGCGGTTGCTACGCCACAATTTAAATTTGTCATAAATAATGTCACCATTGCAATCATTACATATATCGCGTGAACAGCCAATGTTTTGTGTAAGTAGGTTGGTGGTAGGTATGGGTATCTTCAATCCCGAAGGCTAAGCTTTGTGTTTCGTATCGGGGGCATTGGGGCCGCTTTGCAACAGGAGTTTTGTCATTTCAACTAATAACTTTTACCGCACTGGGGAAATATTGTCTTTGTCTTTTGGAATCGTGGCTGCGCGGCTTAAGTGCCCATAAATTGGGTTGCGTGAGGATTTGCAGGGTTGTATTAATAGTTGTAGGGAAGAAAAAGGTTATAAGTGCCAACAATTATGCAATTACAAAGCCCCGTTCATGGGTATACTGGTAAATAGGTATTTTGCATTTTGCATTTGAAATGCTTTTCTAAAAACCATTTTGCACATCTCTGCTGCTGAGTGAAAATCTGAGTTTGAAAATTGAAACAATCGCTTTAAATATATACAAAAACCACCTAAATATAACCAATACTTAACCTACTGCATCTTAATATATAAACATTCAACCGAAGCCCAACCGAATTCAATGAAATTGTGTGAATATATATGGTTGGTTCCTGTTTGAAACAAATGATAGTTTTGGACCCGATAGGTGGCGTTTTTGTCGAGAACTAATTTAATTCATTAATAAAATTTTAGAATTTACATTTTATTTATTTATTATACTCGAATATGAGATGAATAGAAGATGTACATCGAAAGTGTTTTTGATTGTTCGTATTAGTACGGCAATCTTTCACACTGTGAAAGAAATTATAAGAGTATAAAATATAAGACGGTACTGGTCCCATTTTTACTTATATTCTATCGTACTAAACAGTAATCACGATCTGCTGAAATGATCGATATAAAATAAAACGTCAAAACAATATCTACGATGGCTGTGACTTTCGCCTGTATGACATGTACCTATGTCAAATGCATAAAATATCCTCTCCGACAACAGATACAAAACGGTCTAAATAAAATGAGGTCTATAAAAATGCGGTCTATGTAGAAGGCGGTCTGTAACAACGTCTGCCCGGGCCCTCTAGTTTATAATAAAATAAATATTTTTTGGGCATAAAACTAATGACTGCACGCCAAATTTCATATGTGTAAAAATACAATCAACCAAATTCTGTTGAATTTTGTACCCGAAAACTTCAGAAATAGCAATAATTCACCAACTTCTGATAATCATTCTTGATATCAAATTTTGTATCGTACTAAATATACAAAAAAAAATATTTTCCAATAAACGCTGATTTATCAGCACTGAACTGAAATGGAATAGATACTAATTTAGAATAAAAATATGTAACTGACACTTGCGTCTTTATTCCCTTCAAATAGCGGGGAATCAATGTGGATTCTTCTGACGATATTGTACTGCGGTCGGAAAACGACGTCTGACCGCGGCGGTGGCTCGCAGACCGGAGAAGAACCTTCGAAAGCAGAATTGCCACCCGCATGCCAGGACAAAGCTCTCATGTCGTTTTAACACTATTGTGTCTTGCGGTTGGAGGCGCATCTCTCCTCCCATCTCCTCCCTTCTCGACGCCATTTGGTACTGTCTCAAAGGACCGCCACGCCATCTCTTTACAAACTTGCATCAAGTATCATTTAATTATTATTGTTACATACTTATTGACTTTTTATTGTTCTGAATATGTGGGGCACGTAGGTACTAGGTACCAGCATCAAATTAAAAGAGTTCAATAAAATCATCCGTCGGAATTTTAAAGCAACTTAAGTCCATATCAAATGATGTGAATGTACTGAACCCTGGAACAAACTGTCACATGATCTAAGGGTGATGTAAGATTTGTGAATTTACAGAGTTCGACGGCGTGCTTCTGGAGTATTATATTTGGAATAAACTATCACATGATATAAGAGTGATGTAAGATTCGTGAATTTACAGAATTATACTTATTTATACTTTGTAAAGCCGGAATAAACTGCTGAATAAACTGCTGAATAAACTTCGAAATAAACTGAGTTAAGTTGATAAAATGCATTGCCATCAACAAATAGTCTATTTCCAGTTTTCAGTTCAATCGGATGTAGGAAAGTGGGTTAGTTGCCGTTTTCTAAATTTGAAGATTTACTTAAAAATGGTAACTGCCCTTGTTAAAAATATATTTTTTACATTATCATAATGTTGAGCTTTCACAAGTACCCACCTAGGCATCAAACAAAGATTTATTTCAATGAAATAAGGATATTGCGCTGTCCTAGTTCTTGTATGTTCAATAGACCTTTTTTTGCAAAACTGAGTTATGAATGCCAATATGTTCATTAGCCTATTGCGCATTAATGAAGCTCAAAAAAAACATATTTTTTGGTTTTTAAGTGACATTTTAAGCATTTTTCGATTGCCAATATCCACTCACGAAATAATGTTTCAGTTCTTATTTGTTCAATCTCCTGGATATTGAACATTCAAATACTCAAAGTTATAAATATAATATTTTTTAAAAGTTCATTGATATTTGTTCAACATCCCGCCGAACGTTGAGGTCTTGAATGTTTAATCTCCACTGTCAACCAATCAGGAGCCGGCAGTTAAAATGTGCGGCCATGTTGATTTTTAGTTGTTTTCTAACAACGAAATTGTTCTAAAAATACGTTTAATTGCGAATATATACTGTTATTGAACTAAAAAATGACTTCACCGACTCCAGAATCAATAAACCTTAGAACAGTAGCTCAAATAGAAAGGTAAGTCTTAAAATTATGTTATTTATAGGCTTTTTCACCATATTTTACATGTACTTCTTGAATTTGCTAGGCAAATATACAGGGTGCTTCATTTATTATTTATTTATTCAGTTATTTATTTATAAACTTAGGACTTTTACCTAAAATGAGTATTAATAAATTATATTAGTGCATTAAAACTTATTTTTATTCAAGAAATACAACAAAAGAGCCAGGACATGGAAATGTGCAAAAAGTCGACTGTCCTCATAGTCTGATTGAAAGACATCTACGACACATTATTTAGTCCGTTATCACTGCTGACATCGCTGATGAAAACGAAGCCCAAATATTACAATTTTGAATTCATTCAATCAAAAGTTTCATATTGTTTTTTTTAGTCACATAAAAAACAATAAACATATTCTTACGTAGGAACTACAATAAAACCAACTAGGCAAACGACTAACAACAATAAATGTAATGTTAAATAGCGCACACCCATAACCCAAATCGCGGGATATTATAATTTTAAGATTTTAAGAGCTGAAAGTATTTAAAAAAATAATATTTTAGTCACGATAATCAACATAAATAATAAACTTACGGCAAATAAGACCTTCCGAAAGAAAAAAAAATCTTTCTAAAGTAAGTAAACATTAAAAATTACATTTATCAAATGTAGGTAACGAAACAACAAAAATAAAACAAATTTTCAACTGAAAATTGAACTTCAATAGTTTTACGCATCACTCGGGATTTTTTTTATGGAATACCGCACACCGTCTCAACTGCTCCCAACCATCTGGAGCCAGTGAGACTATGGAATCCCCAATTGGGGTATATTAGTATATAGTGAGGCTGAAGGTAGTGTGGAGGGGAAGGAGATGGAGAAGAGAAAGAGAGGGAGGAGGATGAAGGAGAAGAGAGATGGTATGTGAGTATCTATTCAGATCTGATCACCAAACACGGCTAAACCATTTCAATTCTTATGGTGGTCTTTACACCATATCTTCCTATCTGGAACATGCCGCAAATAGACTATATGTTATTTTAAATGAATAATTTGTGAAAATAACATAAATGAGTCAAATAAAATTTACTTGCGCAGGCCGGGATTTGAATCCGCGACCTCCGGATTTCTAGTCAAGAGTACCCCTAGACCACGGAGGCCGTAATACGTACGATGTAAGAATATTTCACATCACGCATGCACCGACAACCGATAGTAGTATATTAGCGGTAGGTACCTTTGTACTTGTGCATTGTTTTCAAACTTCCAAAATACTGGATGATTTATATAGAGCAGTTTTTGTGAAAAATCAACTCAAGGAATCTGTTTGTATATTGTAATACTTTAAGTCAACTACTAACTAAGATAAAAGTAAAGTATTTGAAATCTGAAAATCACCCTGTATATGCAATTTACCACTAATTGGCTAATTGAACAAAAAATACCTCAAACTTATGGGAGCCGAATTGTTCAATCTCCAGACGATATGTTCAATATCCAAAATAATCATTCATCATTTTCAAGCCATGTTCAACGTCCACCTTTAAAGTCATAATATGGGCATATTATAGCTTCAATCTTCGAAAAATGATCTTTAATAATTTCCTGTTACACATATGTATTAAACGAAATTACCAAAATCGAGAATTTTTTAGAATTTGCCTGTAAAAACAAAAAAAACGTCTCCTCTAAAATTTGCTAAATGGTCTATTGAACATACAAGAACTAAGGCAGCGAATTGGTATATTTTGGGTAATTTAATAGCCCATTTGGAATAAAAATATTTCGGTTTTATGTTAATTTTATGGCGCTAATATTATTATGGATTATAAATAAGGGAAAAACGTGAGATTATTTAATAAAACACGACTTGTTTATAATAGAATAAAAATCTCTCGACTAATGCCTGAGTTGCATTTAAAGATACACAGTGTTTTTTTTCATACCTATAACATGGTAAATTAAAGAAGATAAATTGAATGATAAACTCGTGAATTGGAGAAAGACATTTTGATCAGTTGTCAAAAGTGTGTCATGGGAGAAGAAACCCAGTATTTTAATCTGTGGGTCTGAGACGAAGAGGCGATGAGTTTGATGAGTACGATGTCTCCGTCTTTGTTTCGGATGATGATCTAACGGGTTACTCTCTTTTTCCTTCCAGCTCCAGTGAACCCGTGGCTTCAACGTTGGGGAACTGAAAAGAGCGCCTTCGACCAAGGACACAGAAATCAATATAATCTTGGGGAACTGGAAAGAGCGCCTTCGACCAAGGACACAGAAATCAATATAAACTTTGGGAACTGGAAAGAGCGCCTTCGACCAACGACACAGAAATCAATATAAGCTTGGGTAACTGGAAAGAGCGCCTTCGACCAAGGACACAGAAATGAATATAATCTTGGGGAACTGGAAAGAGCGCCTTCGACCAAGGACACAGAAATCAATATAATCTTGGGGAACTGGAAAGAGCGCCTTCGACCAAGGACACAGAAATCAATATAATCTTGGGGAACTGAAAAGAGCGCCTTCGACCAAGGACACAGAAATGAATATAATCTTGGGGAACTGGAAAGAGCGCCTTCGACCAACGACACAGAAATCAATATAATCTTGGGGAACTGGAAAGAGCGCCTTCGACCAAGGACACAGAAATGAATATAATCTTGGGGAACTGGAAAGAGCGCCTTCGACCAAGGATACAGAAATAAATATAATCTTGGGGAACTGGAAAGAGCGCCTTCGACCAACGACACAGAAATCAATATAATCTTGGGGAACTGGAAAGAGCGCCTTCGACCAAAGACACAGAAATCAATATAATCTTGGGGAACTGGAAAGAACGCCTTCGACCAAGGACACAGAAATCAATAAGAGCAGCAGTCATCTCCCGAATTAATATGATTACGGAAGATAAATGTTTTGTAAAATAATAATGAAATAAGTTTATGTGTGTTTTATAATTATTATTAGGATAATCATGCTTTGTTACTGAGGGATGTGGTGAACGTATTTCTGTCGGTATGAAAGAGACAGGCATATCTGAGTGAGACAGCATGACCGAGGCGTATAAAAAGGACCTATGTGGACCATTTAAAAAAATTATATTTTGTGAAAATGTGGGAGGATGTTTACAAATATTAGCATTCCGAGATGTACGAAGTGAGCTGTGTGCCTCAGATAATCTCTCTCAGATACGTGATATTTATATTGAATAATGTTTTGGATGCCGTTACTTAATCTGTGAATATTCCAGACACCATCACCATTACTTAAAACCGAGACAAAATCCGGTTGATCTTAACCAAAACCGAGGCAAACAAAACGATTCTGCGGCCACTAAATGACTAGAGAGCAGAGTTAAAGTAAATTCACTTCCCTGCACAATGTATTATCAAAAGGTGCGGGGATTGAGATCCAAGACCGATGACTTCTTACATAGTGTTATTATACAAGACAACGACTTTATATTATTGTCAGAGACCTGGCTCAATGACAGTATTCATAATTGTCAACTGTTCGATCAACGATATGACGTCTTCAGAAAGGACAGAACTTCAGGCCAATCAAGAGGAGAGGAGTGCTACTAGCCGCGAGACGTGATCGCGTCAAACAATGCCAGAGACTCACGTTTCTAGAAAATGATGGCGAAAACTTATGAATTAAGGCTAAAATAAATGAAATTAGTATTTATATATGTATAGTGTACATTCCACCGGCTTCACAGAGAACTACTTACTCTGATTTTTTCGATAAAATCATAGCTAATTTTAACTTTTTAGTAGATAAAAAAAATATTATTGTTGGCGATTTTAACTTACACTCCTGTGTGAGTCACAAAGTAACTCAAACAGATTTGTTATATTCTATGCAACTATTTCAATTGGAACAGAAAAACTTAATCACTAATATAACGAACAGGACACTGGACGTTATTATCAGTAATTTTGACTTAAAAGTGTTCAAATCCGTATACTCACTTGTTAGTGAAGATTCATTCCACCCATCTTTATGTATAGAATTCGCGCTCAATGTAAGCAAAGCCTATTGTCGGAATTTATTAAATGACGACAATGGAAATTGTGTTAAGCGAGGATGAAACCTAGAACGTGGTAATTTCGAATATTTTTATGTTTACTTGAATTCTCACGACTGGAAACCCTTATTAAAACTTAAAGATATAGAATATAATAGTAATACTCGCTGTACTCGAAGCAATAACAAAGACTTAATTCAAATTCCTGTAACGCACACTACTTTTGGACAACGAAACTTTAGATATCTTGCAACAAGACTTTACAACATTCTTCCTGATAAAATAAAAACATGTCATTCACAAAAAAATTTCAAAGATAGCGTAAAAATTTGGATGAAAAGTAATGATAAGGCCTTCACCGGTGCACTCATCCAAATTCGTAGTTATTGATGCAACCTAATTATTGTATTATTTTCATATAATTGTAGGTATATTATTAGGACTATAAACGAACTTGGTAAATGATGTATTAATATTGATGCTACCTAACTATTGAGTGTTCGTATTGTTATATAATTGTAGGTACGTTATAGTACTATAAATAAACTTGGTAGATAGCTGCCTCAACACAGGCTAAGCCTAGTGAGGCGGGCTATAATAAACCTACACATAACTACATTAACATTTCTATTATTTACATTTATTTTACCTACTTTTTATATATTACTTTCCGTTGCTAAAATTTATATACTCATCTAATTTATAAACCAATGTACACAAAACAGTCTTTCATGTATTTCTGTAGTTATAGTTTGTAAATTTGTCACAATAAAGATTATTATTATTATTATTATAGATTTAGCAGTAGAATATTTTTATAGTGTAATTTATGACCTTTTTGACATGTGTTTTGAGAGAAAGCGTGTACCTTGTTTTGAAAGAAGATACCCTAAATGGTTTAATGGTGAGATTCTTAGTGACCTGAAAAAGAAATGCAAACTTCACAGAAACTGGAGGCGCACCGGATTGATAAGTTATCGGGAAAAGTTTTGTATTCTACGATCTAAAACCAAACGTAGTATAAATATTGCGTATAAGGATTACATAAATAATATCGAAAAAAAACGTCAAGAGTGATCCGAAATCCTTCTGGAAATTTGTATCCGAAAAGAGGAAAGACGGTGGGTTTCTCAACTCAGTGTCATGGAACGGAAGTACTCATACTGGGCCCGATATTCCGGAAGCATTTGCGAATTACTTCAAGTCAGTCTATAGCGAACATAGTGCAGAATTTGACTCATACACCCCAGGCGGTTACTCTTCACTAGCTCAAAATGTTGAAATTTTAAGTGTAAATAAAAATGATTACCTAGCTGCAATTAAAAAACTAAAACCAAAAAAATCTGTTGGACTAGATTTTATTAACACAATTGTCCTGAAGGGATATGCAGATCCGTTAATGGTACCGCTTTTACATATCTTTAATATTTCACTTAACTCCGGTAAGTTCCCCGACCGTTGGAAAATCTCAAAGGTCACGCCCTTACACAAAAACGGCGATAAATCATGTGTATCTAATTACAGACCTGTGGCAATTCTTTCGGCACCGGCCAAATTATTTGAACTCGTAATACAAAAACGTATATACTATAAAGTAGAACCATTTCTCATAAACCAGCAGGATGGGTTTAGAGAGGGCAGGTCTACAACGACCAACTTAATGGTATTTACGGATTACGTCTCAAATATATTGGACAACAACGAACAAGTAGATGTCTCATATAATGATTTTGCGAAAGCTTTTGACAAAGTAGATCACCTCATATTACTGAATAAACTTGAAAGCTTCGGCTTCTCATACATGCTGCTTTTGTTCTTTCATAATTATTTGTCTAACAGAAAACAATACGTTGTTTACGGGCAGTTCACATCGAAACTCTACGCCACAAATTCTGGGGTCCCTCAAGGGTCTAATTTAGGACCACTATTATTTTTATTGTTTATTAATGACATAGGGATGTTTATAGGATTTGTAAAATTTTTGTTAGTTGCGGATGACATTAAACTATACACCTGTATAACGACAAATGAAGTCTCCATTCGTCTACAAATCGATATCGACGGTATAGTAGAGTGGAGTCATCAAAATAAACTTCATTTTAACAGTAGTAAGTGTACAATTATGTGCATTACAAGGGCAAAGCGTACTTTATATTTTAACTATAAAATGTCTGGTACCTCTCTAAAACATATTTCGATAACGAAGGATTTAGGAATCACTTTTGACACGCGTCTGACTTTTCGAACTCATATCGATTCGGTGTGCAACTCTGCAATGCGAATGCTGGGTTTTGTTATATGTAATTCGAAATCTTTTACGAATACGGCAGTCATAAAAATGCTTTATTTTACTCTGGTTCGCAGCATTCTAGAGAGTGGATCGATAATATGGGGACCCGAAGATGCCCTTTACTCAAATGATGTAGAAAAGGTGCAAAAAAAGTTTATGCGATACCTCTACATGCGAGAGTTCGGATATTACCCTTTATTGTATCCCTCTGATTTTCTTGCCGGAATGCTGGGGATAGAACGTCTAGACGTTAGGAGAAATATTGCAATGGTGTTAGTGGCGCACAAGCTGCTAAATGGGCACATTTGCAATCCAGATATTCTGGAACGAATTTCTTTTTATGTCCCTGATAATTTCATCAGAGCTAGACAGCACAGATTATTTATTTTTCCAATGGGCAGGACCAACCTACCAATGATCATGCCTTTGGGGAGAATAACTACTTTGTTAAATCACATTTCTTCTGTGATTGACATTTTCAATTTGAACCAAAGAGAATTTAAGACGGCAATAAGCATACTATTTAACAAATCTGGTTAATCAGATAGTATTGATGTACTTACCCATGCAAATAAATGTATGTACTTACTTATTATAAACTGTAATTTATAAACTGTAATTTATAAACTATTATTTGTGAAATGTAAATGGATTATACTGTTTTTCACAATAAATCAATAAAATAAAAAAAATAAAAATTACCATCGACCCAGATGTCCCATGGCCGATCCCAGGAGACATTCAGTCAAAAGTCGCAAATAATTTTATAATTGACTATAAGTGCATTTTCGGATTATATGCGACGTGAATCTGTAACACGTTCCGCAGCAAGGCAATTATCGAGGCTGGATTTCCGCTTTTTCAATCATTCAACCAACCATTCGCAATCTGGCTGACAAGGGAACACCATCCACTTCCCAGTTCCCGCTAGCGAAGGAGTATGGCCAAGTGAAATTCCTTAAGGGTATCCATGGTTGTATGTATTACTGCTGGGATGACCAGGCTTCTTAATTTTATGATCTAGATGGTTATGCATCCACAAATTCTCACTAGCGAAGGAGTACCTACCTGTGACCAAGTGGAAATCCGTAAGGATATATTAACGGTGGAATAACAATATTTTTTGTGATAATAATCTGGCTGGATATAGGATAAAAAAAACTATCGACCGGTAAACCCAGTTTGCGAAGGACTATGATCAAGTGGTATATATGAGAAAACATAAATATCAAAGAAATGATGACCAGACTTTTTGCTACGGATATGGGATCGCCATCCATCATTTCTTGCTGGCGAACGAGTATGGCCAAGTGGAATTCCATGATTGTTTGTTGCCAGTAAGATAACAAGGCTTCCAGCTTTAGTAACCTTATTATGGATATGAGAACACCATACCAGATACCAGTAAATCGAAAACTGAACATCTTTATATAAAAAATATTCAGAATTGGCCATTGGTAAAGGGAAGGAACTATTACAAAGAATGTCTCGTGTCATTAAATTAAATTAACTGCTTTTTATTCCATTCTATTCATATGTTTTCTTCTTTTTTTTATTTTTAATTTTTTTTTTCTCTCTTATTTCTGTATATCCTAACTAACTAACCATCACGTCGTTTCCCCGCAGGGGTAGGCAGAGAGGACGGACCGCCAAACAACTCGGTCTTGGCACACACTCCTTGCCTCATTCACATGCATACATCGTCTCATACATACTCTTCTATTGTTCTGACTCTTGACATAGCCCGACTCAAGTATCTGATTCACTTGGTCGTGCCATGTCTTCCTCGGGCGTCCCCGACTTCTGCTACCATTCACATTTGCATCGTATATTCTCCTTACACTCCTTTCTTCGCTCATTCGCTCTACATGTCCAAACCATCTAAGCGTCCCTTTCTTGATCTTACTCATTACGCTTACATCAGCCTTGCACTCTTTGCGGATATCCACATTCCCCACACGATCATACATGGTTTTACCACACATACGCCTCAGGGATCTCATTTCAACAGCATTCAATCAACTTTTATCCTTTCTTTGCCAGTTCCATGCCTCACTTCCATACATCAGGGTAGGTAGCAGCACTCCATTGTGGACTGCTAACTTTGCTTCTTTGGACATTTTTTTGTTAGCGCCAACTGCGTTCAGTCCTTTATTAATGGAGTTACCTGCATTTACTCTTCTTTCAATATCTCTGTCAGCCTTCCCATCTCTCGTAAACATGCTTCCTAAATACACAAACTCATCCACCTGCTCCAAGTATTCCTCATTCACAGCTATATTGCACACTGTTTTCGTACTCTCTCTTTCAAACACCATTACTTTAGACTTACTTACATTCATCATTAACTCATTCTTCATGCATACTTCGTTCATCCTAGACACGAGAGACTGTAGATCATCCATACTTTTAGCAATCAGCACCGCATCATCAGAATACAACAGGCAACATACTTCCAGATTACTCAAATTCGCGCCCAATCCCACCTCTTTCAATTCTTGCATACAATTATCCATGTATAGATTGAATAACCACTGTGACATTACGCAGCCTTGTTTAACACCTTTTGTGATATCAAACCACCCCGTAAAACCACCGTTCACCCTAACACATGCAACGCTTTCCTCATATAGAGACGCAATTGCCCGAGTCAGATTCGTATTCACTCCATACTTGGACAACACCTTCCATAGCTTTTTCCTGTCGACTCGGTCGTATGCTTTTTGTAGATCCTCAAAGGCACAGAAAATTTCTGTTTTTTTGCCAGAAACTTCTCGGTGAGCATACGCAATGAGAAGATCTGGTCCATGCACCCCCTTCCACTCATAAAATCACCTTGCACATCCCATATTTTATCCTTTGTTTCCTTTCTTACGCTTTCAATCAAAATTCTACCATACAGCTTGCCAACTGAACTTAGCAGGCTAATAGCCCTATAATTCCCACATTCCATACGTGACCCTTTACCTTTGTATAATGGCATGATCACTGCCCTTCTCCAACCTAAAGGCGTGTAACCTTCCTTTAAACATTGGTTAAAAAAATTGCACAACCATGTGAGAATTATACGGCTATCTCCTTTAAAATATTCAGCAGCAATATTGTCAAACTCGACAGCCTTACCATTCTTCATACACTTAATTGATCTTTCTATCTCATCCATGCTAATTTCGGTAACATTCAGTCCATCATCATTCATATCTGATTCGCCGCTAGAATCACTGTCACTCACTTCGCTTTCAAAGACTTCCTCGAAATACTTCATCCATCTCTCTTTTATTTTTTCCTCATTCGTCAACATTTTTCCATCTTTAGATTTTATCACTTTCATGCTTCCGGTTTCTGGGCCACACCGGGACCTTTTGACTTCCTTCCAAAACAACTTAATGTTTTCTTGGAAATGGTTTGTCATTTTCATTCCTTCTTCCTCTTCCAGGCGTTTCTTTCGTTCTTTCACTCCAACTCTTACTTTTTTCTTACATTCCTTATATACTTCTTTCGCTCGATCCTTCTCTTCGCTGGAAGCACTGCCAGCCGCAATCAGACATAACCATGCTTTCTTCTTCTCTGAGACCAGTGCTTTAATCTCATCATCTCACCATGCATCACCTTTCTTCCTACCTTGCGTACTTATTCCACAAACCTCTCTAGCAGATTCACAAAGACTCACTTTTATGTGGTTCCATGTTTCGTCTATGCTTAGACCGTCCATTTTCTTCTCATTCAATATCATCTCTGCACAATTCACATACTTACTTCTCTCATTATCGTTTTGTAGTTTTTCTATTTTGACTCTTTTTGAAGTTAGTACCGTTTTCACTTTAGAGCGCCAACCGCGAAAGAGGTTTACTCTCGACACCACCAAAAGTGGTCAGTTTCAACCTCTGCCCCTCTGAAAACTCTCGTGTCCTCGGTAACGGCTCTCAACCTAGAGTCAATTACTACAAAATCGATAATTGACATCTCATTTCCTCTTTCCCACTTATATTGGTGGATACCTTTATGATCGAAAAAAGTATTGGACACAAACAGGTTCCACTCTAAACATACTTCAAGTATTCTGTTCCCGTTGTCATTCGTTCTTTTATCCCCAAACATACCTAAGGCCGATTCAAATCCGTCACGTCTAATTCCTACCCACCCATTCAAATCGCCTGCCATTATAATCCTTTCATTAATATTTTTCAGTCTCATCACATCATTCACACCAGTCCAAAAATCATCTTTCTCTTCGTCACTCTCAGAATTGACAGGGGCATAACAAACAACAAGAAAAACCCTTGTCAAACCGATTTTGAACCTGATCCACATTATTCTCGGACTTACACATTCATACTGCAACATACATTCAATCATTCTGGGAGACAGTAGTGCTGCAACACCCTGACACGCCCTCTCCTTATCTGGTCTCCCAGACCAAATGATGTGCCTATCATTATGCTGCATTGTACAGCTCCCTTTTTTCATACTCTCTGTTACACAAAGTATGTCCAAACATTTGCTCACCATTGTGTCACAAAATTCATTCATCTTTCTTTCCATACCTCCTCTAATATTCCACGTACCGATTCGACATTGTTCGAGTTCCTTCCTCCTCTTTGCGCCACCGAAGGGTTGGCGATGTGATGGATAGCGAGCCTCATCGACACCTGTGTCGACCATTCCCTTCTACGAACTGCTTATCTAGTCTAACATCTAAACATTGTAATCTAAAGAACAATCTTAACATTGTAATCTAAAGAAATATGGCTACCATAATATGAGAATGTGCCTAGTATGGTGGCTCTAGAAACAAAAAACTGAAATCATTCAAATTTTTATGAATAAAGATACAAAAAAAAATACAACGACAAAAAAAGAGAAGGAGTATGTCCAAGTGGAATTCCTCATTGTTTGTTGCAAGTGGGATGACAAGGCTTCCAACTTTAGTAATCTTATTATGGATATGGGAACACCATCCAACGATACCTAAAGGAGAAGGAATATGTCCAAGTGGAAATTAACGAGTGTGGAGCGTGTATGAGAGTGGTGACCAGGCAAAGAAGTAGTGCACCTAAATTAGAACTCGTGAAGTCGAAAATAGAATACCAGCGCTTTGCTGACATTACTGTAATGAGAGATTTTAGGATTTATTATTGAGCTGAGAATTAAAAGATATTGCATTATTCGGGCTGCGGGGTCCATTACTATGGGCTATGGACCATAACAGCTATGATCCCTTCTTGATGAGGCTCCTCTATTTTATCTGAAACCCTTTGGATCGGTGAGGTGCTTCGTGCAGTGTTTACTTGAACCTGTGAGCGGGTTACACCTGCCTTCCCCCTGCAATCCTCATCTCCCCCGACTGTGTATTTCTTCCGTTTATATTCTAGTGTTTCCAAACGCATGTATCCTTCAGGTTCTTCAGCTCCACCTTTCTAAATCATCTGTCAATATCGTCATTTGAAATTGACGGGCACTTAAACAACGTCAATAGTAGAAGCTGAACGAAAAAATATTACAGAAAAAAACGGCCCGCAACCAAGCATTCCTCATTAGTATTCTTGTCAATGAGGATCACACTCCTGCTTTTGCGATAGTATTTTGAACACCTAGTTTGTATTATATGGGTAAGTTAAAGTGGTAATATTTCAGGTTTAGATGCTTGATATTTGCAGGTGTCTAGTTAGTCAGAAACTCCGGTCACCCTATATGGCAGGTAACATGTATCCAGGTAGGTAGGTTTAGCCCATTCACCGCTCTTGCATCGAAGGACATGATTAATGTTGTTTTTGGCTGGGAATCTGTGCTCCGGCGGACAGAAGAGCATCCACTTGTTGTCGGATGCTCTCAAAAGATAGTGCGAGATGTTGTCGCGGATGTCTTCTGAAATGAAACCGAAAATGGCGCTAAAACACCATGTCATTTCCTACCTTAAATAATATCTTCCAATATACCTTAGTCCGATTAGACAGTTCTGGATTGAGGATTTAAGGCTCCTACAAATTGGGGCAAAAGTAATGTCATAATGTGAATGTGCTATAATTTTTTTAAGAATTAGTTGACAATAAGCAATGGACCGTCAATGTACACCTGAAGAACGCGGAATTATTGTTATTGCTTATTTGACTAAATTCCGATCTGTTGTTTAAACGCAGCATGAATTTCATCGTCGTTTTTCGCCAAATCACATTGTGACATTACTTTTCCCCACTTTGTATATATATAATTTAATAACGTATTTCTAACACCTTTTTAATTAAAAAAAATATGAGTTTTGAATTAGAAATTTGGTAGGTAGCCGTGATACTAACCTTCTGAAATAAATTTATGGTTGATGTAACAAGTTTGTAAGGCGAGAGCGAACAAAACGAAACAACATGAATTACGGCAGTTAATGAATATTGGTATTCGGTACGTCAAAAAGTTACCTCAAAGAATCAGTGATGTGGAGAAGTAGCCTGGTTAGTGGAATGGAAGATGATAAAACGAAATCATTTTATAATTTGACCTCAATGGTGAAATTTTTTTATTGTTTTGAAAACAAGACGATCTCGAACTGATCTGATCATTGAACTTTGTGGCCGTAAATACCACAACTTCTATTGGTCAAAAAACTATTTATATTAAGCACAACATATGTTTAATTTTTTTCCAAAACACATTAAGTCTACCAATTCCTTAAATTAGTTACGATGTTTATATTGACAGGCGATTGTTTCAATATTTTTTCATCCTTGTCTTTTCAAATAACAAGATTTTATATAAGTCCCTTTTGCTAAAATCTGAATGCCACCCTAGCGTCTTTATTATCTTGGGAATAATGATAATTAAGTAGTTATGGTTCAAATATTTTTACAATATACTCTCAAATTACCAATTTGGTAATTCGTATAATACTGTGTCTTTCTTTTTGAATTATTTTATGTTTGTATGTAGTATTACTTTATGTTTGTGATTAATCTATATTTGTTATATTATAATTAATAAAAGCCATACAATAAATTGACAAGATTACATTCAATAAAAATAATTATTTATGATTATGAATTCTGTTGAATAGTACACTTTTTGCCATCTCTTGCCATTCTTTAAATATTGACCGCATTTAACTTTTCATTAAATTTTTAAACGTTGTATAAGCCTGGTAATAAGGGCCTTTAAGTATATTTCACTGATTTTTAAAATGATTTTTCAATTTTACCGATGTTTTTCATTGCTTTACATATCTTATTGATTTTTTCCATTTTTCACCAAGTTTCACCCAATAAGGAGGTAAAACATAA
The DNA here is from genome assembly GCA_026573805.1 of Hesperophylax magnus. Lineage (NCBI taxonomy): Eukaryota > Metazoa > Arthropoda > Insecta > Trichoptera > Limnephilidae > Hesperophylax > Hesperophylax magnus. The sequence continues at coordinate 2,045,831 of JAIUSX010000035.1, forward strand.
AATAACATGGTTGAATATGACGATACGTGGTAAGATACTAACAAACGTAGCAACACGTGGTAAACGTGGCAAAATGTGATAAAACGAGGTGATGTTTCGAACGTTTAACCATATTTCACCAAATAACATGGTAAAACTCATAAAAACACGGTTCAATATAAAGAAACGTGGTAAGATACTAAAAACACAATTCGAACGTGAATACAAGCTTGAATATTTGATAAGTTTTGAAAATCAAAATTATAAGTCTTGGTAAAAATGGTAAAACATAGTAAAAAAGGTACAACATGTGTTTTTCAAGTCTTCCGTCCTACTATTGACTAAGTTTAATTGATTTTATTTATGATTTACCATATTTCACAATGTTTTTCGAGGTTTAATCATGTTTTTCCATCTACCGCCATATATTTGACTGGTTTTCAATGATGTTTTCCAAATTTAACTATTTTTTTCAAGATTTTATCATATAGTACGATATTGTACGTCTTCCGTCATATATTTGATTGTTTCTACGGTTTTTAATGATGTTTTACCATATTTCACAACGTGTTTCAAGGTTTACGTTGTTTTCCCATCTACCGCCATATATTTGTCTAGTTTTTACGGTTTTTAAAATATTTTACTATGATTTTCACGGTTTTATCACGTTGTACGATGTTTTAACATCTACCGCCATATATTTGACTGGTTTGCAATGATGTTTTCCAAATTTGACAATATTTTTCAAGGTTTTATCAAGTTGTACGATGTTTTACGTCTTCCGTCACATGATTGACTAATTTTGACGGTTTTTAATGATCTTTAGCAATATTTAACTATGTTATTCAAGGTTTAGCACGTTTTTCGCTATTTTACCGTATTCCGCCATACATTTGACCACATTTAACGGTTTTAACTGATGTTGTTTCATATTTTACGACGATTACCAATTATAAACCAATTTATCGGCATATTTTTACGGTATTCTGTCATTTTTATGAGTTGATTTTATCAGATTTTCAAAGTCCTGCCATATTTTTCTGTCCTCCAACCACCAAGAATTTCTACGTTTTACCACAATTTACCAATCGTTTCTCTGTTTTACCATCGTTTATCCCATTTTTAACGTCTTGTACCGTATTAAGTATGTTTGGTATTTTATAATGGAAGATGGTGAAACGATGGTGGTTTATAAAAGCTTTAAAATTCGATAATACATTATAAGACGTGGTAAAGATGGTAAAACACAGTAAAAAAGGTACCTACAGCATGTGTTTTTCAAGTCTTCTGCCATACTTTTGACTAAGTTGAACTGTTTTTAAAGTTAAATTATATTGTACTATATTTTACGACCATTAATCAATTAATCGGAGTATTTTTACGGTATTCTATCATTTTTATGAGTTGATTGCGGACGAGGCCTTTTTTAACATAATTAAATCAGATTTTCAAGGTTTTACCACAATTCACCGTCTTCCAACATACATTTGAATGTTTTACCACATTTTACCGTCTTCCACCATACATGTGTATGTTTTACCACTTTTTTTTTGTCATCCACCATACATTTGTATGTTTTACCACATTTTACCGTTTTCCACCATACATTTGTATGTTTTACCACATTTTACTGTCTTCCACCATACATTTGTGTGCTTTACCACATTTCACCGTCTTCCACCCATACATTTGTATGTTTTACCACATTTTACCGTCTTCCACCATACATTTGTATGTTTTACCACATTTTACTGTCTTCCACCATACATTTGTGTGCTTTACCACATTTCACCGTCTTCCACCCATACATTTGTATGTTTTAACACATTTTACCGTCTTCCACCATACATTTGCATGTTTTACCACATTTTACCGTCTTCCACCAAATATTTGTATTTTTACCACATTTTACCGTCTTTCACCTTACATTTGTATGTTTTACCACACTATACCGTATTCCACCATGCGTTTCTTTGTTTTACCCTATTTTATCCCATTTTAGAATTTTTACCGTGTTTTACATTATTTTAGCACATGTTATCATTCTTCACAGCATTTTTCTACGTTGGACCTGTTTTCAGGTTCAATAATGATTTATCACATTTTTCTACGTTGGACCTGTTTTCAGGTTCAATAATGATTTATCACATTTTTCTACGTTGGACCTGTTTTCAGGTTCAATAATGATTTATCACATTTTTCTACGTTGGACCTGTTTTCAGGTTCAATAATGATTTATCACATTTTTCTACGTTGGACCTGTTTTCAGGTTCAATAATGATTTATCACATTTTCAATTATTTCAATGTCCTTTACGAATCTTTGCTATGTTTTACCACGTTTTTCTATTTCTTGAGATATTTTGAAGAAACATCGTTAACAAAGTATAACATTGTAAATCTTGTAAACCTTGTAAACCTTGGTAAAACATGGTTAAAGAAGACAAAAACACGGCAAAAAATGAGGAACACGCTAACTAATAGAACTTTTGTGAAAATTAAATATAGAAAACTCAAAAAAGTGGTAAAACAATTAGTTAATACGCTCAAACATGACCAAACACTGTAAAACAAGGGAAATATTGTCAAATATGCTTAAAGATGACAATGCACGGCAAAAAATAAGGATTTTTTTTACACGGTACACTGTCTAAAAAACTGCCATACATAGTATACAAAGTAACATTTGGTAAAACCTGGAGTTCTCACAATACAAGGTAAAACAATTAATAAATGAAAAAAAAATGGTAAAATCGTTGTAACCTAGCTAAAACATGGTAAAATACAGATAAAAATGGTAAAATCGTTGTAACCTAGCTAAAACATGGTAAAATTGTTGTAACTTAGCTAAAACATGGTAAAATTGTTGTAACTTAGCTAAAACATGGTAAAATACAGATAAAAATGGTAAAATCGTTGTAACCTAGCTAAAGAATGGTAAAATTGTTGTAACTTAGCTAAAACATGGTAAAATACAGATAAAAATGGTAAAATCGTTGTAACTTAGCTAAAACATGGTAAAATACAGATAAAAATGGTAAAATCGTTGTAACTTAGCTAAAACATGGTAAAATACAGATAACAATGGTAAGATTAACAAAAAAATACGATATTCAGTAGGAAAAGTTGAAAAATGTTAAAAATTAAAAAAAAATTGTGAAACGTTTTTAAGCATAGTAAAATAAACAAATAATATCTGAAAATATCTGCTCATGCAAAAGAAAGGCAATATCGGCGAACTGTTCACAATAATGAAAGTTCGAGAATAGACTAAATAGAAGTACACAGTGAAAAGGGAATATAGAAAGTTCACTGCGTAATTTTCAGTAAAAGTGCTAAAACCAAGTTAAAATGGTAATAAAATGTTTAAATTGGTAAAAAATCGCAAGGATGGCGAAAAACAAATATTCAGTAGGACAGATATATGTAATCCCGAATATTGGCAAAAAACGGTTGATAGTGTCAAAAAATGTAAAAGACGATAAAAAAGTGTTCAATGTAAAAATCCTACACAACGCTGTTATACGCTAAGCACGTAAAATTTTAAATTTTCATTTATCAAATTTAAAACATGACATTTTTCAAAAAATGAACGGAATAGATATAGAATAGGGAGTAGAACGGAAAAACGTGCAAACTATCTACAGTGAAGAATATTAAAGTGGTTAATAGACTAAAGAATTTCACATATTAGAACAATGCACAAGACGGTTAATCGCGTAAAATACAGTTAAATATACTTAAAGGCCTAAAAAAACATGAAATAGTAAAAATATATAAAGATGACGAAACATTTGTTTTTTCTTAATTTTTTTATTATTTTATAAAATACAATAAATTATATAAATTTACACAATAAGAACATATTTCAAATTATAATTTAACATGTTTACCTTTATGAGAATCTAGTACTCGTGTTTACAGGGAATAGGAAATGTAATAATTAAAATAAAATAACTTTGTTTGAATACCACTTTATTGTATATATTTATAACCAACCGGTTTCAGTTCAACCCGAACCTTCATCAGGGCTAATAAAAACATATTAAATTAATTACAGAGGTGTATGGGTACTTATAGTTAAGCTGGAAGAGGGAGAGAGAACATCAACTTTGGTGGGGGTGGAAGACTTAGGTAGGAGAGAGGGGGTAAACATAGGTGCAGGGAATGGAAATATATTTAAAATGGGGCTGTTTGTTAAATCTAATTGTTTATTTAATAAATTGATTTTATTGACTTTAAGGGATTTTTTTATCTCGAGTGCTTATACAGGAATTTATTACAAAATATGAGTCGTTGTTTTTTTGCAAGGATTTTATCAATTAAGGTATGGGTATATCCATTATTTATGGCGATAGATTTGATTATAGAGAGTTCAATATTAAAGTTAACTTGAGATAGCGGAATAGTGACAAGTCTGTGGACCATAGAATGGAAGGCAGAATGTTTATGGGAAATGGGATGGTTTGAAGTACTATGAATGACTGTATCGGTAAAAGTAGGTTTTCTATAAATATTAAAATTGAATTTATTATTAATAATGGAAAGGGATAGGTCTAGAAATAGGTCTAGTCTCTCTCCTACCTAAGTCTTCCACCCCCACCAAAGTTGATGTTCTCTCTCCCTCTTCCAGCTTAACTATAAGTACCCATACACCTCTGTAATTAATTTAATATGTTTTTATTAGCCCTGATGAAGGTTCGGGTTGAACTGAAACCGGTTGGTTATAAATATATACAATAAAGTGGTATTCAAACAAAGTTATTTTATTTTAATTATTATAATTATGTATACCCACAAAGTGTTTGCTACAAGTGAAAAATTAATAGGAAATGTGTATGATTCAGTAAAACAGTATATCCAAGATTTTCCGTATTTTTCTATGTTTTTCCACCGCATACTTTAAGCAGGGCGTTTTATGCATTAAACTATATAAAAATTAGAATGTATGGTGGAAGGCGGTAAAATGTGGTAAAACGTAGAAATTCTTGGTGGTTGGAGGACGGAAAAATATGGCAGGACCTTGAAAATCTGATAAAATCAACTCATAAAAATGACAGAATACCGTTAAAATATGCCGATAAATTGGTTTATCCTTGGTAATCGTGGTAAAATATGATACAACATCAGTTAAAACCGTTAAATGTATTGCGAAATATGGTAAAACAGCGAAAAACGTGCTAAGCCTTGAATAACATAGTTAAATTTATTCCCCAAGGGACTGTTATTGGACCAATTTTATTTATAATTTACGTTAACCATATGTTTAAATTATCAATTAATTATTTATTTATTTATTATTTATTTATTTATTTACGGACCAATAGTCCATTAACAACATATTAATTACACGAATAAGTTTTATAAACAGAGATGACAGTGAAAGGAGAGCATATATAAATGAGGAGCGAAGACAATAATAATGACAATAATAATAAAAAGTAAGAATGGGAGATAATAATAAATCAAAGCATGAAGATGGTTCAAAGGGCATTAGAAATTAGACATTGCGTATTGACTGTCGAAAGTCATTTAGGCATATACCACAAAATTCAATGCTTTGACTTGACAGTGAGTTGACAAGTCTCGACATTCTGGACAAAGGAGAATGGTATCCATAATTGGTAGAATGTTGATTGACGAACAGATAATAATAATAATTAATGGTAAACTTATATCCTTTGCTGACGACACTGCAATAATTATCGAAAAAAAGACATGGAACGAAATTACCAATGCAGCCAATCAAGATATGAAGGTTATAAAAAATTGGTTCGGTGTCAATTTATTATCACTCAACACAGAAAAAACATATTGTATTCCTTTCACTCTACAAGAAGATGTGCCAAATAACCTAATTAACATAACAATTCATTCTAAAAATTGTGTAAATGACGCTACATGTAATACGGACTGCGCGAAACTAAATCATAAATCTTATATAAAATATCTTGGTATCTTAATAGATAAAAATGTTAAATGGAAAGACCATATTAATCTCACTGTTGAAAGAATAAGAAAACTTATCTATATTTTCTATAATATACGAAATATTTTAAATAAGAAAACTATCAAAATTGTCTATTATGCATTAATTCAGTCCATATTGCAGTACGCGATTATTGGGCGGGGAGGGGCTTTTAAGGCTTCTTTACAGCCCATAATTACAATTCAAAGAATAATTATAAAAATCATCCTTAGGAAACCATATGACTCCCCTACTTTAGAGATATTTCGGGAATTTAATGTACCATCTATCACAGAATTGTATAAGAGAATCGCCCTATATCAAATTTATAAAGAATATTTTATTTATAAAATTCACCCCTCAGATAGCATAAGCAATAGATTCAAAACTAATGGCTTAATAGCCATTCCTATGCTTAGAACGACTACGGCTCAGCACCACTATTCATATTTAGGTGTCAGATGGTATAATATATTATTGTCCAAAAATAAAATTAGTGTAACCGAAACTGTGAATTATGAACAATTCAAAAAGTTAAATAAGTCCCTAAAATTGGATAATGATATATTGTACCCCTAATTTTCTTACACTTACTCAAATCTGTAAAAAATATATATATTAATTTAATTGTCTTTAAAAAACTATTTTTCTAATTTGTTTACCTGATGTATTGTACCCTTAATTTCCTCACGCTTACAATCTGTAAAAAGATATATTATTTTGATTATCTTTAAAAAAACACTTCTCTAATTTGTGTACCTATGTTAATATTATGTTTGTATTTATATCAAAAGTTTTTGATTATTGTTTAAAAAATCATTAGAACTAAATGTAAATACTCCTCCCATAAACACGAGCTCCTGGAGCTCATCTTATGGAGTAGTAGAATAATAATGAAAAAATTGTATATATAAGTCTGCAATTTGTTATCATTTATAATGTTAAATAATTTACAAGTAATAAATAAATAAAAAAAAAATAAAAAAAATATTGCTAAAGATCATTAAAAACCGTCAAAATTAGTCAATCATATGACGGAAGACGTAAAACATCGTACAACTTGATAAAACCTTGAAAAATATAGTCAAATTTGGAAAACATCATTGAAAACCAGTCAAATATATGGCGGTAGATGTTAAAACATCGTACAACGTGATAAAACCGTGAAAATCATAGTAAAATATTTTAAAAACCGTAAAAACTAGACAAATATATGGCGGTAGATGGGAAAACAACGTAAAACATGAATAAACCTTGAAACACGTTGTGAAATATGGTAAAACATCATTAAAAACCGTAGAAACAATCAAATATATGACGGAAGACGTACAATATCGTACTATGTGATAAAATCTTGAAAAAAATAGTTAAATTTGGAAAACATCATTGAAAACCAGTCAAATATTTGGCGGTAGATGGAAAAACATGATTAAACCTCGAAAAACATTGTGAAATATGGTAAATCATAAATAAAATCAATTAAACTTAGTCAATAGTAGGGCGGAAGACTTGAAAAACACATGTTGTACCTTTTTTACTATGTTTTACCATTTTTACCAAGACTTATAATTTTGATTTTCAAAACTTATCAAATATTCAAGCTTTTATTCACGTTCGAATTGTGTTTTTAGTATCTTACCACGTTTCTTTATATTGAACCGTGTTTTTATGAGTTTTACCATGTTATTTGGTGAAATATGGTTAAACGTTCGAAACATCACCTCGTTTTATCACATTTTGCCACGTTTACCACGTGTTGCTACGTTTGTTAGTATCTTACCACGTATCGTCATATTCAACCATGTTATTTTGTGTTTTACCTCCTTATTGGGTGAAACTTGGTGAAAAACTTGAAAAAATATTTGAACCATAACTACTTAATTATCATTATTCCCATTATATGAATTACCAAATTGGTAATTTGAGAGTATATTGTAAAAATATTTGAACCATAACTACTTAATTATCATTATTCCCAAGATAATAAAGACGCTAGGGTGACATTTGTGATGATTTGAATACTCACATAAAATGAACGAAATGAATGTACTCCAAAATTTTTTTTGTTTAGACTAACGACCTAAGATTTATTGACAGGCGGGCCTTGAAGGAAACACGTTCCCACGGGAAGGGAGGAGAGATCGCGGGACAGTCGGTTTTTGAACTCGGATACGTTGACAGCTCCGAGAAATCGATATAAATCAGAGGTGTTGTGTGAAATTACAGTTAATTAGTGAATTCAGATGGTGTTAGAAAGTTTTGTGTTGAATTAAGCGTGATTTCGTATACAGTTCGAACTAGATTGCTTGTCTTAAAAACATGGAAATAATAATGATAATGATTGCGTTTAAAACAGAGTGAACGTATTTAAAGGAAGGAAGTGTCTGATCGGATTATGGAGGAATTAACGATTGGCGAGATGGCGTTCTACCCACGGAGACCGTAAACCAGAGAATCAAACAAATCATAAAACTCGGGTTCGAATCCTGACAGAGATTAGGGAGGTACAATTTTATTTACAGAATTATTTAATTACCCTTTTATAGGCGTAGGGAGGGGACCAAAATTGAACAAATTGCAAGGATTTCGCTAAAAGGAGGAAGGAATGCCGGTAGGGAGGAGACCGTAAAACTTAACTGATTTAGCTATTTAGTGTGTAACCAGGTAGACTTCACGCTGAGAGTGGGAGATGGCTAACTGGGTGAGTTTTTTTATATTATTTATTAAATTTCAGAGGACCCTTAAGGACGGATGCAACAGAACAACAGAAACAAAGTTTACAGCCCCTGCCGCCCAAGTAATGTTTCAAAAGGGAATGTGTCAATCAGATTATCTATCAGCTGAAAAAGGGAGACGGGCCAATGACCTTTTCATATGTAGGCCGATAATATTTGTTTTAGGGGAATAATAATAATAATGATTGGATGACTTGTATGGCGCCGTTTTTGTGCAAAATCACCTCAAGGGCGCTTCGGACCGAGGGTCATATTGAGAATTTACCCAACCAATATAAATTCGCAGTATAAAAAAAACACCTATCTACAAAGTACCTACCAAAACACTGGCGTACCATTTAAAATGGCGATCACCACCAGCCGGGACAAAGCGCGGTGTACAGTCAGTCGAAGGGGGAGTTTTGCTAGCGTATGACCGCCCGAATAGAAAGCGATCGGATGCAACCAGACAGAACAAAAATGAATACTTTTCAGCTGTTATTTAACTTTCTAATTTAATACTTTTTATCAATTGTTTGACTTTCTAATTTACAAATTGCAATACACAGGAACAAATCTAGAGTCAAAAGGGGGAGATGGTAATCTCCGAAATAAAACTACCATCCGAACAACTTTTCTCAACAGGTTCCTTTCGAGAGGTAGGCAGCCTCTTTAAATTAAATGCCAAAAATCAAACCAATTGTCCGTTTATACCTACCTGAGAGGATAGGTATTCAATAGAAGTTACCCATACCTAATACACGAGGATGCTAGTATCCTCATTAAATAATGACTGGAACCAAATATTAAAATACAGACAGTCCTCATCCTAAATTTGGCATTTCGAGTAAACCTTACATATATCTCACATGATAATTGGCTGAATGGGTAGGCACACAACCTATCGATAGAAGCGGGCTAAATGTCGACAAGATCGTCGTGTGTTATCTATGTTATTGACCTAGAAAGGGATGTAAATTCCCGACGACGAGGAATTTACAGCGTTTTCTAGAGGTGGCATGTAACTTAGGACCTTACGTGTCACATTTTCGCGACTAGATTCGTGACAAGGGATGTCATGGTTTTCACCTTCTACATTTTTTTTAAAAATTTATTTTTATTTTTTATGTGACACCTCACAATAGTGTCCCTGCCTGTGGAGTGCACAGACAGGGGGACTATGTCACCACCCGGTTGGGCGGCGTTGTGAGGCGGAGTAAGGTGGGGGCTGTGGGAAGGGATTTGTTAATGCGGGCCTTGAAGAGGCTCGGATTATAGGAGGGAGGAAAAACAGATGCCGGTAGCTCTTTCCACATACGAGCCGACTTTTACAAAAACGAGTCGTAAAAACGGCCCGTTCTCATAAAGCCAACGTCAACCGTGAACGGGTGTTCAGTTCGTGTCCGTCGAGTTTCGCGCACGTGCACCGGTGCATCAGGAATCAATGCTGCTAGCTCCTTGGAGCAGGCTCCATTGAAATACCTGTAGAACAGACACAGCATGCCTACATTGCGTCTATGCATTAGAGAAGGCAATCGGTCTGTTAACAACGGATTGCCAATCAGACGGATCGCTCTCCTTTGTACAGATTCAAGCAGGTTTATTAAGTATTTTGGGGCACCAGCCCAAAGGTGGCTCCCAATTTCAATAGTTGGGCGGACTTGAGACTTGTACAGGGTCAGCAGCTGGTCACTGTTGAAGAATCTCCTAGCCCTGTACAAGACGCCCAACTTTTTGGAGGCCTGATTTACTCGGGCTTCTATGGATCCCCGATACTTGAGCTGGTCTGATATAGTAACTCCAAGCATTTCAATGGAGTCTTTATTGGGGAGAGTGCTCCCATCAAATTGCACCAGACAGTCATTGATCTCCCTCTTTGCCGAAATCAGACACGCTTGGGTTTTTGAAACGTTGAAACTGACCAAGTTGGCCTTACCCCAGGCACGAACCATCTCTAGGTGGTGGTCAATTTTTTGGTTCAAAACTTCCCGAGCTGTTCGGACATCATAGGTGGAAGGGGGCTTGTCAAAAAGATAACCCTCGTGAACGGTGCTGTCATCAGCGTAGCAGTGAATTGGTGCACATTCAACGAGATCATTGATGTGCAATAAAAACAGCGTCGGAGACAGCACAGATCCTTGTGGCACCCCCGCATTGATTTGGTGCGGTGAGGAAGAAGAGCCGTCAAGTAAAGTAGATTTTCCTGGAGGTGCATTGAGGTTGGGGCAATTCTGAAATTGGTGAGGAGACCTGGTATTCTTTATTCTGGCGTGACGGTTGCCAATTTGGAACAAGGGGAGACCCGGCCGGTTCGGATATCCAGACACGCAGATATCGATTGCCTTGTTCAAATTATCATCCATCGGTTTTGTTTGGTAAAGAGGAGGAGCCAACTTTAGTTTGAACAAATTCATTCCCGTTCCTCTCCCTTCCCTCCCAAAATATATACATGGATGGCGCCGACAACTAACACCATAAATTTATCGTATGTTTATCACATATATAAAATCTAACACTTTATTATACTCACATAACCCTATGACAGGTAGAATCACGTAGCTAGTTGAAGAGCAGGCGAAAAATAAGGTTTATGAAATGGCTTTAAAACACAGCGGTAATGGATTCAACTCACTCTATCTCAAAAGAACCGAGGGGTACCACACACATATAAAGATAACTAGGTTTCTATACCGAGAAACAAAAAAGCCAACACAACGTTCGGTGAAACCTTTTTATACTGAACCGTCACGTGAAATGATTACGTTCAAGATCGTAACCCACGTAGACAAACTAGGGTGCACACACTTGAAGGGGTGTGTAATAAAGAGAGGGGCAAAGGCTTGTAAAGACGGCGGGGAGGAAATTCCTACCCCGGATATATACATAACCAAAGCCTTATGGAAAAGTTACCTATGGGACTTAAAGAAAATTCATCGTAGAAAGAAGAGAAGGAAAAGTTTGAAAAGTGCAGATCATTACACATTCAGATTTTAGCAAAAGGGACTTATATAAAATCTTGTTATTTAAGAAAAGACAAGGATGAAAAAATATTGAAACAATCGCCTGTCAATATAAACATCGTAACTAATTTAAGGAATTGGTAGACTTAATGTGTTTTGGAAAAAAATTAAACATATGTTGTGCTTAATATAAATAGTTTTTTGACCAATAGAAGTTGTGGTATTTACGGCCACAAAGTTCAATGATCAGATCAGTTCGAGATCGTCTTGTTTTCAAAACAATAAAAAAATTTCACCATTGAGGTCAAATTATAAAATGATTTCGTTTTATCATCTTCCATTCCACTAACCAGGCTACTTCTCCACATCACTGATTCTTTGAGATAACTTTTTGACCTACCGAATACCAATATTCTTTAATTGCCGTAATTCATGTTGTTTCGTTTTGTTCGCTCTCGCCTTACAAACTTGTTACATCACCCATAAATTTATTTCAGAAGGTTAATATCACGGCTACCTACCAAATTTCCGATTCAAAACTCATATTGTTTTAAATTAAAAAGGTGTTAGAAATACGTTATTAAATTATATATATACAAAGTGGGGAAAAGTAATGTCACAATGTGATTTGGCTACCATTTTATTAGAAATTAAAAAAATAGGACTCTTTTACAGAAAGTTTATTTGAAGGCTTGCAAACGCTTAGTGTTCGCGCGCACGGTGCAGGACGAACATTCATGCTGCGTTTAAACAACAGATCAGAATTTAGTCAAATAAGCAATAACAATAATTCCGTGTTCTCAGGTGTACATTGACGGTCCATTAATTAAGTCAACTAATTCTTAAAAAAATTATAGCACATTCACATTATGACATTACTTTTGCCCCACCTTGTAGAAGCCTTAAATTCTCAATCCAGCACTGTCTAATCGGAAAAAGGCATATTGGAAGATATTATTTAAGGTAGGAAGAGACATGGTGTTTTAGCGCCATTTTCGGTTTCATTTCAGAAGACATCCGCGACAACATCTCGCACTATCTTTTGAGAGCATCCGACAACAAGTGGATGCTCTTCTGTCCGCCGGAGCAATGATTCCCAGCCAAAAACATATAGGGTGACCGGAGTTTCTGACTAACTAGACACCTGCAAATATCAAGCATCTAAACCTGAAATATTACCACTCTAACTTACCCATATAATACAACCTAGGTATTCAAAATACTATCCCAAAAGCAGGATTGTGATCCTCATTTACAAGAATACTAATAAGGAATGCTTGGTTGCGGGCCATTTTTTACTGAAATATTTTTTCTTTCAGCTTTTACTATTGAGGTTGTTTAAGTGCCCGTCAATTCCAAATGACGAAATTGACAGATGATTTAGAAAGGTGGTGCTGAAGAACCTGAAGAATATATGCGTTTGGAAGAAATACACAGTCGGAGGAGATGAGGATTTTAGGGGGAAGGCAGGTGTAACCCGCTGACAGGTTCAAGTAAACACTGCACGAGGCACCTCACCGATCCAAAGGGTGTCAGATAAAATAGAGGAGCCTCGTAAAGAAGGTATCATAGCTGTTATGGTCCATAGCCCAGAGTAATGGACCCCGCAGCCCGAATAATGCAATATCTTTTAATCCTCAGCTCCTAAATCATAAAATCTCTCATTACAGTAATGTCAGTAAAGCGCTGGTATTCTATTTTCGACTTTGCGAGTTCTAATTTAGGTGCACTTCTTCTTTGCCTGGTCACCACACTCATATACGCTCCACACTCGTTAATTTCCACTTGGACATATTCCTTCTCCTTTAGGTATCGTTGGATGGTGTTGATGGTGTTGGTGTTGGTGTTGTGATGGTGGTTTATAAAATAATAAAAAAATTAAGAAAAAAACAAATGTTTCGTCATCTTTATATATTTTTACTATTTCATGTTTTTTAGGCCTTTGTATATTTAACTGAATTTTACGCGATTAACCGTCTTGTGCATTGTTCTAATATGTGAAATTCTTTAGTCTATTAACCACTTTAATATTCTTCACTGTAGATAGTTTGCACGTTTTTCCGTTCTACTCCCTATTCTATATCTATTCCGTTCATTTTTTGAAAAATGTTGTGTTTTAAATTTGATAAATGAAAATTTAAAATTTTACGTGCTTAGCGTATAACAGCGTTGTGTAGGATTTTTACATTGAACACTTTTTTATCGTCTTTTACATTTTTTGACACTATCAACCGTTTTTTGCCAATATTCGGGATTACATATATCTGTCCTACTGAATATTTGTTTTTCGCCATCCTTGCGATTTTTTACCAATTTAAACATTTTATTACCATTTTAACTTGGTTTTTAGCACTTTTACTGAAAATTACGCAGTGAACTTTCTATATTCCCTTTTCACTGTGTACTTCTATTTAGTCTATTCTCGAACTTTCATTATTGTGAACAGTTCGCCGATATTGCCTTTCTTTTGCATGAGCAGATATTTTCAGATATTATTTGTTTATTTTACTATGCTTAAAAACGTTTCACAATTTTTTTTTAATTTTTAACATTTTTCAACTTTTCCTACTGAATATCGTATTTTTTTGTTAATCTTACCATCGTTATCTGTATTTTACCATGTTTTAGCTAAGTTACAACGATTTTACCATTTTTATCTGTATTTTACCATGTTTTAGCTAAGTTACAACAATTTTACCATTCTTTAGCTAGGTTACAACGATTTTACCATTTTTATCTGTATTTTACCATGTTTTAGATAAGTTACAACAATTTTACCATGTTTTAGCTAGGTTACAACGATTTTACCATTTTTATCTGTATTTTACCATGTTTTAGCTAAGTTACAACAATTTTACCATGTTTTAGAAAATAAATGAGCCAATCGCAATTCGGCAGTTATGTGAACAAGAGTCCATAACTATTGAACGGAGTGGCTTATTTATAGATCCTGAACATTGTTTTTTTGGAGCTACACCTGATGGTCTGTCCGGTAATAACTGTATCGTCGAAATTAAATGCCCATCTTCTGCAAAGAGTATGTCTGTTGAAGACGCAATTGATAAAAAAATAACGTTTTGGAAATTAGACAACATAATCATAGCAACGAAATTAGACAAAATAATAATAAATATTGAAAATGACCGATATTTTATTTATCTTGCCAATATATTTAGATATAGTTATGATCAGATATTATGAAAATAAATACCGTATTGTTTTGACACCTGTCAAAACACGTCGGTTACGAGTCATAAGGTAATGCCTACCGTCTAGCAGTGTAGTTGATAGTATCAATAATTTATCAAACAAGTTTGATAGAAATCTGATAATCTCATCTAAATCTCATAAAATCATGAGCTCCTTCTGCAATTCCCGAATTATCAATTATCGAAATTTACCTAAAAAATGCATACTCAACTTAATAAACTTTATTTGAAAGACGCTCATTATTAAGCGTTTCATGTTCAAACCTTACTCATGGGTACCATCTAGTGAATTTCATCGCTGCTCTGACTTCGAACTGGGTTGACCAGCGCACGTGGCGTGTTCCCCGTTCCAACTTACTTCATTCCTCTCCGCCCCGAAATATTATTTCGGTTTTTGCAAATACCCCCTTAATGTTTCAAATGTTCCAAGTGAAAATCTTTCCCCGTAAAATAGGATGCACCCAATGTTTTCTTTTATTTTGCCTTCTATTAAGATACCACCACAACACAACAATTTCGTCGTCCATTGTGCGAGGTCCAAATTCAACTGAGGTGAGTACTTGACTGTCCGATTTTCTTGTCGGCTCCGGTGTAATGTGAACACTCTTGTCCGGTGTCCGGTTTCCGGCAGATCTGCCGGTCCAGCGTAGTGGGAACCCGGCCTAAGTTTGGGGTACCAGACACGATCGTCCACAGTATATTTCACGGGACATGAAGGCTTTAGTTAACAAATTTAATATAGGGCATTTGTTTTACAATTGTAGGTATCGCCCGCAGAATAATCCGGTGGAACGCGTCAATAAGGTTCTAGTTTCAGCCCTTGCTTCATATGTTGGTTCTGACCACAGAACATGGGCGAACCATTTAGCTGAGATTGAATTAGCGATAAATACAGCAGTACATGAGGTTACAGGGTACACGCCGTTTTTCCTTAATTTTGGTAGAGAAATTGTCATTTCAGGTAAGGAATATGCAGATGCTGATTTCAATGGTGAGAATATTAAATTTTCTGAACGTGACACCTGGGCTGCTGATTTGCAGGAATTAAATGATATTTTATTCACAGGTGCGCACATCGTTAAGACAGTCTTATGAACGCAACAAGCGTCAGTATAACCTGCGTCGCAGGGATATTCAATACAAAGTGGGGGATATCATCTGGGGGAGATCGTTCATTCTTTCAAATGCGAGTAAACATTTTTCCGCTAAAAAAGGAAAAGTGTTCATGTTTTTTTTTTCTGGTTTGTTCTTTATTATTAAGAGACTTATTATTAAGAAATTTATTTTTTAAGAAATTTAGTTTTAAGTAACTTAACTCTAAGTTGTTATTTTAACTACTAATTATTGTTTATGTTTTCATTTTTCTAGATACCATTGTTCTGAGTTGTAATAATCTATATCTATAAAGATATTTTCATTATCTATGATTGTTTAATTTTAAGTTTTGTCATAAGACTGTTAAACCGGATGGACTTAGTTAGATAGGTTTCTCATTTTGCTATTTAATTATAGCGTAAATTCAGTGTAAGTGAGGGCTGTTTAACCACCCTAAAGTGAAGCCAAATTGGCCTTTATTTCCTGTGCAAGGAAAAGTGTTCATGGTTTTTTCTGGTTTGTTCTTTATTATTAAGAGACTTATTATTAAGAAATTTATTTTTTAAGAAATTTAGTTTTAAGTAACTTAACTCTAAGTTGTTATTTTAACTACTAATTATTGTTTATGTTTTCATTTTTCTAGATACATGATGGACTCATAGTTTAGTTTGTTAGTGGTCTTAGTTTTTCATGTTTGTGGGCAAGCATTTTCGTGGGAAGGGGGGAATTGTCACATAAATATTTTGTGACAAGTGTAGTTCTTGCCTAATTGGGGTTATTTTGTCTATGGTGTTTTTTTTAGAAGTTTGGCAATATTTTTTGAGGAAGGAAGCACAGTTTTGTTTTTGAGCACTTCCTCCCCAGATCTTTTTGGCCAGCTGCTCGCGGATCTTGTCACTCGCCATTTAAGGTGTTTTGAATCTGAGTTAATCATGTGAATAGAAGTTATTCTTTTCTTTTAAAAAGGGCGCGGGGTGTTTTACCTTTCACGAATAGTTCGTGTTGATTATTATTTTAGTGGTGATTATGGAATCCCGCTTTTTATCCAGTGTTGGCCGGTGGTCATATTTGTAGTACTCGTGTTTCGGTTGTGAAACCGCAAATGGATTGGTCCTAGCTGTGGCTAGAAGTTGATGGCTGAGTGTCCCCGCGTCGCGAAGGAACGGATTGCTGTTCCCGAAGTCCGTAAGACGAGTCTGGTTGGTTGCCACGTGCTGCAGACTTGATTATCCTACAGGCGCGCGTTGACAAGTGACAAGAGACAAGTTTTCGTTCGCCCCCGTTGTTATTCCTTCGTCTCTCGACCACGTAAAGTTAGTTTAGTTTGGTTCAGGAGTCCATCTGGTATGTGCCTACTTTTATTCCTATTGTTACATGGTTATTATTTGTACTCCTTTGTTGTAACTTTTGATGGTTTCAATATAATTTCTATTAAGTATTTACTCTTATTATTTCTGATTTTCCTCCTTACTTGACAGAGAATTAACCCCACAATCATGAGATTGAGATCTTTGCTCTACCGTATTTGTACCCTATAATTGATCCTGTAGATCTTAATATTACATGTAAGCATTGGAATGTTCCTACTTTACATCTACACCGTTACATTTGGCGCCCAACGTTTAAAATAATTCATTTTCGGAGCCGTATTTTTTTTCTGTCTTGTCAGGTTGGATTTCATTAATACTAGTTGATAATATTAGAGTTAAATCGATGTGTGTGTTCTTAACATTTGGATACTTACAGTTACTTATCCTAATGTTTACTATTGTTTGTTTTGCTCGAGAATGTTTAAATTGTAATATTATAACCTTTAATATTAATGTTATTCAATGTTGTGTTCATGTATTCTCAAACATAACCTATAATAATTATGTTGTTTGCATTTTCAATTGTTATTGTTTTGCATAGATCTTTTCATTTTTTGAGCATAGACAATTTATTACTGTTGAAGTTAGAAGTTTTCGAAAGTTTGAGTAAATAAATTATTATTTTTCTTTAAATTATAATATCGATTGTCTATGTCTATATTTGTTGATCTATGAACAACTTTGGTTGTCAAAATTTGAAGGTTAAACGTCAAACCTTGTATTCCTACTGGTCATACTAATTAATAACAACATGATTAAGCATCTTTATTTAAACGAAATACCAATAATATATTTATATTTTAAAAAGGGATTGAATACAAATTAAAGGAAACTTTTCATTATTATTTGCTACAAAATATAGTGTATAGGGTGTTTGGTAATTGATCTGTTATAAATAAATTATTATTTATATTTCATTATTACATTTAAGTTATTATTCTTATTGAAGAATATTATTTAATTTCTAATTATCATTTTCCCCAGTTAAACAAAGATGGCGATTTCAGATATTAATGGGGTGACGAAGGAAGAAATGATTAAATTGTTATCGGATCGTAACATCGTTCCGGAAACTACTCTATCCAGTATGCGCGAACAGGCTCGCTCCTTTAATAAAAGTTTGAAAGATGGGGGTGGTTTTAATATGAATGTGGGGGATGATAATACAGTTTGTTCAGAAAATACTAAAACTATAATTAATAATTATTATCAGTCTGCTATTCCTTCAACTTCTTCTTCTGTCCATTCTTGGGGTTTAAAATTTTCTGGGTCTTCGGATGTTAGAGATTTCATTTTACGAATTGAAGAACTATCTAGAAGCCGGAAGGTGGAGTTGTACTCGGTTGTTACCGCTTTCTCTGACCTCTTAGAGGGAAGAGCTCTTTCTTGGTTAAGGACTATTTTTGATGACTCTTTGTCTTGGTCTACTTTGAAAAAGCTCCTCATTTCCCGTTTTGACGTTTGTACCAACCAAACGGAAGCTTTAAAAGCCTTGTTCGCTATGAAGCAAAAGTTTAATCAAGCTGTGGTGGAATATGTTGAAGATGTTCAATTAGCAAACTTAAGGTTGGATGTTCCGCTCTCGGAAGAACAATTGGTGGACTTAGTCTGTGACAGTCTCCTACCTAAATACGCCTTGGCCGTTGCCTATTTCTCGGATAAGAGTCTTTCAGCCCTAGTAAGTGTGTGCAGTAAATTTGATAAACTTTCGGTAGAAAAACCCGCTCCACACTTTAATTCTTCTCCGCGAGTTTCGTTTCCTAAAACGTCGTATTCTAATCGGGTTCCTTATTCTCAACCGTCGTATCCGCCTCAAGCGTCGTTTTCTCCACGTGTTAAGTATAATCAGGCTTCCTTTTCTCCACGCGCGTCTTCTTCAAATTCTTCTTCTAATAGTAAGAAAACTTTTAATTGTTTCTATTGTAAAGAACAGGGACATACGAAACAATTTTGTCAAAAATGGAAAAGGGATTCTTTTAAGAATAATGACGCAAATAAGTATAATTCAAAAAACTAGCCAGCGATCTTTTGCGTTCTGTGCACAAGGGTGATAAAAGGTCGTCGGCAGTTTCTAGTAATAAATCTAAGTTTAAGTTTTCCACGCGCAACATGGACGCATGTTTGCCGTTATCTGATTGTGGACAAGATGTTAGACCACATGTTAATATTAGAATTAAGAATTTGGTTTTTTCGGGACTTTTGGACAGTGGAGCATCTGTCAGTTGTTTCGGGGGTTCTGTTTATAATTTTTTCATAAGTTTAGGATTTAAGTTAGATTCCTACGTTACCACCGCGGATGGCAAACGTCAGGATATAATTGGTACCATGCGAGTACTAGTATTTTATAATAATATTAAAAAATATATTAAGTTTTTCATAATTCCGTCTCTGTCCTCTTTAATTGTTTTGGGAGTTGACTTTTGGAAGCAATTCGACGTGGCCCCTCAGTTGTTTCCAAAAGTTGACAGCAATGTTGATTTTGGGAATGTTGTCAGTGAGGTTCGCAAATTAACATCAGCTTCCTTGCTGTCCCCTCAAGACAATCTTAAGTTAAATTCGGTTATATTTAAGTTTAAGTCAATTTCTTTCGAAGAACGAGGTTTAGGTAAAACCCATTTGGTACGTCATAAAATAAATACAACAGGGGATCCTATTAAGCAGCGTTATTATCCATTGTCTCAAGCTCATCAGAAGCAATTAGAAGCTCAATTAAAAGAAATGTTGGATTTAGGTGTTGTCCGCCGTTCTCGTTCGGCTTGGTCAAACCCAGTTTTGATTGTCCCTAAGAAGGATGGTTCTGTTAGATTTTGTTTGGATTCGAGGCGCTAGAATAGCGTTACTCTGGCTGATTCCTATCCTATCCCGTATATTTCACGTATTTTAGATAAACTTAGGGGTGCTCGTTTTATTTCATCAATAGATTTGTCCAAATCGTTTTGGCAGATTCCCTTGGATAAGGAATCCTGTCCTAAAACGGCTTTCGTTGTACCAGGCCACGGTTTATTTGAATTTGTGAGGATGCCATTTGGTCTTAAGAATGCTCCCAGCGAATTGCAGCGTCTTGTGGATGCCCTTTTTGGTCCTGAGTTCGACGAGAACGTATTTTGCTATCTCGATGATTTGATTATTATTTCAGAGGATGTTGAATCACATTTGAAGATTTTGAATAAAATTTATGAACGTTTAAGAGATGCGGGCCTAACAGTTAACCTAAAAAAATGTGAGTTTTGTAAAGAAGAGTTGAAGTATCTAGGTTATATCGTAGACGCGAAAAGTCTTCGTACAAACCCCGTTAAATTAGAATGTATTCGAACTTACCCTACCCCTAAAAATTCTAAGCAAATTAAAGCTTTTATAGGTCTTTGCGGTTATTAAAGGCGTTTTATTTAAGATTTCTCTACTATTGCGGCCCCGCTGACTAAACTCACTGGTTCTAGAATGGGAATAAGTAATTTTTCATGGTCTCCAGAAGCAGAAAACGCGTTTAAAGAGTTAAAAAAAGCCCTTACTTCTGCTCCCGTTATTAGCTGTCCAGATTTTTCTTTGCCCTTTACTATACATTGCGACGCGAGCAACGTTGGTATCGGCGGCGTGCTTACCCAGGTGTTCGACGGTGAAGAACATCCTGTTTCTTTTTTCTCTAGGTGTTTAAATGTTCACGAGAGAAACTATGGCGTTACGGAGCGCGAACTCCTTGCGGTGTTAGATTCGGTGAATCATTTCAGGCCTTACGTAGAAGGTGTTCAGTTCACAGTGGTAACGGATCACTCCAGTTTGCAGTGGTTGGTTTCGTTGTCCAATCCAACTGGTAGACTTGCTCGATGGTCTACGCGTCTTTCTCAGTATTCTTTCGATGTGGTGCACAGAAAAGGTAAATTTAATACTGTTCCAGATGTTCTTTCTCGTAAAGACGATTTTACTGTGGCTGCCTTAGATTCTACGCCTACAATTTCTGATAGTTGGTATAATAATTTGTTTTCCAATTGTATGAATAATCTACAACGATCGAGTTTATTTCGACATTCTAAATCTCGTTTCGGTTTGCAGGAGGATACAGCCTGGAAGCTGGTTGTGCCTTTTGAGGACCGTAACGCAATTTTAAGTAAAGAACACGAGTCTATTAGCTCTTGCCACCCTGGTGTATTCAGAACATATAAGAAAGTCCAACTACGTTATTTTTGGCCAGGTTTGTATAACGATGTCAAAAAGTTTGTTATTAAGTGTAAAACGTGCAAAGCACATAAAATAAATACATCTGCGCCGGCGGGTATTTCTACAAATCCTAAAATAGTCAACAGACCGATGCAAATGTTGTCTATTGACCTTGTTGGTCCTCTTCCTCGTAGTTACGCGGGATTTATGTACATTTTATCGGTTGTTGACGTCTTTTCGAAATACACTTGGATTTTTCCGCTAAGAAATGCTACTGCTAAAAGCATTGTAAAAAATGTTGAACAATTCATTTTTCTGGTTCACGGTGTTCCTCAAACCTTTGTGTGTGATAATGGTAAACAATTTATTTCAAAAGAGTTTAAACAATTGTTGGCCGATTATAATGTACCTATGCCTTTTTATAACGCATATTACACCCCGCAAAACAATGTAGTCGAGCGGTATAACCCAACTATCGGGACTGCTTTGTCTATTTTGACCGAGTCTGACCATCGTAATTGGTCTAGATTTCTGCCTCAGATACAGTCAGCCTTGAATAATTCTGTTAACTTTGCAACAGGTTTCACGCCTTTTTTCCTCATGCACGGCAGGGAACAAATTATTGACGGTAATTTACATAAATTTAATGTTTCTTCTAGTCTCACGGACATACCTTTAGATCAGTCTAGAGCCGAATTTGCAAAGAAGTTGGAAGACTTAGTTCCTATCTATGAACAAGTTTCAAATGCATTGGTACAGGCCTTTAAAAAGAATGCCCAACATTATAATTTACGCCGTAAATCCGTGGTTTATGATATAGGTGATGTCATTTGGAGGAAGAATTTTGCTCAATCCAGTGGTCCGGATTACTTTTCCCATAAATTGGCACCAAGATTCGTGCGTAATGTTATAAAAAATAAAGTCTCGGATTTAGTATACACCTTGGCAGATATGCAAGGTAAAATTGTAGGCAATTTTCACGTAAAAGATATTGTTCGGGTAGATTAGTTTTGTTTTTTTTTCCTTTAAGGAAGCCAATGTTGTAGTGTGTAGGCCTACCAACCCTTCACATTATGGCATTTGTTTCTTTTTGTGGATGTTCTGTTCTCATGATTTGGAGTTTGGTACCTCCAAGTCTTGTGCTCAGTACGGACACTAAAATCTAGTTTATTGACGATAAACCGTTTATTTACCCTCCGTAAACTGAAACGTGACCCTTGTGGTCACTGGCGCCCAAATTTTGTTAGTTAAGTCTTTCTTTCCTTCGTTACTTTGCTTTTCTTGTTATTAATAACATACACTAGCTTTGAGATTTTGGTATTATCAAATGTTTGATTATATTGGTAATAATACACATTGATTTATTACTTTGTTCCGTCTGTATAACGGATTATGTTGTAATGCTATTATTTTAAGTTTATGCCCTTCTTTCTTTAGTCCACTGGAGGCCCTTTTTATTAGCCCATGGAACCTCCAGCGTACTTGTGAATATATATCTTGGAATTTTGTGTTTCAGAAACTTGAGCTACTTTCAGATGCACAAAAGTTCTGTTAGTTCTATTATTGTTAGTTTGTATCTCATAAGTTTAAGTATGGTATAGCTTTCCTAAAAGTTCTTTATTTAAGTCTTAGTTCATAAGAAAGTTGTTTTGTCTATAACAAAGTAAGTACTGCTTTGGCGTGCTTAAATAGTAATTAATTCCTTTGGAATTATCACTTTGCCTCTAATACAGGAAAGTGTGTTTCTGTATAGTTTTTAAGTCTAAATGTGATAAACATCAGTGTCTTACTGTTAATACCAGTATTAGACTATAAATTAAGTATTACTAGTGTCATTCATTAAATTTTGGATTGATCACCCCTCGAATTGTGTCAACTCACTGAAAGCCATAGTTGATCACACAATTTTGTTTTGTTTGTACAAGAAATGCTGACGTTTTGTCTACACTTGGAGTGTTTTTTTTAAGGAATGCCAGCTTGGGTATTGCCTTGGTCTCTTTTCTTTTACAAACAATGTCACTCTGTTGAGTGTTTGCTGCAGGTTGTTATATGGATTTTTGTATATCCTGAGGTATGAGCTTAACTTTCTAGTTTCTGTTTGGCTTTTGAGTGCCAATTGACTTTTGTCATGAACTGATAGATAAATAGATAGGTATTGTGTTATGTAAATCCTATTCTGTCCACCTTGATTGGCAGGTATTTATTGTTTTATAAATCCTGACCTGTTTTGATTTTCGAAAAATGGATAATTTTAATATTATTCTTGTTTGACGACCCTGTTACTTATAGGTATTTCTCCGGAATAGTAAATCCTGGTTCAATAACGAACGATAAAAAATGACTGTAACTGTTTGTAAACTGATTCTATATTACTAATAACACAGAAAAGTATTTTCTTGTGTACTAATTTTGCCAACATTGAACTCCATTGTTCTGAGTTGTAATAATCTATATCTATAAAGATATTTTCATTATCTATGATTGTTTAATTTTAAGTTTTGTCATAAGACTGTTAAACCGGATGGACTTAGTTAGATAGGTTTCTCATTTTGCTATTTAATTATAGCGTAAATTCAGTGTAAGTGAGGGCTGTTTAACCACCCTAAAGTGAAGCCAAATTGGCCTTTATTTCCTGTGCAAGGAAAAGTGTTCATGTTTTTTTTCTGGTTTGTTCTTTATTATTAAGAGACTTATTATTAAGAAATTTAGTTTTAAGTAACTTAATTCTAAGTTGTTATTTTAACTACTAGTTATTGTTTATGTTTTCATTTTTCTAGATACCTGATGGACTCATAGTTTAGTTTGTTAGTGGTCTTAGTTTTTCATGTTTGAGGGCAAACATTTTCGTGGGAAGGGGGGAATTGTCACATAAATATTTTGTGACAAGTGTAGTTCTTGCCTAATTGGGGTTATTTTGTCTATGGTGTTTTTTTTAGAAGTTTGGCAATATTTTTTGAGGAAGGAAGCACAGTTTTGTTTTTGAGCACTTCCTCCCCAGATCTTTTTGGCCAGCTGCTCGCGGATCTTGTCACTCGCCATTTAAGGTGTTTTGAATCTGAGTTAATCATGTGAATAGAAGTTATTCTTTTCTTTTAAAAAGGGCGCGGGGTGTTTTACCTTTCACGAATAGTTCGTGTTGATTATTATTTTAGTGGTGATTATGGAATCCCGCTTTTTATCCAGTGTTGGCCGGTGGTCATATTTGTAGTACTCGTGTTTCGGTTGTGAAACCGCAAATGGATTGGTCCTAGCTGTGGCTAGAAGTTGATGGCTGAGTGTCCCCGCGTCGCGAAGGAACGGATTGCTGTTCCCGAAGTCCGTAAGACGAGTCTGGTTGGTTGCCACGTGCTGCAGACTTGATGATCCTGCAGGCGCGCGCACGTTGAAGGAGTTGCGTCCTCCCGTTTCCACTAAGAGAAAGATGTCCTGGCTCCTTAAGACGAGTCTGGTTGCTTGCCACGTGCTGCGGACTTGATGCTCCTACAGGCGCGCGTTGACAAGTGACAAGTTTTCGTTCACCCCCGTTGTTATTCCTTCGTTTCTCGACCACGTAAAGTTAGTTTAGTTTGGTTCAGGAGTCCATCTGGTATGTGCCTACTTTTATTCCTATTGTTACATGGTTATTATTTGTACTCCTTTGTTGTAACTTTTGATGGTTTCAATATAATTTCTATTAAGTATTTACTCTTATTATTTCTGATTTTCCTCCTTACTTGACAGAGAATTAACCCCACAATCATGAGATTGAGATCTTTGCTCTACCGTATTTGTACCCTATAATTGATCCTGTAGATCTCAATATTACATGTAAACATTGGAATGTTCCTACTTTACATCAACACCGTTACATAAATTTTCTGAACGTGAAACCTGGGCTGCTGATTTGCAGGAATTAAATGATATTTTATTCACAGGTGCGCACATCGTTAAGACAGTCTTATGAACGCAACAAGCGTCAGTATAACCTGCGTCGCAGGGATATTCAAAACAAAGTGGGGGAGATCGTTCATTCTTTCAAATGCGAGTAGACATTTTTCCGCTAAACTTGCACCAAAATTCATTAAAATCAAGGTGGTAGGGAAAATTTCCCCGGTTGCTTATCAATTAGCTGACATGAATGGAAAGGCGCTGGGTACCTTTCATGTGAAAGATATGCTGAAAGTAGAACAAGTTGATGGTTCTGCGTCTTAAATCAATTTTCTTTCTCACAAAACTTTATTCTCTTGGTGAGATTTCATTTCGATCTGTTGTACCGCTATTTTTATGTGGCATGCATAAACCGACATTATGCTTGCAAACTTGCACTCAGAGGATACAAAATTTGTTCTGCGCTTTGAGTTACAGAGAAGTCGGAGTTGGGTTTCGAGGCCGGTGGAAACAACACGTGGGAACGAGCTGCTCGATTGTCGGGAGATTATTCACACACGTGAGACATTTTTAATAATCCATAGTGAAATAGACACATAATTTGGTTGCCTTCTTAGATATCACCATGTTATAAATTTGTTTAGAATAGATTCTAGACTGGCGCTCATTTGGTGATGTCTTATTTTAATGATGATTAGTTAATAAAATTTACAACTCCGATGCAACGGCAGCATTTAATTGATTTAAGGAATGAGCTGCATCAAAGAACAGAAAAGGGGGAGAAGGAATTGACAATCAAATACATCAAAGGATGCCCTAAAATTATAAAAATTCCAAAAAACATGTAAATAATTACATAGTCAATATCTCAATACTGTATATGAACCTATGCTCTCTCACACGGAAATTTTATCTTGTTCTTGCACAAATAAACCTTATAAAACCAACAGTACTAATAGTGACAGAAACGTGGCTAAAGGCAGAAATACCAGATACGTTAGTGGATCTCCCGGATTACACACTCTTCCGCAAAGACCGTCGAATTGAAAAACGAGGAGGTGGTGTAGCAATATATGTAAAGAAAAGGACCATAGGCCTGACAATCTCAGCCCAGGTGAACAAAGCCCTGGAAAACAGTTCTAGTAATTACCCACAAATTGACGCATTATTCATTGACATGCAAATAGACAATCTCAAAACTATCCTAGCTGGTGTCTACTGCCCACCAAATGCATCGTACGAAAACCGCCAAAAACTATTACACCAATTAAAAAGAATAGCTGACGTGTCAAACGTAATAATCCTTGGAGACTTCAATTATTCCAAATTGGTATGGCCCATTACAGAAGTGCGTAATTTAAATAGCCCCGAGGCCTTATTTGAGGATATTTACTTGAACAGTAACTATTGGCAATTGGTAGATAAACCTACAAGATACAGGGACAACAATACCCCATCTCTATTGCACTTAGTCCTGTGCAATGATGAACATCTCATTACTGATATAAAATATCTAGCACCTGTAGGCAAAAGTGACCATATATGTTTGTTGTCAACTCTACAAGTAAGTACCAGTCATAACAACGGATCCTCCAGCCCGAGAGGCAAGAAGCCGAGACCCAACTATCACATAGCAGATTATGATAAAATAAATGAAACCTTAAGCACTCGTGATATAATGTGGTCTCTCATGGAAACCACTACAACTGAAGAAAAGTGGAACTTTTTTACAAACATGTTTGAAGAGAAGATTGTGTCAAAAATACCACTATTTAAAGGCAATAAAAACCACAATAAGAACAAACCTTGGATCGACAAACACATACTAGCATTGATTAAAGAGAAAAAGAAAGCCTGGGAAGGTTATAGATTATCCAGAAAACACATGGGGAATGTAAATTCCAATCCGTTTTTACGATGTAATACTTTTGCAAGAAACGTGGTTATTACAAAACGAAACATCGAATCTATCCAATTATCCGAACATCCAGGGGTGGGGTACCTCTGCTGTAGATTGAGCGACCGGACCACTACGGGTCCGACCCTACGGAGGAGTCGCATTACTTTATTACGAGCTGCAGGCTTCAGTAATACCGTGTGGAGATGACCGCATCGCTGGTATTCAGTCAACTACTAACAGAGGGACGGTAAGCATACTGACTGTCTACATGCCGGTATGTCATGCGGACAACCTTACCGACTTCACCAACTACCTTTTCAAAAAACATACGATCATTAAAGATAACACACACTCTGAAATCATTGTAATGGGAGATTTCAACGCTCAACCCATATTTGGGAAAGAACTTTCTCATTTCGACACCGAAAATAAGTACAGTTGTATCGATATTGAAAGACTACCGAATGACGCATATACATTAATTAGCGATGCACACAATACAACTTCCAATGCGAGTACTTCTGAGACCTAAGTTGTAACGTTGATTGTCACCGCATGGCATTTATCTTACCGTATTCCGGGATTACAGCACTTACAAACCAAGACTCAAATGATCCACCATAGCTTGCATCAATATCATAGGGATTAAAATGACAACGCGGAATATCAATTGAGATATAAATAATATGTTGTATATTTAATTAAAATTTTAATACAAGAGCAAGGACTCACATTTAGTAAAAACAGGGGTGGTTGGCTACTTGTAAGCACAAACGGAATATGAAAGTTGGCAACGACATTTTATTATTATTATTATGTAATGAGCAGGCAGTATTCTGCTGATGCGCTCATATCCGGTTTCACAACAAGTTTGACAGCAATTGAGTTGTTTTAAGTTTGAACTAAGTCCTTTCTTTTCTCCAAATGTGAATCCAATAGAGCTTTGAATTGATTTATATATTTGTTGCATCGATGACATGTTGTGGGAGTTTGTTCCAAGCATCCACTACTCTATTTGAGAGGAAGTGTTTTCTAGGATTAGATGCAAAAGGCGTTTTGGTGATTTTTTTGAGTGTCCACGGAGATTTATATTTTTATTAGTAGTGAAGATTTCTTGGAGGCTAGGGCAACTGTAATGTCCAGATAAAATTTTGAAAGTCTCGATCAAGTCACCCATTTCTCTTCTTTCTTGTAAGGTTGGTAATCTCAATTCCTTTTTATTTCATTCCCCATGTGTTTTCTGGATAATCTATAACCATCCCAGGCTTTCTTTTTCTCTTTAATCAATGCTAGTACAGTAGAACCTCGTTAATTCGAAATCCACGGGACATCAAAAATCAAATTTCGAATTAACGAATTCCCACGTAATTCGAAATTTTATGAAAAAAAAAAACGCCGAAAATCGATTTTCTCGGCCGCCTCTTCAAATCCGGGTGGTATTTTAGTTGTAAATTCGTATTAATACCAATTATTTCTTTATTTTCGCGGCCGATTACCGTAGCGGCAGGCCCTTTAAATTCAGATATTCGCAATAAATTCGTAAAAATGCTATATATTTACGCGTAAATCGAGATTTCGCTGCCGATTTCGGTCGCGGCCTACCCTTTAAATTGAGATATTCGTAAAAATACGATATATTTCCGCGTAAATCGAGATTTCGCGGTAATTTTCCGTCGCGGCCGGCCCTTTATTTCAAATATCTGAATTTAAATTCGTAAAAATACGATATATTTCCGCGTAAAACGAGAATTCGCGGGCGCATTCCGTCGCGGCCGGCTCTTTAAATTCAGATATTCGAAATAAATTCGCAAAAATACGATATATTTCCGTGTAAATCGAGAATGCGCGGCCGATTTCCGTCGCGGCCGACCCTTTAAATTCAGATATTTGATGTAAATTCGTAAAAATATGATATATTTCCGCGTAAATCGAATTTTATCGGCAGTTTTTCGTCGCGGCCGGCCTTTTAAGTTCAGATATTTGAAGTAAAATCGTAAAAATATGTCATATTTCGGCATGAATCGAAATTTTTCGGCCGATTTCCGTCGCGCCGTTTTTTTTAACTCTGATATTCGAAGTAAAGTTGATAAAAATACGATATATTTCCGTGTAAACTGAAATTTCGCGTCCGATTTCCGTCGCGGCGGGTCCTTTAAAATTCAGATATTCGAAATAAATTCGTAAAAATACGATATATCTACGCGTAAATCGAGATTTCGCGGCCGATTTCCGTCGCAGCGGGCCATTTAAATTCAAATATTCGAAATAAATTCGTAAATATACGATACATTTACGCGTAAATCGAAATTTCGTGGCCGAGTTTCGTCGCGGCCGACCCTTTAAATTCAGATATTTGGTGTAAACTCGTAAAACTACGACATATATCCGCGTAAAACGTATTTTCTCGGCCCTTCAAACTCAGATATTCGAAATAAATTTGAAAAAGTACGACATTCCAGTGTAAATCGATTCAGATTTACAAAATAATAATACTTATTAGGACGATGTATAACCACGTAAAAATACATTTTTCGGCGTTTTACCGCCACGGCTGACTGTTAGATTCAGATTTACGAAATATTATGATTTATTTTCGCAAAAATCAATTTTTTTCGAATTACACGAACAAATTTTCGTGCGCGGACAAAAATAAATTTCGAATTACGAATTAACGAATTTCGAATTAAAAAAATTTTTGTATGAAAAATTTTTTCTGCGGAAATTTTTTTGGCGAAAATTTCGAATTACGCGTTTTTTCGAATTATCGGGGTTCGAATTAACGGGGTTCTACTGTATGTGTTTGTCGATCCAAGGTTTGTTCTTATTGTGGTTTTTATTGCCTTTGAATAGTGGTATTTTTGACACAATCTTCTCTTCAAACATGTTTGTAAAAAAGTTCCACTTTTCTTCAGTTGTAGTGGTTTCCACGAGAGACCACATTATATCACGAGTGCTTAAGGTTTCATTTATTTTATCATAATCTGCTATGTGATAGTTGGGTCTCGGCTTCTTGCCTCTCGGGCCGGTGGATCCGTTGTTATGACTGGTACTTACTTGTAGAGTTGACAACAAACATATATGGTCACTTTTGCCTATAGGTGCTAGATATTTTATATCAGTAATGAGATATTCATCATTGCACAGGACTAAGTCCAATAGAGATGGGGTATTGTTGTCCCTGTATCTTGTAGGTTTATCTACCAATTGCCAATAGTTACTGTTCAAGTACATATCCTCAAATAAGGCCTCGGGGCTATTTAAATTACGCACTTCTGTAATGGGCCATACCAATTTGGAATAATTGAAGTCTCCAAGGATTATTACGTTTGACACGTCAGCTATTCTTTTTAATTGGTGTAATAGTTTTTGGCGGTTTTCGTACGATGCATTTGGTGGGCAGTAGACACCAGCTAGGATAGTTTTGAGGTTGTCTATTTGCATGTCAATGAATAATGCGTCAATTTGTGGGTAATTACTAGAACTGTTTTCCAGGGCTTTGTTCACCTGGGCTGAGATTGTCAGGCCTATGGTCCTTTTCTTTACATATATTGCTACACCACCTCCTCGTTTTTCAATTCGACGGTCTTTGCGGAAGAGTGTGTAATCCGGGAGATCCACTAACGTATCTGGTATTTCTGCCTTTAGCCACGTTTCTGTCACTATTAGTACTGTTGGTTTTATAAGGTTTATTTGTGCAAGAACAAGATAAAATTTCCGTGTGAGAGAGCATAGGTTCATATACAGTATTGAGATATTGACTATGTAATTATTTACATGTTTTTTGGAATTTTTATAATTTTAGGGCATCCTTTGATGTATTTGATTGTCAATTCCTTCTCCCCCTTTTCTGTTCTTTGATGCAGCTCATTCCTTAAATCAATTAAATGCTGCCGTTGCATCGGAGTTGTAAATTTTATTAACTAATCATCATTAAAATAAGACATCACCAAATGAGCGCCAGTCTAGAATCTATTCTAAACAAATTTATAACATGGTGATATCTAAGAAGGCAACCAAATTATGTGTCTATTTCACTATGGATTATTAAAAATGTCTCACGTGTGTGAATAATCTCCCGACAATCGAGCAGCTCGTTCCCACGTGTTGTTTCCACCGGCCTCGAAACCCAACTCCGACTTCTCTGTAACTCAAAGCGCAGAACAAATTTTGTATCCTCTGAGTGCAAGTTTGCAAGCATAATGTCGGTTTATGCATGCCACATAAAAATAGCGGTACAACAGATCGAAATGAAATCTCACCAAGAGAATAAAGTTTTGTGAGAAAGAAAATTGATTTAAGACGCAGAACCATCAACTTGTTCTACTTTCAGCATATCTTTCACATGAAAGGTACCCAGCGCCTTTCCATTCATGTCAGCTAATTGATAAGCAACCGGGGAAATTTTCCCTACCACCTTGATTTTAATGAATTTTGGTGCAAGTTTAGCGGAAAAATGTCTACTCGCATTTGAAAGAATGAACGATCTCCCCCACTTTGTTTTGAATATCCCTGCGACGCAGGTTATACTGACGCTTGTTGCGTTCATAAGACTGTCTTAACGATGTGCGCACCTGTGAAAAAAATATCATTTAATTCCTGCAAATCAGCAGCCCAGGTGTCACGTTCAGAAAATTTAATATTCTCACCATTGAAATCAGCATCTGCATATTCCTTACCTGAAATGACAATTTCTCTACCAAAATTAAGGAAAAACGGCGTGTACCCTGTAACCTCATGTACTGCTGTATTTATCGCTAATTCAATCTTAGCTAAATGGTTCGCCCATGTTCTGTGGTCAGAACCAACATATGAAGCAAGGGCTGAAACTAGAACCTTATTGACGAGTTCCACCGGATTATTCTGCGGGCGATACCTACAATTGTAAAACAAATGCCTTATATTAAATTTGTTAACTAAAGCCTTCATGTCCCGTGAAATATACTGTGGACGATCGTGTCTGGTACCCCAAACTTAGGCCGGGTTCCCACTACGCCGGACCGGCAGATCTGCCGGAAACCGGACACCGGACAAGAGTGTTCACATTACACCGGAGCCGACAAGAAAATCGGACAGTCAAGTACTCACCTCAGTTGAATTTGGACCTCGCACAATGGACGACGAAATTGTTGTGTTGTGGTGGTATCTTAATAGAAGGAAAAATAAAAGAAAACATTGGGTGCATCCTATTTTACGGGAAAGATTTTCACTTGGAACATTTGAAACATTAAGGGGGTATTTGCAAAAACCGAAATAATATTTCGGGGCGGAGAGGAATGAAGTAAGTTGGAACGGGAAACACGCCACGTTCGCTGGTCAACCCAGTTCGAAGTCAGAGCAGCGATGAAATTCACTAGATGGTACCCATGAGTAAGGTTTGAACATGAAACGCTTAATAATGAGCGTCTTTCAAATAAAGTTTATTAAGTTGAGTATGCATTTTTTAGGTAAATTTCGATAATTGATAATTCGAGAATTGCAGAAGGAGCTCATGATTTTATGAGATTTAGATGAGATTATCAGATTTCTATCAAACTTGTTTGATAAATTATCGATACTATCAACTACACTGCTAGACGGTAGGCATTACCTTATGACTCGTAACCGACGTGTTCTTCATTGACAGGTGTCAAAACAATACGGTATTTATTTTCATAATATCTGATCATAATTATATCTGAATATATTGGCAAG
Organism: Hesperophylax magnus; assembly: GCA_026573805.1. NCBI lineage: Eukaryota > Metazoa > Arthropoda > Insecta > Trichoptera > Limnephilidae > Hesperophylax > Hesperophylax magnus. The sequence goes on from JAIUSX010000035.1 coordinate 2,078,735, forward strand.
ATAAATAAAATATCGGTCATTTTCAATATTTATTATTATTTTGTCTAATTTCGTTGTTATGATTATGTTGTCTAATTTCCAAAACGTTATTTTTTTTTTTTCAATTGCGTCTTCAACAGACATACTCTTTGCAGAAGATGGGCATTTAATTTCGACGATACAGTTATTACCGGACAGACCATCAGGTGAAGCTCCAAAAAAACAATGTTCAGGGTCTATAAATAAGCCACTCTGTTCAATAGTTATGGACTCTTGTTCACATAACTGCCGAATTGCGATTGGCTCATTTATTTTCCCATATTTAATTGATTCAATATTTTGCAAAGAACGTCCATATAGTAAAGTTTTAACTAATGGCGCACAACTAATCATTCATCTCTTACAAATCTTACCAAACCACGACGCTGTTAAAAGATTTCGACGCCTTTCTAACCATTCACCACTCTCAGACTGTATGATGTTCTGGAGAAGAACATTGCAAATCTTTGAAAAACTGGCTTTTTGCAGCATCAAATGATATATTATCCATATCCGGCTTTTGACATGCATCACCATATTCGGAATCTGGTTTTAAAGAATTTAGTGTTTTATTATTTTTTTTTGTTTTGTACTTATAATTTTGGTTACTAAGTGTTCTACGTTTATTTGCTTCAAAACTTTTCAAGACATTTCGCGGGCTGCTATCAAAAACCGTTTTATGGAGAACATAATGTGGCCGTTTTGTATTAAACGCAACAACAGATGCTGCGCACCTCCCAGTATAAGACTGCTTTGTTGAAAAATTTATTCTTTTCCCACCTACCATTTTGGCGACAACGGTGTTATATGATTCCGCAATATTGCTATCAACGTTATATATTAAGCTGCGGGAATTTGAAGCTAAACGCGAACAAAGTTGGGAGAGTTTAGAAAATAAGTTGCACAATTTTAAATCTTGAATGTAGTTTTTCTCATCCACATGCTTACAGTAATAGTCGTCACAGGTAGCGTGGTCGCCAAACACATGTTTAATGCTATTAAGAATATCTTTATTTAAATTCCCGACTTTGGTATCCATCAAGCAATTTTCTGAAATCCTATATTTAATAGCAGATGTGATTGATCTACGCAAGCGGAGTAATCTTTCACTAATAATTTTGCGTAATCGTATAGGGTACTGGGTATCTAATGTAAGTAAATTGATTTTAGTTATTTCATTACGTAGAAGGTGATTCCGACATTCGATTTTCTCTACGGTTATATTTGAATAGGTTCGAGCTTCTAATATTTTCTTATATGTACTACAATCGCCATCTGCTATTAACTTGGAATATATCAATCCGTGTGTGGCTAATGAGCTTTTAAATCCTTCAACAATTATTTCGGATTCCATGCCGCTTGAAGAGCCTACGTAATTCTTATAGCACTTATGTTCGGGTGGGGTCACGCTTTTATTTGAGGCCCGAGTGCAAGTCATACAAAACTTATTCTTGACACCCATATACAAAACTTTCTTTGTCCTATATCCAATAATTACAGCTGCGCCAGATCAAGCAGCATATTTTGTCTTATAAGATCTTTTAGACCAACACCCATCTGCCACAACTGTAATCATTGGAACCCCATCCCTGTTAACATCACCGGCAATTTGGGCTAAAGTAGCCTCTTCTTTGGCGGCTTCTGCCATCGTCTTAACCATAGTACGGTCCCACCATTCACACGCCCTTTCATGTGATTTGCTGTACTGTCTGTTACTCATACAAGGGATCCCTGCTACTGCCGTTAGTTCTTTTAGGTTAGAATAGCCAGATCCAATACTTATAATTCCAGAAACCATTGAATCAGTAACATTCATATTTCATCTTTCACGTCTTCGCAGGTAAAAATACAAAATTTGTTCGTGCACATATTACAAATAAATGTCAGTACTGAATTAAATCCTGATTGCTTCTCTTCAACTATCTCCAAGTTAGATAATGTACACTCATAAAAAGAGTCGTGCTGCGAAATTTTGTTTAATTGATTTAAAAAAAAATTTATATCTACTATTCTTCTTCCTTCCAGAATAACGGGTTTCTTCTTTTCCTGTGTAAACAAAACTTTTACTTTATTTACGTCAATTGAAAATAATATGTATTTGAAATTCATTTTACGACTTCAATACGTTCAGAAAAAAATTATATGTTTAAAACAGTTATTACTTTTTCAGAATTTTTCTCAGGCGACATCGGTCCTTCCGACATCGGATTATTGATATTTTCAGTATTTTCCTGATGAAATAAAAACAATATTAGAAAAATTATGTTAATTCACTTTTCAATTAATTTTTTTGCATTAGACGAGTATATGCAAGTGTATAAATTACCTGTTGTAATATAGGTAGAGAAGGTATATTGCTTAAGTCTAGAAGCAAGCATTAATTGCACCTGTTTTCTGCCTCTTGATTTTTTTCACCCTGCTTACTAGCGAATACCTGTACTTCTTTTCTTTGTTGCCCATTCTAAACAATTAGTAACCTCTGGAAAAAAGATTTAAGGATTATATAGGTCGGTTTTTGTATTTATTTGTAGATGATGAACGTACCTACATGTTAAAAGTAACGACGCGCTCTGTCAAACTAATCATTTGATACGTTTAAAATCCGTGATGTCGAAACATATCAAAAAAGTTAAACTATCGTGTTAATCAATTAATCCTGTGTGGAGTTAATATAAAAAAATAAAATAAATCAAAAGCGATTTTATTAGTGACAGTGTTATCCACTAACTCCATTTTGATCTTGCCTAGTTAATCCAAAAAAGTTTATAACCTGTGTTTTTTTTTTCAAACTAACTACCACACCTATAAATCGACAGCATAATCTGGGTTATAAATTTGAGAATGTTGTCTATTTATTTGGGGATTCCGTATCAGTAATGAAACGAACTCTTCACAAACACTTGAATTATTGAAATATAAGAGAATACCACTCCTTAATAAAAAACTCATTTTATTTTACCATAATTTATTAGATAAATTATTGTTACAACTAATATAACTGTATATGTAATTAGAAATGTATGCAAAAGCACAGTAGTGCGTGAATAAATAAAACCAGGAATACGATTCTAGTGGAGGGGCACTCTCTAATATTCTGTGCCGCTGGTTGTCAGCCAGCTGGCCAAGTGTTGCATAAAACGAGATTTATAGTAAAAAAGTCAACTTGGTCTAGAAATGATACATAATAACATAACGACTAACCTTTAGTGTGATCTCTTTTCTTATGTGCCTACACATGTACGTATTTATTTTTTGTAAAATGAAACATGCTCTCACGTCGAACTCACCTCGGTTACTGAAGATAAATAACTTGTGTTGTGATTTATATAATGCGGTGATACAAGGAACAATATCTTAGTATTAAAAAACTGTTTTTATTTATTTAAGGCAAGACCAAACCGCCGCGATCATTTTGCGTCCGCGACGGCATGCACGGTGAGCGTCCTGTGTGCGTGCAGAACCGTTCACACCAAACTAGCGATCAACTAGCGATCAGCTGGCGTCCGTGGCACTCGTACGTTCGTGTCGGTTGTGTGGTAGGTATAGCTCGGAGCGGGAACCATTTAAATAATCATAATCATGTTTGGAGACGAATCTGAAGAAGAATTATTACTTCTAGCGGCTATTGCAGATGATGAAGATAGTAATGCACGGTATGATTGTGTCAGAATATTATATTTATTTATTATTTTACAAGCAATAATTGTTCGCCTGAAACACTCATCCACATTGAAAAATCTCCTGATAAAAGATACATGACGCCAACGGGACTCGAACCCGTGTCCCTTCGATTTCCGGTCGACAGCTCTGACCACTGAGCTATGGCGGCTTATCTCTTACCCGCGAAATTATTCAATATATACTAGTGTTTCATTCAACAATTACTGCTTGATACATTTTTAACAATTATTGCTTGTAAAATAATTGTTACCCTTTGTGCTATGCATAAAAAATCTTGTCTTAAAAACATTAGTTTACCAAAAAAATTATAATTAATATTTATTTATACTTAATATATGGGCAATTTTCAAATATTTTGTACAATATTTCGAATTATCTATTTTATAAAAATATCAACATTTTAAGGGTATTTTTTACAGAAAACAATTCCTTGCATATTCTATGTTATTAAAATTACCAAGGGACCATACATTTTACGGTATTTTAAGAGAAATCTCAGTTTCTATGTGAGACGGCAGAAAATATTTGTCCAACGAGTGACCGACAGGAACAATCACTATGGACGTAGGTATGTCCTACTAGTTACTTTTAACCCCTCCGACTTTTCGCGAACTTGAAGCTAAAATGTCTTTACCGAAATGTCAATTTCACGAAAACGTTGTGTTATTACCGCCTCACAATCAAAGCTCTATAAATGAAACATTACTGAACGGAGCCGAATAGTAAAAACTGTTTTAGAAAGGTTACAAAATAGGCTTTCAAATTGTTGTATCATAAATAAATATTAACATTTGTAAATATTTAAATTTAGAATGGAAACATGAAAAAATTGTAAAAATGACTCACCTGTAATGTTTTATGTAAAAACGATACTAAAATCACGGATAATGTAAAAAAAAACACTTATTTCATCGTACAAATGTACAATAAACAATTCTGTCACTTCACTTTTTGACCATTTCATACAAAATATATTTTTAAAAAAATAATTAAAACTGGGATATGTGGGAGGCGGGTTTTACGATTTGGCGGGTAAAATTTGCTTCCACTGAGTAGGTCTTTTTACGGGTTTCTATGGATAACTTTGAATAGAAATGTGAAGCTTCATTCAATACGAATATTCTACTTTTTGTTTTAGGGATGTCACTAGAAGAATAACGGAGTTATGACGATTTTTGTGGAAACACACGCGTTGACGTGTAAACACGCTTATTGTACTTGACTGCTATCGTTATTTTATCGTGTATATCTGCTTACGTTGCTGACCGGTTAAGTAAATTTACACTGCATTTTTTCACCATCCTCCCAATAGCTTATCTACCCTAATAACGAATATTTTCGATTTACGGTTTATTTATTTATTAAGTTGGAGTTTATAATTCGGTAATCGAACCTATGTATAGTGGCTATATATTGGATAAGTTGGCCGATTTTTTTAACCACTGCAAGTATTTTATTTTTATTTTAATAATATTCATTATTAGGGTAGATAAGCTATTGGGAAGATGGTGAAAAAGCCCCTGAAAAGTGTAAATTTACTTAAAAGACGGTTTGGTAAAATAAATAATTTCGACGGGTTGGTAGGATAAAATGAAACCCATAATGCAATTTTGTTAGAATTTATGTATATTTGAATAAACTATTTTTTAATGAATTTTAATTACAAGAGTTTCTTTCGATTTCAATATTTTAAATATCAGATTAATGGGGACAAAATTCTTAAGAATGGTTTACACTTACATAAAACAAATTAATCGAACACATATATAATAATTACAACTTCTTTTGTACAAAATATAAACATAGGATAACAGAGGAATAAATACATGTAATTTATATGAAATATTTTATCTTTTATTTTATATCGATATTAATTAGATGAACCATTTAGTCTAGCAATTATAAAGATTTGATTAACAACATAAAAAATATATACCCTTCTTTATATTAACAAATTTGAAGACGGAATTCACTATTTTGATCTGGGGACAATTCTTTTTCCATACATCTCGATATTAGTACTTTATTTTTTAGCACATTTTTATATCTAAATATAGAATGTTATTCATTTTTACAGTAATAATTATTTAGATAAAGAATGACAGTATTGTATTAAAAAAAACCTCGATTAAGAAAATAATTTCATCGGATATTACTGATGCAAGGTTCGGGACAAGTGAAATATGTCAAAGACAAATATTTTGAAAATTGCCCATATTTATATTACAAAGGTATAGTGTTTTGTCCTCCACGCTAGGAGTTCGCCTGTTTTTAGTTAAAACATGTTTACGTCTGCTGTCTAATAATGAAAAGGGTAAAATGATTTATTTTTCAGGAAAAAGAATAGGATTTGGATCCATAACATAAATAAAACTATAGAAACAGAGGGTGAATTCCATACCTTGCATCCGCAATTACTTCTAGATGAAGAGCATTCTACACATATTATAGAATGACTATACAAAGTTTCAATGAACTTCTTGATATGAATAGGGATGGTATTAAGAAAGAGTACACCAATTATCGTTGCCCTATATCACCAGAAGAAAGACTTGCTATAACTTTGAGGTTAGTATGGGAACATATTTATTGATTTATTTGATTATTTAATTGTGCACAGATTATTAAAAAAAACACTCATTTTCAATCATTAATTAGGGCTGAAGTGACTCAAATAAGTTGCAGTATTTTCATTTCAAACATCAGATAAAGGATTTGGAGACCGTTCACGGTGGTGTTCCATCTCTTGATCTGCCATCAACTACTCTGCCAATTTAAATTTTACCATCGTTTGTCTCGCAGGAGAAAATTTTTTGATGGTTTTTGCATACCCTAGGCAAATTAGATCTATATCATCGTATTTGTTAGCTGAGCGGTTGTTAAGGTAACTTATTACTCTATCTGTATGAGACTCACGATTCTCTGAATTACTTTGCCTAATCAATCTGTTGGGCCTGACAGTCGAACGAACAGAACCCCGATCAGTAAGCTGTGTATGTCCGTATGTCGACCAGAACGTAGAATCTATCTACCCTGTCTAAAATAATTTGAACGTATTTAGTTATGAGGAACGAACACTGAGTGCCGCGAATGGCGGAGTAGATGAATCAGCCAAGTAGCTAGAGGATGACGACTTCAGATGTGACTGGTATCGGCCCAGTGAGTACCAGCCAGGAAGAGTAGACGACAGCATCAGATGTGGCTGGCCAACGGCCCAGTGTGGTCCAGCCAAGAGGAGTAGACGACAGCATCAGATGTGGCTGGCCAACGGCCCAGTGTGGTCCAGCCAAGAGGAGTAGACGACAGCATCAAGATGTGGCTGGCCAACGGCCCAGTGTGGTCCAGCCAAGAGGAGTAGACGACAGCATCAAGATGTGGCTGGCCAACGGCCCAGTGTGGTCCAGCCATGTGCCGGTTTCACGGTTAATCCATAAGTTGCCCTTCCACGAGGCGAGGTGGAACTTAATAATGCTCCGAATCAAAATGCACACGGCGAAAACAGTCTATCGGCAGAAATAACCACCGATCACTTGGATAAACTCTGATTACCTCCGTGGCCACACATGGCGAGATACGTTTTCATTATCCACGCCACCCGGGGCGAATTCCACTCGCGGGAAATATTATTAGACTTCTAATCTTGAAGCACAAACTGAACATCTCGGTATTAATCACAAATCCATGAAATATCTTTCGATCAGATCCTCAGACCCCAGAAATAATAATTGACCTCCGACCGGACACCCTGACTCCTCTCTGTCCGGCCGGGAAGTGAAGCCATCTTGAATTTTTTGTCACTTCCTGTTAGAGTTCCTTGTTGCCAGAGCATAAACAATAGACAAGATAAATCACAGATTTGACAGGTTCTTACTTAGTGTAATAATCGTATGTTATTTTCATAACACCTTTCTTGTATGAACTCGGATAAGGACCTAGTAAATCCGTCGCAATCCGTAAATCATCTGCCATGGGCGTTGAACTAATTTGGGATTTCCCATAAGCCCTGGTGGAAGCAAATTAGTGCTTTTATAACCTAAGCAAGTTTGACATTTGTTAATAAACTGTTTCACATCTGCTGCCATCTTGGGCCAATAATATTTATGCCTTATCCTATTTAAGGTTTTCATTATTCCAAAATGAGCACAAACCGGAGGAACGTGGTGTTCTACAATAACATTCTCTCTAGCTTCTTTAGGAAGAACCTCCTTCCAATCATACGACCTATGAAGAGCTTCCATGCTTTGAATGTGTTTGAAAATCTTATCATTCACCACTTTCCACGCCGAAAATTTATCAGGACTGGCTATAATTTGATGTACCATTTATCAGATGTGTTAAAGGTTTGAGTAATGGTGTGAACTTGTAAGGGGTCACGCGATAACACATCTGGAATTATGTTGTCCCTTCCTTTACGGTGAATAATTTCGAAATTAAATTGTTGAAGCCTTACTGCCCAACGCGCCAGCCTTCCTGAAGGTATTATAGTGGTCCGTAATTATTTTTACCGTAATTGGTGAGCCTTCAATATAACCTCTAAATTTTTCTAACGTGAAAATCAGGCATTTAATTCCCTTTCCGTAGTGGAGTGATTTCTTTCTTGAGCCGATAATGATCTCGATATGAATGAAACAGGGTGTTCTATTTGATTATCATCATGTTGGCTAAGAACCGCACCGAGGCCAACACTTGATGCGTCGCAGCTAATTGTGAATGGCTTACTAAAGTCAGGGCAAGCGAGAACCGGAGCATTTACCAAAAATATTTTCAATTTTTCGAAAGCCGCCTGAGCTATCTCGTTCCACGCAAATTTTCTTCCCGCGAATTCTTTCTTTGTTAAATTATGTAAAGGTGCAGCAATAATAGAAAAATTAATAATGAACCTTTTATACCAAAAAAGAACTCCAATAAATCTACGTAGGCTCTTTTGAGATGTAGGCGTTGGAAAATCCACAATTGCTTTTACTTTATCAGGATCGGTGCGAAGCCCTTTGCTGTCAATGACAAAACCCAAATATTTCAAAGAATCTCTGCAGAAAATCGATTTATCCACGTTTATCGTAAGGCCCGCGGCTTGTAATTTCTGTTTAACCTGACTCAAAAGATGTAAATGTTCTTCAAAGGAAGAGCTAATGATTATAATGTCATCAAGATAACAGAAAACTTTGCCGTCGAACTCTTGTCCATTAACCTCGACATGCGCGAGCTAGCACCATGTAGACCGAATAGCATTGTCACAAAGTGAAAAATCCTCTCTTAGGAATTGTGAACGCGGTTTTTTCTTTTGAGTTCTCATCTAGAGGTATTTGAAAGAATGTGTCATTCAGGTCTAAAGTAGTTAAATAGCGTGCACCCCCCAAACTATTCAAAATTTCAGAAATGAACAGTGTCGCGTATGCATCACGTTTCGAGTTGGCATTTAGAACTCTACTGTCTAAACATAATCTGTAAGTGCCATTTTTCTTGGGTACCAAAACTATAGGGTTATTCCAAGAGCTATTGCTAGGTTCCACTACCCCAAGTTCTAAGAGTCTGTCCAATTCTGCGTGTACTTTCGGAAGTAAATGAGACGAGATAGGATAAACTCGTTGTTTTATAGGAGAACTGTTACCTGTGTTTATGACATGTTTTTCTAATGATGTTCTACCTAATCGATTTCCCGAATAGGAAACATATTCACGAATTACACTATCTAAAGCAGAATGCTGAGAAGTGTTTAAGTTTGCTTCATTGTCTAATCCTACAACCTCAGTTTTGCATTTCGTGTTGTCTAACTCACTTGAGGACATCATTTTCGAAATTCTCGGACAAATGTTGAAAACCTTCCAAAAATCACAGCCTAGAATAATGTTAGCTTTAATTTGAGGCATAACTACAAAACTGAAAGATTTTTCTACCTTATCGAGATGGACCGGAACCGTAATTTTGTAAGAACACAAAACAGAATGCCCCGTAGCAGATACTAATGAAAAACTAGAGTCTAATTTGGATAGCTTGAAGCCTTCATCTAAAAACTTACTATGAAAATTGTTGCATAGAATAGAAACGTGTGAACCAGAGTCTAATAAACCAGAGTAAGAAGAATTACATACTTGGAACGAGACGTGAGGACGACCGTCCCTGTTGGCCGCTCTCATCTCGCTCGAAGCACTCAAATCTTCATAAAATTTTCTTACTACTGCCAGCCAGGAAACCCATTCTCCGGAAGCGACCTCGGCGAACGCTGACGTCTTGGCGCCCGCCTTCGGGAACTCCCAGGCAATTAGTTTTTTGGACGACGGCAACCACAAGCTGGAGACTTGACCCCGGGCCTACCGCAATGGAAGCAATGCACGTCCCTGGAAACATTATTTGACGGGCTAAGATTATAATTGTTTACATTACGCTGATTATTCCTGAAATTAGGATTAAAATTTCCATAGTTAACATTACGTTGCTTGTTTCTGAAATTAGGATTAAAGTTACCAGAATTCCTATTCTTATTCCAATTAGGAATATTATTACTACCACCAGAATTAGAATTCAAGGAATGAGAAATAACCTGAGGAGATCTGTCATTTGAACGGCTGTTCGCCAATTCTATCATTTTACCTAGTCTCTCAAGGGAAGTAATATCTGGAAATGTTGAAAGCGCCAGCTTCTGTATGTACCTGGGCAACATGTTACAGCGCAAAATCTCTAACAATTCTGACTCAGGAAGTTTAGTAGATAAGCGATTATTCAAAATCAAAATCCGGGTTATAAAAGAACTTGGATTTTCTTTTTGTAGCTGAGCTGTAGATCTTAGCTCTGCCAATAACCGTCTTGATCCAGAAGTTCAAACTCATCTTTTAGTCCTTCTACGATCTCCTCCCATGAGGTGAAAGAAGTGTGATTAACCCTGAACCAGAGGAGTGCGTTTCCTGTAAATAATTCAACAGCTGAAGAAAAAAGTGAAACTCTACTCACGTTTCTAGGGAGAGCAAACTCTTCGACTCTTTCTATGAAATTGCGAACATCGGATGATCCATCATAAGAAATTTCCCATTTGTAAACTGGTACTGATGCTGGCGCAGGAACAGATGCAGCTGTCGACGACGTTTCTGCTAATTTCGGCATATTGAAATGTGATTCTGATTTGCTTCTCGTGATTATATTATACTTCATAACCTAGCTCAAGCAGGGTAGGAAAAAAATTATTAGAACATGCAACAACAATGCAACATGCAGACATATGTAACATACAACAATTATTCATGAAAACTACCGTGATGTTTAAACAGGTAGGAAAATAACAATATCAATACTAAAATGTCTCCAGCTCACTGGGGAACATTAAAAACGCCGAATGCGTGATCTATGAGCTGGTTCGGGCACAAAAACTGTATTATACTATAATCTACGAAGTGGTTTTGCACAAGTGAGAACAAGCCGCTTGAAGATTAAAAACACGCAAGAAGAAAAAACAATCCACCACGAAAACAACACAAAATTTAGTAAAATAGTTCGTACAAGTCGGAAAAAACATCGTTGGCCAAAATTCATATCACGGTTCGATTAGCCGTTGGGCACCATTTTGTAACGTTGATTGTCACCGCAGGGCATTTATCTTACCGTATTCCGGGATTACAGCGCTTACAAACCAAGACTCAAGTGATCCACCATAGCTTGCAGCAATATCATAGGAATTAAAATGACAACGCGGAATATCAATTGAGATATAAATAATGATGGAGTTTTACCTACCATTAAAACTCTTATTATGTTGCCTTCCTCATCCAGAACATATATATTATGTGAGAGACGACATGTCGATTCTTGTCCTAGTGGTCTGATCCTACTTCCTTTTTCCTGTTTTGGTAATCCTGGGATAACATCATCTACTCGCTCTGTGATTGGTTGTTTGTTTTGTCACCGGCAGTTGGCGTCTCGCGTCGTTTCATTTGTCAATTATAATCTCACCAAGCAGTGATTAAATATATGTTCTGGATGAGGAAGGCAACATAATAAGAGTTTTAAAGGTAGGTAAAACTCCATCATTATGTACTGCCGTTCCTCATCCAGAACATATATATTATGTGAGAAGTGTTTGTTATCGCCTTGGTGACAGAACTGATGTCAATTGTGAGAGGTTATAGGTTCAAACAGATTTGTGAGAGATGGCAATGTCAAAGAGTTACCTCCTTCCATTACCTCCCTTCTGTAATGTTTTGCAAAAGTGTTCTCGCTCTTCAAATTTCCTCTTTCCAGGATCTTTTCAATGGGGCAATTTTCTAATCAGCTCAGTGATGCTACAGCAGACCTTGTACTCCCTGCTGATCTTTCAATACCAGCACTTTTTAGTACTGTTTTCACCCATCCTCCAATTATTGTTCTTGAGGCAGGTTTTGGCGGGACCGTCGTTGAAATAAATAAATTTGGTATGGAATTTGATTCTTGTCTTCTTACTCTAGATAAGGTGCATACTTTACGGAGCCAATATACTGGATCTGTAGCTCGGTCTGAGGAAGCTTCAAGCTTCCATCCCGACTGCTGACGAGTAGTAGAATCAGTTTTAGATCCAAAAGCTGGCCAAAGTATAATATGGTCCCCATTGTCCACGAAACTGTCTGGTGTGTATCGTAACAGAGTAAGATCGTGCACTCTTCGTCCAGATGCGAGTAAAAGAATGACAGCGCATCTTCGAGAAGCCTAAACAGAGTAACTGTTTCTGTAAGGTTTTCTTTCAACCATACAGTAACTTGTCTAGGGTCCCAGATAGGCAATGCTTTCTTCTTTCTAGAAGTATTAACTATACCTTTCATTACTTGTTAAACCCCAAGGAGACGGCCAACTACATCGTAGTGGAAGAAAAGTTCTCCTAGAGAACGGCTCACTACAAGTGTAGTTTTGAGCATTTGTCATGTTCATCGCTAAATATTTAGTAAATTTAACAGTAAAACTTCGAGGTTAAAAATGTTTTGCATTGAGTTGTTTATTTTCTACCACATCCTTTTAACAGATTCTCCTTTTTACGTATATTTTTTTTTTAACAGAACTTTTAAGTACGTTGTATCCCTGTTCACTTGATTCTTATCTTCAGCGCACGCATACAGTCTTAGTTGTCCTTTCGCCGTGTGAGTGTCGCGTTTCTGGCCGTTCTGCTGGGCACTGTTTATTGTTATATTAGGGTGTCCGTTTTTTTATTACTCTTGGAGTGTTTATGTGTTAATATTTACTTTTATGAAGTGTTTCGTTCGTATTTATTATTATATTGTGCGTATTATTTGTGAATTTAAGATCATTTTATTGTTTTGTATATTTGAGTGTTTGTTGTAACTATTTAAATTTGATTTCTAATCCTTAAAATGAATGAAGACGTCATTGAAAACTTTGTGATAGATTGCGATTCTGATTTTTCGATGAGTGATGATGAAGATTATATTCCTGAACATTTGGAGAGCTTAGAGGAAGCTTCAGAACAAAATGGAGATAGTGAAATTGGAGGTTTTGAACGCTTAGATGAACTAAACACCATGCTCCTGGGTCAGTAAAAACGGTAAATCGAGTAGGCGATTATCCGCTGAGGCTAACTGCCAGACATTTTTCTTCGGACGTTCCACCATCTTCAAATTCTAAGAGAAAATCAGTTTATCGGGAGTGTCACGTATGCAAAAATTCGTCGCTAAATCCTAAACGTCGAGTTCAGACACGTTATTGGTGTTACTGTTGTCAAGTTGCCTTGTGCCCCACTACATGTTTTCGTATATATCACACTGTAGAAAAGTTGTAATAATTAAAAGAGCCCGTCGCGCTGTACAATCTTGTGGTCACCCTTTCTAATGCCGACAAGTGGCCTTGCGCAAGTGTATGCGTGTTGGCCAAATATTTTTCTGCATTGTACGAAAACATTTATTATAATTACTGTGTAGATAAAACTCATCGTAAAATTTAATAACTTGATTGCCAAAGGTTCATTTTTTGTGTGAAAAAAGGAATTTTTACGACTTGACAATAAATAAACAATCTGTGAGTGTTCCATTCCGAGATTTTGTCATTTGAAGGTAATATTTTTTATTTACATTCCATCTAACACAAAATAACCCAGTAAAAATATAATATTAAGTGAACCAAACTAAGTTTACAATATTAAAGAATACCGTTAAATAAATAAAAACATTGTAAAATCTTTAGGTACAGCTAAATAATATTTCAAACCTGGAGTGAGTATAAAATGTAATTTACGAAAATCTAGCCGTTTCAGGCGGGCAATTCATGCAAAATCTGCTAGTCTTCTAAGGGTTGACATTTGAGGCTCCCACCACTTTCCCACCCCGGTATAAGTAACAGATGGTTACTCCTTCAGGGTACACAACAGGACTCTAATTTTTTTTTTATATTAAAAGACTCTAGGTATACAACGATTCTAGACCTCAAATGTCCCTGCATGAGGGGTTAGTTAGCACTATGCAAGATGCCCAGATTAGTATAAGTGTTAATAGTGTATAAGGAACATTGTTAGTTTTTACACATCAGTTAATGCAAAACAAGTATGTACAAGTGGAATGAGATTCTCCGAGTCGGCAGTCCCTCACAGGTGCAATCAGATGTCGGTTGGTCCACAGGTGAGGTTCGACAACCGTTCACGATCGCGGTGACCGTCTGATTTTGCCCCAAAGAAAGAGATAAGCTGATATATAGGCTGTGAGCAGCCGAAGACCCTAAAGAAGAAATCGAGCGTCAGACGGGAGAGGATCGCAAGGAAGGTGGTCTAGCTCTTGCAGACCTCACGACAACCAAGAGCACCTCGTAAGGGGGAGGCGCGACTCGTGATCAATACACCATGTACAGAGGATAAAGGAGAAGCCAGTTTTTCTGCAGGGACGACGGTCTGTGATCCACGCCCTCGAAGGGCTGGGACAAAACATTACATAAAAAGTTCAGTTTCAACAATCTAAAACTGCGTCGACCGTGATTGCTTGTAACCTGTAAGAATCTACATTAAAAACTACGAAATGGTAAACAGATAGGCAAGAAGGAAATAAAATAAAATAAATAAATAGCAAGCCATTTCCCTCTTCCGACCGCTTAGTCGCAGTCAGAGCATACGAATGGCTTTGCCAACAAGTAAAGATCGTTATATAAAAACAGGTAGAAATATTTACAATATATACAAAGTTCATGGAAATAAGGTCATATCGTTATCCGAGGAGAACAGGAGCAGTATACATGGTACATAACTTTTGAATGTGATTTTATGCTATTCTCCGACTCTCAATTCAGGCCATCGTTCAACCCAAGTCCTTACAAATTTTCTCAGACATTCGAAATTCTCTCTATTCGATACGAGATCCACATTAGAAATCAGTCTCGTTATAACATTCAAACCATTTAGCATTTCCTCTCTGGCATCCTTCATTATCTCGCAATGCCACAGAATGTGCTCGGCTGACTGATCGTTATCTCCACACGCGCAGTTTGAATGAGGGGACAGGGCGAGGCTGTAAAGTCTCCCCCTGAATTCACCGTGTCCGGACAGGAGTTGGGTGATGTAGTGATCCAGTATTATGTGCGCCCCTTCCATTCTGGCTTTAACTGACGGGAAGAAAGAGTAGGTCCATCTTCCCGTGTTCGACCTATTCCATCTTATTTGCCATTCACTCAATGTTCTTTCTCGCATCTCTCTTAGAAGTCCTTGGAGAGACACAGCTCCACCAGGAGTGAGTACCACTCCTAGGTGAGTAGCAGGTCTGCCTCTGGTAAGCTTCTTTTTCGTGATCACTTCCCTAATTTCAAGATCGATTGGCAGAATGCCAGCCAATATTGGCAAAGCATCCGAGGCTACAGTGCGATAGGCTCCTGATAATGCCAGTAGAGGGATTCGCTGGCCCTTTTTAAGTGCGGCGTGGATCAGTACGTTATCCAGGCGGTGCTCCCAAACAGAGGCGGCATATGTTATTTGAGAAACATAAACCCCTCTGTACAGAATACGCAGTGCCGGAGATCGCAATCCCCACTCCGCAGTTGAGAGTCTTCTCAGTTTCATAAAAAGAGCCTGGGCCCTACTGGACACATTTTTCACATGTGCCAGAAAAGAGGACGATCGATCTAATGTGACGCCAAGATATTTAGTATTTTCTGCAAATTTGATATTTGAGTTGCCCATTCTTATAGTAGGGTTCCTTCCTCTGTCGAGGAAACCCTTCATGAGCAAACCCACGGTCTTATGGGGAGCGAAGTTCAGTTTGTTATTCTTTCCCCATTCTAAAATCATTTTCAAACCTTCTTCAGCCTTAGATTCCACTTCTCTTCTACTGTTCCCCGAGACCAAGTACAACTTATCATCAGCATAGTCTACCGAGATACATCCCTCAGGCAAGGGCAGCCTTGAGGAATCGTCGAAAAGGATGTTCCAGAGTTCCGGTGCGAGGACCGAACCCTGCGGACAACCCTTGTCGACGTGCCTAACAATAGTGATTCCGCCATATGTGATAATGATGAATCTGTTGGATAGATAGTCCACCAGAATGTTAAAGAGTCTTTTGGGACAATTTCGCGCTTTTAGTTTAGACAGTATCATCGGCCACCACGCATGATCGAAGGCACCAGTGATATCTAAGAAGATCCCGATGACATACCTCTTTTTACAGACCTTCACCCAATCAAGCGCATTTGTAATGGCGTGCTCCGTTGACATCCCAGGGACAAAGCCGAATTGCCTTTCGTAGGCCGGGGACAGGGTTTGACGCAAACGTTGGCGTATTAGTTTTTCTAGAATTTTACTAAATACTGGCAGCAGAGTAATCGGGCGATACGCTTTGACGTCTGTTTTAGGCTTATCTCCACCCTTAGGGATGACCCGAAGCACGCCCTTCTTCCATTCAGAGGGGAAAATTCCCCTCCTCATACACGTTTCTAGCACCTGGAATAATTCATTCTTGGCGTAGACCCATACTTTCTTCACTATTATACCGTTAAGCTTGTCGAAGCCTGCTGCCTTCTTCGCTCCCAAGCCCTTAATTATTGTATCGACCTCAGATATTGATATTCGCATTATGTCCTCCTGAGCGAGGCTGGGTGGGAGCCGTGAGAGATTTCTAATCTGTTTGTGGTGGTCGTTTTCCCCAATTACTGAATCTAATGGGACAAGCTTGCTCAGCAGTGTGCTAAGAGTGGTGGCCACATCAACACTCTCAGTGTCCATTCCCTCTTTTTCAAAAATGATGCTACTTAGATACCGTTCAGAGCCTTTCCCGGTTTTATCAATGGCGCTGTGGAGAGTCCACGGGTCGGCGTTACCCACTTCTTTAACCCAGTTATGCCAAGCAGTTCGTTTTGCTTTTAAGATTGCCGATCTGAAGGCTCCACGAGCATGCCTAAGGTTTAACTCAGCAGTTTTCCGCTGATCAGGCAACCACCCGTCCCTTCTGGCACGACCTAAGGTTCTGGTAGCCTTCTTAAAGGCGCTCTTACGCAAAGTCAGCTCACTCGACCACCACGGCGTCCTGATGGTCCTCTTCGGGTTTGATCTTCCCAAAGAGGATTCGGCAGCTGATACCACGGCTGCGTTGAAAAAGTTCCCCAAATTGTTCGGATCTTTGCACGCTACATCATAAAAGCCCCTTAAAGTATCGCGTAGTGCCTCCCCAAAGTTATCCCAATTCGCCTTAGTGGTTTTGAAGTTCCAGGAGGATTTCGGAGCTTCGGTCTTCTTGACACCCACTGTATAGGTTATGAGCCTATGATCAGAATTTATCGCGGATTCGTGAACTTGCCACTTCGATATTAAGCCTGCAACAGATCTAGAGCATAGAGTTAGATCGATGTTACTCTCGCCATGTATATTTGAAAAGGTGAAGCTATGGTTAGGTTTATTGAGAATTACTAGACCTTGCGCCGCAATGAGGTCAACAACGGCGTCTGCACGTTCCGTTCTTATTTCGTAATAATCGAACCACAATGGCGAGCGAGCATTAAAGTCTCCTCCAATAACTATGTTACGTCCTTTAAGCGCGTTTAGAGCGCGCGTCAAGCTCAATATGTGTGGCCCAACAAGATTCCCATATTTAAAGTAAATTGAGATCAGAACAATCTCAATTTTACCGAAATTAATAACCACGCAGGTTTGGTACTCGTTTGACAGCCCAACCAGAAGGAGGGGACTGACCATCGAAACGTTGACCAGGACACCCGCCATCGGTGCACTGCCGACTTCGAGCACCTCCCCTGGATAACTAATGGGCGTTCTTCCTAACCGTGTATACTGCTCCTGAATAAGCATAATGTCAATTTTAAGGTCAGACATGACCTGCAGCACCTCAGTTGTGGCAGCCCTGGATCTCTGCAGGTTGATCTGACCTATTGAAAGGAAGGAATTACTGGCCATAGTCAGTCATACGTACTTGCGCCTCTATGGCAGCTCTGTGCGCCGGGCAGGTCCTGTCACCAGTGGCGTGGTCCGCTTTTTTATTAAATTTTGTACAGGTTGCACACACTGCTGGTTGGTCCTTTTTGGGGCAATCCTCAAAATCATGCCCGGTGGCCGAGCAATGACGACAAGTGGTCACAGACTGTGTGCACGCCTTGCTAATGTGCCCGTAAAGGTGGCACTTGAAGCACCTAGTTGCACCAAGGTAGTCCCTCACCCTGCATGCATTCCACCCTAAAAAGCACAAGCCGCTGTCGATGAGAATCCTCCTAGCCTCAGGATGGCAGGTAATAATCATGTTCATAGTAGAACCCTCTCTTTTGCCGAAGAGAGCAACGCGGCGCATTGTGCGCAGGAAGTCCTCCTTTAGCAGACCGCATTTTCCTGTAATGTTATTAATGAAGATTTCCTCAAAAAGTGCCGGATCGCCTGAAATTTCTCCCTTCGGAACGTCATATACATATTACTATTTTAGGTAAGCGACCTTGTGGGCTGACAAGTTTGATTCCTTGTTCGACCAGTTTAGCTTCCACTTTTTTTATGTTATTAAGACCCTCCTGAGTGTTTGTCTGAAGGGCGAATCCAGCACCTTTAATCTTCCGTGTTCTTACCACTTTAAAACCGTCTTTGTTCGGGTTTAGCAGCGTTGTCAACTTCTTCTGCGTTTCTTCTGAGGTTTTACCCTCAGGAATGGTAGGATAGAACAGGACCGTGTGCTGGGTGGGTGGGATCTGTCTTGGGATTCCGTCAATCTTGATCGATTTGGATAGGGGACTAGAGGAAGTAGCACTCGCGTAAGATTTAGTGAGGACAGGGTTTGACTGGATGGGAAGGGAAGCTTTTTTTATGAGTAATTCTACCTTGTCTGATAGTCCCTTTTGGGGTTCGAGGATTTCACTCAGTGACGATGCTCGAGCTACCGCGGACGCGTGCGATATTGCCATGCTAGTGACTACTTTTTTAATTTCATCCATTGCATTGGTTATGATAGCCTTTTCCTCGCGTTTCATTTTGTTTTTACCCGCGTTCACCGTGATGGAGATAATCTCCATATCGAAGGGTTCCGGGCTATTTGTATTAACCGACATTTTTCAAACTTTACACAAGAGCAGTTTAAAGTTTCGATTTTTAGAAAAAAAAATATAACTTTAGCAAATCGCATTATTTTTTTAAAAAGAAGGATATTACTGTTTTTATAACATATTCCCCATATTCGGATTCATTTTTTTTCTAATATTCCTATTTTTAACGAAGATAAATGTCGCTTAATACAAAATGACCTATATTTTACTTTTTTTTGTTCCAGGCCAAATGACTTAACCGCCTATGATTATTGTTTCTTATTCTAGGATAAATGACTAAACCGCCTAGGTTTATTATTTCTTGTTCCAAGCTAAATGACTTAACCGCCTAGGCATGCAAATAATGGCTCTAAGCTAAGTGCTTTAATCAAAGAGTTGGTCATATTTCAAACCTAAGCTAATTGATTTAAATACCATATCTTAAACTTATTAATGTATGGCTAATTAGTTTATGCGACTGATATTTTTTTAATAAATTGTTTGTAATCATACTTGAAAAATGAAGTTTGTAGAAATTGGCGGTTAAAACATTGATAAATTAAAAGGTACCTACATACATAGGGTGTACCTATCTTGTTAATAATAATGAAATGAGAAATAAAACACACATTATAAATTGTTCAAAGATAAGTTTTTTTATTTAAAACGACAATCACCTAGGAACAGCAGTAACTTCTTAGCTTACCAAGGTAACAACTAAAGTTTTTATCACAATTGTATAGGAATCAGAAGTTAAACTGTATTTTTATCACGTTGCCTACAGTCTTATTACCTGAAATAATTATTCTCATTTTTCTTCATTTCTAAACTTTAACATTTAAGTATTTAAGAACTGTACCTACTTTTTAAAAAACAAAAGAAAAATCTCTTCAATTACAAAAAAGGTTCTATAGAACCAAACGAAAATAATTTCTTTTAAAAATAATCACAATAAAAATGAAAATATTTTCGAGCGTTTCTTTGGTTTTCATTTCTTTACTTATTTTCTTCTATATTTTTTTCTAACTTTCTCAGTAATCAAATCAAAAACATCTCTCGTTAAAAAAAAAGTTTAGAAGTTTTCTTATCTATTATCCCTAGTTTCTCTTCAATAACAAAAATATTTTTTATCTCCTATGACAATAATTGTAGTTCACTACAGTAACAAAAAAATTGTTATAATAATCAAAATTATAAAAAATAACGTCTTAGTTAAAATTCAACCAATCTTTTCCTTCTTACTTTCTAATTTATTTTTGTTCTTCTTTATACTTAAACACTTGTTATTTTCCCATCAGACATAATGAAAATTGCTTAATTTGGCAGGTCTGTTTCGTCTTCAATATCAGTATCGATCAGTGTATCTTTGCTAGTATTGCTGGATGGTAGGTTGATATATTCTAAATGAAATATTCTTGGGATAGCACCAGTGTCACATAGCTTTTTCAGGTCATTATATTTTGCTTTTGTGATAGGAAGCTTTGATTTATATTTTGCAATGAGTTGTTTCAGTTTTGCATAAATTTGTATGTACTCTTCTTTTACATCATCTTGCATGCTATATTTGACGACCATCACGTTTGGCGTAGACTTCTTGAATGTTGCTACACGAATCTTGCTTATTTTACCGACAAGGTTTCCCTTGAAATATTTTTCGGACAATTCCTCATAATTCTTGAAGTCTTCATGTGTAAGGCCTTCCACCTGATAGGGTCCTGGATCCTTTCTTGTGCCCCGTTGTGTGTCCAACAGAATTTTCTATTGTAGCGTGAATACTGTCTACTGTCATCTCTGTGTGTCCCGGCAGCAGATAATTCATCTGTATAGTTTCTACATTTTTTGACATCAACAAAGCGTTGTGGATGGCTGCCAATACGATCTTGTTTTTATTTTGCCCTGGGCATGAATCCGAGTACAAAATTAAACATTTAACGGTTTCACGTTCATCAACGTTGTCTATGTACTTTTGCAAAATAGTGGAAATCTCATTACCACCTCTTTTGCCTTCCGTTTCTCCCCAAACATAGCAGAAACCATTGCGGGTTACACTTTCATAAAAACACAAGTTAAAAACTGTGTATTTTCTTGAATAAAAGAGTGTCATGCCGCTTCCATATGGGATATTCAATACCTTTTGAAGGTCAAACGAAGTACAAATAATGGAACTATTCTCTTTTGGAAGTTCTCTAGGACACTCTAACCTTTTCTTTGAGGCATATTTCTCTTCCAAATGCTTCTTCATTTCTTCATTCTCAGTTATATATTTTCCTTCAAAACGAAAACATTTAAGACATTTGTCTTTTTTCGGAACATGGAATCCAATATTGAACTCATCAGTAAAAATTACACGGAAAATCCTCTCACTTACATAATCAACCCCTTTGCTGGCTTGATTTTCTTTATAAATGCGGTAGAGATTTTTTATGTTTTTAAATTCTACTGGCAGGTATAATCACGTGCTATCCTTCCTACAGTGATGTGAAGGAAGTGCCGGTAATTGTTTTATAAAATTGACAACTGAGGCCTTGACTGTGTCAGATGTCTTATTTTTTGGAATAACTCTTCCTCTTGATTCAGTTTTTGCTGATCCCATAGATAGTATCGCTAAGTAATATCCAGAGTTTTTAGCCAAAATTGTTGACATACGGGGCGTCGACTCTCTCCATCGTTAATAAAATATTTAAAAGTATTGTCTCTTGAATTACTCTCTTTTGTTCTTTTTCTTTTAATTTCTACCTTTGATGACATTCCTACTAACCAATCTTTTTTTCTTCAGCGGACAAGGCCCAAAAATGATCAAATAATCCTTTCCTTCTTTCTTCACTAATCTCGGCACAATTGTTCCCACATTTTTTTCCAACGCAAGGGTTTTCATGTAGTCTCTTTTCTTGAACGATTGATCCAACTTTTTTTGTATATTGCTGGCCAGATTTTTTCAATTGGTTATAAAGTTTTTTTTTGTTCTGTCTCTTTTTTCTTATACCATCTTCACCAACTGTTGTCTCTTGTGATCTTGTCTTATTTTTCTTCTGTCTTTTCGTTGGATTATCAAGTTCACTTTCGCTAGAAGATTCGTCACCAGTCTCTTTCCACGACGAGGAATCCCATACGAAATCTTCCTGATCAGATAAAAAATCCATATAACTTTTCTTCATCACAGCCTGTTTACTTTTCTTTTTTTTAGGTTGTGGTTCTTCATTGTCAGGAAAACTTGGTAAGTCTTCATCTTGGGCATTTCCTTCTTCTAAAGACTTTATAATAATATTATTATCCATTATCAGGAATAATTTCCATTATCGTAGGTGTGAGATGTTCCCTATTTTCTAAAGATTCATCTTTTTCTATTTCTTTTTCTTGACTGGGTTGACTGTGTAATTTTTCTTCTTGTTGAAAGCGCACTACTTCAGTTTTAAAAAGAAATTTTGATTGTATTATAATGTGTATACTATTCTTATTCCGTTTATGATAAGAACTGTTTGAAGTACTAGAACTTTACTTTTGTTATAACTGAAACGACACTGCAAATCAAATATTGAATAACAAAAATATATTTAACCATAATCTTTAAATGTTTACTGTTGAAATCCTAAATAGTTCATGCGACCGACATAATCATTATCTACTGCAAGCTAAATGGTTGAAGTGACAACATCTAACATTTCATGTACAGAGCTAAATGTATGGACCGACACTGGGTATGAATTTGACAATGAGGCAAAATGTATTAAACGACATTCTTGTATATTTATAAGGTAAAGCTAATTGTATTAAGCGACACTGGATAAGAATTTAACAAAGAGGCTAATTGTATGAAGCGACATTTCTATATATTTATAAGGTCAGGCTAAATGCTTTAACGTACGTTGCCTGTAAATTGTTGCTCCAGGAAAAAAAGTTTAAATGATTGTCTGGTATTTGGTAGTGAGCTTAAGTACACAGTTCCTAAATTTGTCAATATTTTGTGTCGCTTCATACATTGCAGTCCAAAATGGGCCCAAAAATGTGGTTGTATTAAGCGACAAAAATTGTCACCAAACACAGCTCAAACGACGCAGAAAAATTCGCTGATTCCAAATATATATAAAAGTCTATATCGCCCAGAGTGTCGCTTAATACAATTAGCCCGGAACCCGTCGATATAAGACCAGATTGTTGCTATTGAAACTTGGGTATCTACGCTAGTCGGGTCAACAATGATGGATTCTGCACCCCTGTGTCTCTTCCTGTTTGCCTGGTTAGGCGAGACTGTTGGGTGAGCAAGAGGTTCCTTATCAGTTGTATTTTCAGGAGCCGTTGTTTCCATTAGGGGAGCCGAAGTTGATGGCATTTGCTCGGATAAGCGACTTCCGTGAATGCTACTAAAAGGCGAATTAGATATTTCACCAGTACCGAGAGTCGGTGTGGGGTCGCGAACAGTGAGCGACGCTAGTAGGGCGGCAGATCGGGGAGAGAGTTCCTTTTGTTCTGCGAGAGCCTTCCTCAGCATCTCGTTTTCCCTTTTCGTAACAATGAAATCTATAATGGCACTATCCTGGGGGGAATCCTCTCCTCCCGAGTCGTCTGAATCTGTCATTTTTTGTCTTACAAATTGTCTTCCTGAAATTGCGCAAATATTGTGCAAAAATTTTGAGTTTGTTAGTTTTGTCTGTGGTCGGGTATGATGGAGTCAGTCGTCTACGGGATAGGTTTTTCTATGGTTTGGAAACCATAGAAATTTGAAAAATTGTCTATGACTTTATCTTAAAAATTTGAAAAATCGTCTATGACTCTACCTTAAAAATTTGAAAAATTGTCTATGACTTTTTCTATGCTTTCAAGCCGTCAAAATTTGAAATGTCATGCAATAGTAATTTTAAAGTGGGTTAAAACCCCGGATGGGGGTGTATACTCACCTGGATAACGGTTGCACGTTGTTCCCAGGTCGCTATTTATTGATTAAGAGTAAATACCTTATGAAAAAAAAACGTTGTTCCGTGGTTTTTCGTAGAAAAATTGCGGAGCAAAAGTTGCGCAGTTTAACCATAGAAGGCTGAAACTGAACTGACTGATTCTAAGGGTTAACTAAGGTATGGCTGCTTAGCGATTCACACTCTGGGTTAGTTAAGGTTGAAATGGCTGACTTATAAAGAGCAATGGTACTAGGAGCCAAGCCTTCTTTAAGTTTTAAATTGGCTAAAAATCTTGCCAACTGGGAACCTGAAGGATCAGCTATATCCACCTTCCATACTTCCATCTCCAGTTTTTGAATCTGAGGAGGATGAAGACCTGTCGAGATATCCATCAGGTTGTCGAGTAGGTTGGTTATTTGTAAAGGTGGAGCTAGTGCTCTCGACTGGAGATCTGGCAGCCAGAACACCTTGGGCCACCTCGGTACTACCAATAGGTAAATACCGACACACTTGTTTAGATGTTCCAGGACTCTCGGTATCAAGCAGGGCGGTGGAAATACCCATGCCAGTGGAAAGCACCAAATCCTGCTGAAAGCATTGTGATATAGGGCTGCTGTGTCGGTGGGGTCTATGCATACATAACTGTTTACAACATGAGCTCTCTTGGATGCAAATAGGTCCACCATGGGTCTGCCCCAAAGGCAGAATATCTGGTCGATCGCTGTAGGTAGAAGGTGCCATTCTGGTAACAAGGTCCCTCGGGAAAGATGATCGGCGAGTCATTGTATCGTCCCGGGAGGTAATACACTTCCATCCTTATATTGTGCGCGTCCGTTACTTCCAGAATCTGATACGTTAACTGAAGGAGGTTCACTGATTTCGTACCTCTTCGTTGCGTAGATATGCTAGTACCGTTCTGTTGTCCGATTGAATGAGACAAGTCGAATTGCTCAAACTGGCTCTCTGGTACTTCAATGCATGGAGAATAGCAAACATTTCTTTCAGGTTGCTGTGCCATTTGGTTTGTTGTTGTGTCCAACAGCCTGAGAGTGGGATGTCGTCTACCTGCGCCCCCCACCCGCTGTCTGCTGCGTCTGTCGCAATGAAGTGGCATGCTTTGGGGAAATGGATAAGGGAATGCGTACTCACGCTGTGCCTCCACCAATCTAGATCCTCCAGTACTGCAAGGTTTACAGGTACCTTCTTCCGGAGTGGGAGCTTTGTCATGGCAAGTGACTGGAGCTGCATCTGCCTGCAGTGCAAGCGACCCCTGGGAACCACAAACGCTGCAAAGTTCAGCTGTCCTAGGATGCTCTGCGCCTCCCTCAGGGACCATTCCTTCCTTGTCGTAACCTTTTGCAACGACTTCCATATTGCCCGGCACTTGTTCCTGGTTAGCATCTTCTGATTGAGGCCAGTGTTCCATAACACTCCCAGATATTCTATCGCCTGTGTCGGTAGGTGAACACATTTCTTTATGTTGATGGTCCAGCCGAGCGACTGTAAGAAATCCAACGCTACTAGTGTCTGCAGTCGGAGAGTTTCTTGACTCTGATGAGCCAGGAGAAAATCGTCCAAGTACACAATAACTCGAATGCCCTTTTTTCGAAGGATCTCTGCGATCCAATTGGTTATTGCTGCAAAAATTTGAGGGGAACTGCTCAAGCCCTGGGGCAAACATGTCATCTGCAGACATTGACCTCTGTACACGACACGCAGAAAACGTCGATGGGTCTTTGCCACTGGTATATGAAAGTACGTTGGTTCAGTACATTTGAGTACATTGGCTGCCGTGTTTCTTCTGCGGGATCGTCATTTATACTATTGACACTGTACCGACCCGGTTCGAAAACGATATGTGTAGAATTTTTTAAGGAGTTTTTGTGTTTTTTGGAATGGGCAGTGGGTCTTTCCGAAACTCCCATCATCACGGGTGATATAAATATTCACCTCGAGCGCGAGACATCATCCAACGCTATCAAATTCATTGACTTACTGGATAGTTTTGGACTCCGGCAATGGGTCAACGAACCAACTCATGATGCTGGTGGAATTATAGACATTTTTGTATCCATGTGTAATAGCCCACCACTGATCGCTAAAGTCTGTGATATAGGCTTATCAGATCATCGACTTGTCCGCACCGAAATTCATTTCAACCCGCCAAAAGTGTCATATAAAACAATAGAATCGAAGGAATGGCGTAAATTTGATTTCGAAAATTTCCTTGAAGATCTCAAAAATTCTTCTCTATGCATAGAAAGCAACTGGGAAATTAAGACAACGACAGATCTCATCGAGGAGTATAACACCACTCTTTCAAATTTATTAATAAAATATGCTCCAACCACCTCAAAAACACGGAAAGTTCGGAAGTCTGACGGCTGGTTCGACGAAGAGTGCCGAAGCCAGAAAAGGCGAATGAGGAAACTAGAGAGGTCATACAGAAGAAACCCCGATGTTACTACACGAGATGAGTGGATAAATGCTCAAAATGAGTACAGAAGCAAAATAAGTGCCAAAAG
This sequence comes from Hesperophylax magnus, assembly GCA_026573805.1. NCBI lineage: Eukaryota > Metazoa > Arthropoda > Insecta > Trichoptera > Limnephilidae > Hesperophylax > Hesperophylax magnus. The sequence continues at coordinate 2,105,292 of JAIUSX010000035.1, forward strand.
ATCCGATTATTGGATCAATAAAATTGACTCTGAGCGGAAAAATCCACGACGTCTCTGGAACTCGGTCAAAACTATCATCGCTGGTAATACTGTTCCAATTGCTACAGAAATTACACCGCGGGCCTTTTCTAAGTTTTTCTGTGAAAAAATAGAAACCATACGCGCTTCCACATCTTCTGCCCCTCCGCCAAGATTTACAGCCAATTCCACAAGGATACTGTCATCTTTTGAACCTACAACGCTGGAAGAAGTAGGAAAGTTGATCCTTAGTTCGCCAAACAAACAATGTACTCTTGACCCTATCCCAACGTGGCTTCTCAAGAAATGTTTCAATGTGTTATCCCCTTTCCTAGTTCATGTGTTTAATAAGTCCCTAAGCACAGGTGACTTCCCGCTTAAGTCTGCTGTAGTTACTCCAATTATCAAAAAACCACAGCTTGATGCCGACAACCTGGGTAATTATCGACCTGTATCAAATCTGCCTTTCGTAGCTAAACTCCTAGAAAAAATTGTGGCTTCTCAAATAATCTCCCACTTAAATCTGAATAAATTAATCACCAATCATCAATCTGCATATAGGAGGTTCCACTCAACAGAAACCGGATTACTTCGTGTCCTGTCAGATATAACCCTTGCCATAGTCAGGTAAGTTAGCACTTATTTCACTTTTGGATATGAGCGCTGCATTTGATACCATTGACCACGACTTTCTCATTAAGAGACTAGAAGTAACGTTTGGTTTACATTCTAACATCAAATATTGGCTTGAATCATATCTATCCAATCGCTCGCAAGCAGTAAAGGTTGGAAATAAACAGTCCAACTTCACAAAACTCTCTTCAGGGGTACCCCAGGGATCCGTTTTGGGTCCACTTCTCTTCATTCTTTTTACAAATGACGTCGCAAAAATTATCGAGTCATTTGGTCTTTTATCTCACTGTTATGCTGACGATCAGCAAATATACTTTTACTGTTCACCAAATGAGATCGACGGCCTAAAAATTCGCACAGCTGAGTGTCTAGAAGCAATCAATCTCTGGATGTCTTCAAATAAACTTAAGCTAAATCCTTCAAAAACGGAGTTTCTCTGGGCAGCCACACATAGACGCCAACATTGAATAGAAAACTCACCAATCGCTATTTCCGGCAACGATGTAACTGCTAAAACAACCGTCAAACTTCTGGGAGTTTATCTGGATTCAGACCTTTCTTTAAAAAGTCAGGTAAATAAGACCGTTAGCACGGGGTTCTTCTACCTCAGACAACTTAAGTCAGTTCGTAGGAACCTTTCAACAGAGGCAACTAAATTACTTGTGAACTCATATATAGTATCACGTCTTGACTATTGCAACGGCATTTATGCAAATCTTCCTAAATGCGAAACTGATAAACTACAATCAGTGTTCAACGCCGCAGCAAGGCTTATCACCGGGGTATCCAAGTTTTCGCACATTTCGGAGCACCTCCGAAATCTTCACTGGCTGAAGTGTCCTGAAAGGATCCAGTACAAGCTATGCTGGATGGTGTTTAAAGCTATCAACGAAATGGCGCCACCGTATATTACTGAGCTATGCATTCCGGAAAATACTGGTCTAAGGCAGTCAAGTCTTAGATCAGCGACATCATCTGCAATTGGAAGGTTGAAAGAGCCTAAGCGAAATCCGAACACTAAGTTTGGTGATCGTGCATTCGGAGTATCCGGCCCTAAGGCTTGGAATAAACTTCCTATGGAATTGAGATGTATAACCAGCCCAACAGAATTTAGATCCAAACTAAAAACTCACTTTTTCAGACACTCATTTCCATAAATCCGTCATTCTATCCAAATATTTCTTTTTTTTTTCTTTTTTTTATACTGTAATTGTTACATTATCTAGCGATTCCGTTCATTCAATTTTTCTATTGACTTGCCTACCAATGGACAATGGACAATATCAGCGGGAACATAACAAGTGAATCGGTTTAATTGCTGGCAGATGAATCATCTAAATGCGTTTAAGATTGACGATTGATTTTATTCATTAATTTCATTAATTTAACATATATATCCAGCTAACAATAAAAACACCCTAATATAATGGAACTTCCTTCTTCTTCTGGCGTTAGTAAGATTAGATTGTTAATATTAATTTCAGTTATAAGTTGCTAAATATGTAAATACTCGTATATATGTCATTAAGATAGTAGTTATAGGCCTTAGTCGTAAGTCACTAGATATAAGTCTTAGAGATAAGTCAGTAGCTCTAGTATTAACTATTTAAGAAATATATTTGTACAGCGCCCTTGAGGTGATTTCTCACGAAAACGGCGCTATATAAATTAGCCAAATATTATTATTATTACTACGCATGCGCCAGATCTACTTTTGTCATATAGTCTCCGGGTTGCAAAAAATCGGGTACTTTGAAGTGGGAGATCAGGGAAAACCGGAAAACCCAGCACAAAATCGTTCAACACTTTCAGATTGATGATGGGACGATTGGTCCCGTCGCTCTTCAGCACCAGAAACATCTGGGAGAGAAAACCCCGATTCATGGGTGCTGGTTCCAGCACTCCCATCTTCAGCAACTCCTTTATTTGTATGTCCATTTCGGGTGTGAGTCTTGTGGTGAAATTGTGCAACCTCACCTGAGTGGGTCTGGACAATGGAGGTCTCAACCAAAATGGGATCCGATAGCCATTGAGGATTTTTAGGGCGAAGTCGGGGGCATTTGCGATACGCCATTGTTCTAAAGAACTTCGCAATTGCCCTCCCTGAAATCGCCTGGGCTGATTGTCAATTGTTTCGGGGACGACGGTGCGAGGTCTGCCCACGCCCCGTCGGTCTCCGAAATTTCCGTCCTCTGCTGGAAGAGGAGGAAGGGCCAGAGTGGTGACCGGGGTCTGCCCGCCGGTACTGATATGGAAATTGGGTGGAACCCAGATTACCTGCAGAAGCACATTGAGTCTGTGTTCTGTTTTTTGGCCTTGACACAGATTAAAAGTCAGATCTCGCAACCCTTGGGGTCTGCGAGATCTGAGCCCTGAAGACTTTGCTTGCCCCACCAAGTCTCTGCAACTGGGAGACAAGCTTGTCTTCATTAAAAAGGTGCGATACCGTTGGAGGAATTTTATCCAGGGCTGATTTCTCCAATGGAGTTTTGCACAACTCCAGGATACAATGGCGTCGCCGCTCAACGATTTCCGCCCGTTTCCCACAAGCTATCTGAAGGATTGCATCGTTTTTTGCAATACTTCCCCCAAGGACATCCTGAAATTTCTCCGCTAGGGTCTTCGGCGAAAGTTCGGTGTCAGGCTGACAGCTCCAGGTTAGGACGCTCTGTATAGAGTCCTGGATGACCTGCCTTTGTTGGAGCGCCACGTGAGTAATTGCTGCAAAGGCCCTTTCCATTCCTGTGAGTTGAGCACATGCTGGCGTGAGGGATTTGAGCTCGGAATTTACTTCTAACTCTTTGAATCCCGGGTCTGCTGCATATTCTTTTAATGACTTTGCGTAGCGTACGTTACACCAACCGGGAGTATCAAAATTTTGCAGGCGTTCCAAAATCTTTAACATAGCATCTGTCGGTGCTCCCATTAACGGTTCCTTTAATGCAACTGTGGGATCCGGCACATGAAAAATCGGAGCAGCGGATGTACCATAAGCACTGGTGCCTGGCGCGTCTATAGAGTTTGACAAAGACTCGCCGTCAATTTCAGAACACTCAAACCCACTCGCGTCAGAATTGCCGGCGGCCGCGGCATTTCGCCTGAACACGAAACGCTGCAGATCGCTTAACTGGCGCGCCAATTTCTTCAGCATCTTCTTTTGCGATCTCTTTTTGCGCCTTTTGTTTTTAGGCCCCGAACAACCCGAACTCGAAGACGAATCCGAATTCTCGCTGCGACGTCTATGGGTAGAGGAGGAATCGCTATTCTCGCTACGGCGTTTGTGTGTAGATTTCGTCGGAACTACGGTAGACATTATGACGCAACAAATCTGACCGTTATACTGCGTTCTTTCCGCCAAATGCACAACGCGACTGGATAATCTACACAAAGCACTATTTTTTCTTTTCACGAAAAGGAAACACTCTCAAGGAAGTTATTTCACTTGTTTTTGAGTTATCTCAGCACTTATGTATTTGAAAAAACTTAGCGCGAGATAATTCGACCACATTCGAAAGAATTTCGATGTCAATTGACAAATGAAACGACGCGAGACGCCAACTGCCGGTGACAAAACAAACAACCAATCACAGAGCGAGTAGATGATGTCATCCCAGGATTACCAAAACAGGAAAAAGGAAGTAAGATCAGACCACTAGGACAAGAATCGACATGTCGTCTCTCACATAATATATATGTTCTGGATGAGGAACGGCAGTACATAATATGTTGTATATTTAATTAAAATTTTAATACAAGAGCAAGGACTCACATTTAGTAAAAACAGGGGTGATTGGCTACTTGTAAGCACAAACGTAATATGAAAGCTGGCAACGACATTTACTTGTAAATTTTATTAACTAATCATCATTAAAATAAGACATCACCAAATGAGCGCCAGTCTAGAATCTATTCTAAACAAATTTATAACATGGTGATATCTAAGAAGGCAAGCAAATTATGTGTCTATTTCACTATGGATTATTAAAAATGTCTCACGTGTGTGAATAATATCTCGACAATCAAGCAGCTCGTTCCCACGTGTTGTTTCCACCGGCCTCGAAACCATAAATAAACCACTCTCTAGATCGATATCTTCGGGCTTTTTGTATGGACCCATTTTGTTACCCCCTTAACCACAGACGACCACAGATAAAACGGTTGTTTGGTCCTGACAGGTAAATATATTGTGGACCATAAAGAAATCTCAAGGCCATTTAAAAAAGTGCAAACATAGACAATATAACTGCACCCAGCTAACATCGTTCATTCACTAGCCCAAAAAAATTATATTTTAAAAATAAAATATTGGAATGCAGGAAAAGGAAAATAAAAAAAAACCCACAGCTATGCACACATCAAAATACTTTTTATTTTCAAATAGACAATGGACAGTAATACAAAACAGGGTCAGTACAACCGATGTATTGAGCATTGATTTATCATTGAATTAGAAGATAATACTAATATATCTAAACAAAACATGAAACAGAACAAGACACAGAAAAATAAAAAGTAACGTCTCAACTAGGAATCGAACCCAGGATTTCTGTCTTACTGCAACAACTTAATAGGATTTAATTTGACCTTGCACAAAAATACAAGAATATATACACAAAATACATATTCAACGTGTTGAAAGATATTCATTATGTCAAGTAATAAAAAAAAGAATTAGAGGCAGGGCCGACCCTGTGCGGGCGCAATTAGAGCAGTCCCCTTCGGGCGCTGAATTTCCAAGGGTGATAATACCTAAACCAACGTAAGATTATCTTTCATAAAAACCACACTACGCATACATAAAAATCATCAAAATATAATTGATTACTGTGATCGCCTATCTACTACCTAGGGCCTAGGCATCTACTGGTTTTGACAAGGAGCTAGCGTCATTGATCCCTTCGGCACCGGTGCATAGTCGGGATACACGCCAAACGCGCGCCCAACATTTGTACACGGTTGACATTTGTCACATGAGAACGGGTCGCTTCTACGATTCGTTCTTAAGTTCAACAGCTCGGCTGTGGAACGAACTGCCGGCCTCTGTGTTTCCTCCCTCCTACAACATGGGACTCTTCAAGACCCATGTTCACTCCTTCCTCTCCACAAAAAGACCCCCCACACAGCATCCCCAAAGATGACATAGGCCCTGAGGGAAATTATTTTCTTCAGGGCCTCCTGTGTGGAGTTAATATATAAAAAAAAAAAAGGAGCACTAAAATTTTACTTTTGCCATGCGCCATTTGGCTCAGGGCCGGCCCTGACTAGACGAACAACAATAGTAACGCCTTTTGACTTTTACATGGTATAATTTAAATCATAATACATAAACCATAATATAAGAAATAAAAATCGTGTACATAATAAAAGCTTGTAAAGAAATATAGCTTGTAAAACAACAAAAGATATTATGAAATAGAAGTTAAGAACATGTAATTAATATTTCTATTATGGATACTGACAATTCGTGGTGGAATCCATTATCAATAAATAGTATAAAATAAAGTGACATTCGCGTCTGTCTGATTGTGCGCTTAGTTCTTCTTAACTATGCGACTGATTTCGTCAAGGTTTTCAGCATCATTTAGAGAATTTATTCCGGGAGGTTTAGAAAAATAACACATGCATTGACACATATTGATAAAAAGCAGAGAAAAGTCGATATAAAGATTATATTCGGCCGCTTACATTGCTAACGCTGGCGAGACCTTATGAGAATATCAAAATAATGTACTACGGAATTTTATACCTTAAAAAGGCCTACAGAAAAGTCTGTTATATATATATATACAAATGTTATACATATCGCAGTTGCCGTCTGGTCCCCAAAATCTCCTCTCGTGCGTCTTCTGTTTCCTGGGAGAAAGGGCTGCCGTCGGACCAACGCAGCTCAAAATGCCCTTCGTCTTACCTAGAAAAAGACAAAATTTGAGACCAATGATTTCACTATTCTAGTATTGTACACATATTTAATAAATTTCATGGATAAAATTAATTAAAAATATTTTAAGAAAAAGGGGACATTAATGGTGATGGATTAATTCACTGTTGAACTTTTGAACTTTCTTGTATGGGAAAAAATTGCGTTTTATGCAGTTTCTACAGAATTTGTAGGGGGCGAAAACAAAACTTCTTGAGCGAGTTTCACTCCAATATAAATTAGGTGTATACCTTCAGAATATTCCTTCAAATGAGGATTCCACACTGTTGAAGCGTACTGTAGGTGACTTACATCTTATAAATATTAGTTAAAGAGTAACAAATTTAAGTGTTAATTATTATTGCCACAGCACTAGAAGTTATTCAAATTCTCCTGCAAGGGTTTCATATAATTTCCACAGCTTTGTCGTCAGCAAACATTATGGAAAATGCTGGTTAAATCTGGATAAGGTACTTACATGATGCAATTCTGGACAGGTTTAAATAACCTTGTTTGATGTAATCGTGGCTTTGTTTAGCAGTTTTAGCATCCTAATACGTGGTATAGTATCGCGTCGGAATACGGATAGGTCTGAAAAGGAAAATTAATTAAATTATTAGCCAATGAAGTACATTCACGAATCAGGAGCATTGTATCAAAGAACGAGAGGTTAGTTCCTGTATTTAACAACGAGTTCGGGTCCTTCTTTCAATTGGTGGAGATAGACCGGATAACACACTTTAACACAACACAGCATTAATTTATCACCTTGAAGAATTCTAGCACGCAACATTATTTTTAGATGGGTGAAAGAAAATTCAAAATATTTACGCTAAAACCTTCAACTGACTTCAATCTGCGAAATGGCGTCTTGGAAATTACCGTTATTTTTTTATCGGAGCATAACCGATGCTTAGCTTCTCTTTCTGTTACACGAGTCGCTATGGTAGAGAGCGAGAGATCAAGATACAATTTTTGCTCTGAGCCAATGAGATCTGAGCTTTCAGCCACAACAGCTTTGTCTATAAGAATTTGGGTTGAGGATAACTCCTCCCATCAGGGTTACAAGGTCAGACGGGTGATATACGCCCCTGCCCAACTCGGGAGTCGCTATATGCACAGCGACTAGTCGACAGGGGGCGTGGCCAACATATCCGAGCATACCCGAGCTGTTCCGAGTTTTTTTTAATGTTAAATTCTGTCAAATTAGTATTTACCTAATATGCATGCATTGTGTGCGTTGTGATTGAAATTTATTAGCTGGATTTTATTTTTTTACGTTCAAATTTTATTTAAGTTAACTATTTCTGCGATGTTGAGCGGCTACGCTAAGTTTGTGTAACATGGTTTATGATGCAAAAGAAAATGCCCCCATTTACACCGCCTGCTCGCGTCAAGGCAAGAAAAACATCCCAGTTTTCAATTAGTTTAGCGGCTACGCTAGGTTTGTGTAACATGGTTTGTGATTCAAAAGAAAGTGTCCCTTTTATTCCGCCTGCTCGCGTCAAGGCAAGCAAAACATCCCCGTTTTCAATTAGTTTAGCGGCTACGCTAGGTTTGTGTAACATGGTTTGTAATTCAAAGGAAAGTGTCCCTTTTATACCGCCTGCTCGCGTCAAGGCAAGAAAAACAACCCAGTTTTCAATTAGTTTAGCGGCTACGCTAGGTTTGTGTAACATGGTTTGTGATTCAAAAGAAATTCAGGCTTGTTGAAGCTGGAGTTTCCTCAGTACGAGATGTGTCTATTGTTGGAGCAATTTATTAAACATAAATATTAGGATGAGGCAGAACCTGATCGGCTCAATTCAGGGTTTATCTGTCATGTTTTTAAAGGGGTTTGTTCCCTCAATGTTTATATTTCCTTTGTGTGGTGTAATGTATTATTTTCCATTAATAAAATAATATCAAATATCAAATATGCAGCTTATATGTATCAACTTAAATTCAGTTTTTTTCTAATATTTATATTTTTGTAATACCTGCATCAACTGTAAAGCGCCCCTGAGGTGATATCTCACAAAAGCGGCGCTATACAAATTGTCCAATAAATAAATGTATCAATGAATTGCCCAACTTCCTTCATTGCTCACTTATCCTTCAACATGCTATATGGCATCCAAATTGTCAAATTGACTCCAAATAATGCTAGTTTTACTTTACCATAGGTGTACTGTTTTGTAATGTAAAAAGATTAGATACTTTGAGTATATATAGGCCTAATACGAATCTGTACAAAAGTCTTTTATTGTCCAAAAGTTAATTATATTTGCACGAATTAGAATGTGGTTGCCATACCAAACAGTCTTTATTAAGGCTTTGGAATCGACTTTATGATATTGGCCCTATAGTAATGTAATCTAACCAAATGAAATCAAGGTGCAAGAATCGTATGAAATGAAAGATGAAAATTAGGTATCGGCTGCTCGGCAATATTCGGAAATGCTCGGCCGTGACGTCACAAAAAAAATCTGAGCGGAGAACCAATTTCAAATAAAGCGCCGAAACACTTCACTTCGGTATGCTCGGAAATGTTGGCCACGCCCCCTGTCGATTAGTCGCTGTGCATATAGCGACTCCCGCACGGTAGGTACTGCTTGTATATCTGTGGTTAAGTACTGTATAATTCCGTTACATACAAAAAGCCCGAAGATATCGATCTAGAGAGTGGTATATTTATGGAGAGTGGTTTATTTATGAACAACAAGCTCTCTGTATAACAGTCACAAGAATAAAAGTCTATCTCATAAAATACGATCAGTGTTTTAATATAAAGTCATCCACATTAAATAGAATAAAACATGGTGTCAGAAGTGGTGTCAATAGTAATAATATAATATACTGGAAGTTGGATGTTAATAGTAATAATATAAATTGAAAATATTAGGTATAATTAAAAATGGCGAAGGACACGCAAAAGTCACACATACAACATGATTTTCATGCCCTGTCAAATCTGCAAGTGTTGTCAAATAATATAAATAATGATTCAAAATGGAAAAATTGGTGGCAAGACTACGAAATATACCTGGTGGCGTCAGGTTTGGAAGAAGCTACAGAACAAAGAAAAATTACAATTCTGCTTCATTCAATTGGCTCCAAAGGTATGGAAATTTTCAAATCATTTAACATGAATAAGGAATCAAGCACGCTACAACAAGTCAAGAAAAAGTTTGATGAATATTTTGCGCCTCACAAAAACTTAACAATGATAAGAAATTCATTTTTTACACAAAAACAAAATAATTCAGAAGACATCAATAATTTTCTATTGGACTTGGAAAATTTAAGTTTGGATTGTGAATTTGGAAATTTAAGAGAATCTCTGGTAAGAGACATTTATTGTAAATATGTGTGCAAATTTAAATCATATCCGTCAACGCTTATTACAAGATTCTACATTGTCATTGCAAAAAACGATTGAAATTGCAAAAACCATCTTAATGTCACAAAACAATGCAGAGAAAATTAACCAACAAACACACACAGAAAATATTCTTCAAATCAGTCATAATAAAAATACTTCAAGACAGTCGAGAGCATCATGTCAGTCAAGTCTAAGAGGGTCAACTTCAAGAAGATCAAGTCAGTTTGGATCTTCAAGTCGTCATGGTTCACCGTCATTCTCATCATCACAGTCAAGATCAAGTCAGTATGGATCTTCAAGTCGTCATGGGTCACCATCATCATCATTATCATCACAGCCAAGGTCAAGCGGTCATATCAATCCATGTGGAAGATGTGGTCAGCATCATCAGCTCTACAAGTGCCCAGCAGTCAATGTCAAATGTAGGTCATGTAATTCTTTTGGTCATTTTGCTAAATATTGTTTTAAAAATAATTGTCACAATAAAGTCAGAAATTTAAACTAAGAGTCATCAAAATCCAATGATGACAGTGCTAATTGCACTGAGTGTCATTTTATTGCAACAATCAGAAATATTAATAATAACAATTATTCAAGTCAAGCATGGCACATAGATATAATAAAATATTAGACTGTATCTTGGATACAGAAGCTGATATAAATGTAATGTCATTGTCAAACTTTAAAAAGTTAAATTTATGTAATACAATTTTACAAAAAGTTTTTACAAAAGTGTCAGGATTTGAAGGTAATAAAATACCTATTGTTGGTCATTGTGATCTTGTATGTCAAATCAATGGAAATGTCATAAGTAATATAATATTTTTTGTCACAAATATAGAATGTCAATCAGTCTTAGGTCTTCCAACTATTCAGAAAGTTGGAATTATAAAAAGAATATTTAATGTTCAATATAATCATAACACCTTATTTACTGAATATAATGACATTTTTCAGGGTCTCGGATGTTTATCACCTGTCGTTCATCTCAAACTTCGTCAAGATGCCGTTCCGTGCATTGATCCTCCGAGGAAAGTCCCATTTGCCTTACAAAACAGACTTCGTGAGGAATTAGATCGCATGGACAAGATGAAGGTAATTGAAAAGGTTACTAAACCTACTTCTTGGGTAAATTCTGTTGTCATAACTGTCAAGGAGTCATGTAAATTAAGAATTTGTCTTGATCCTAGAAAATTAAATAATTGCATGAGAGAATATTTTCCGTTAAAAAACATTGATGAAATTAGATCAAAACTTATAGGTGCTGCATATTTTTCACATCTAGATGCTTATTCTGGATTTTGGTCATTAAAGTTAGATGAATAAAGTAGTGATTTATGTACTTTTCAAACTCCATTTGGAAGGTACAGGTATGACTACCGTTTGGAATAAACGCAGCAACAGATTTTTTTATAGGATTATGGTAGATTTGTTTGGAGATCTGGAAGGTATATTAATTTTTGTCGACCAATTTTTAATTTATGGAGAAACTGAAGAAATTCATAATTTTAGGTTAAGAAAAGTCTTGGAAAGGGCTAGAGAAGTCAACTTTCAACAATTAAATAAGTCAAAATGTAAATTTTTAGTCAAGGAAGTATGTTTCCTAGGTTATATTTTTAGTAAGGAAGGAGTGAAAGTTGACAAAGAGAAAGTCAAAGCTATTTTAGAGTTGCCGTCTCCTAAAAATGTCAAAGATTTACAAAGATTTTTGGGAATGGTAAATTATTTGGGTCCATTCATTGAAAACTTGTCAGAAAAGTCAAAAAATTTGAGAAATTTATTAAAAAATAATGTTATATGATCATGGGATGAAAATTGTGAAAAATGTTTTAAAATTTTGAAAGAAGCTATTTCAAATGCAACAGTTTTAAGTCATTATGATCCAAAAATACCACTAACTTTATCAGTCGATGCATCAAAATCAGCTATAGGTGCAGTTATTATGCAAAATGACGGTCCAATTGCGTATAGTTCAAAAACAATGACACAGTCGCAGGAAAATTATGCTCAAATTGAAAAAGAATTATTTGCCATACAATTTGGTTGTAATAAGTTTCATCAGTATATTTATGGTAACAAAGTGACAGTACAAACTGATCACACCTTTAGTCTATTTATTTAAAAAACTTTTACATGATGTACCAGCTAGATTGCAACGTATGATGTTAGCTCTTCAATCTTATGATTTAAATGTTATACATGTCCCAGGTAAAGAAATGTATATATCAGATACTTTGTCTAGAGCTGCTTTAAAAGATCATTATATACCCGATTATGAGTCTGATCTACATTGTCATGTAAATTCAATCTATATGAATTTAGCTATTAGTGAAGAACTGGCAGTTAAAAACCCGCTCCGCGGGTTTTTTTCTTCTAGGCCCTGCGGGCGGCTCTTAGTTGGGCTTCGCCCATTTTAAGTGATATTAACAACAGTTACATTTAATAGATAGATATTAAGACATTCACAGAGAGAGGGTGAGTATATATATTGTTAAAACACGGAACAGGAAGGAGTTAATTAATAATAACATGCTAAATTTACGCATAATAAGAATGACAGTTGTTTGAATAAATGAAATTTTACGTATTTGTGATGGATTATTTCAAATGAAACACTATTATTGACTACATGTCTACAACTGATATTAACTGTTATCGTACCTCATATAATTAGCTCATAGGAGACTTGCAGTGCTTAAATATGTGTTACAACCGTCAATGTCTATAAGTTTAATCAATATCGTTTAGTTTGTCACAATTAAAGATAGTTATAACAAAGTTGACTTAAATAATAGATTATTACATATTGATTAATTGTACCCGTGTTTATGAATAAAAGGAGGGTAATCATTTTCGGTAATCATCTGGTAATTCTTTACCTACAACTGTTACTGTATCTAATAAAGTTTAAAGTTAAATTATATATACACCTTCATCAGGAGAGTAAAAATCTATATATAAAGGTAGATTATTACAATACAGCGCCCCTGAGGTGATATCTCACAAAAGCGGCGCTATGCAAATTGTCCAATAAATAAATAAATATAATGTTTACATTTTATTGTGTATACACCGAAGTCAAAAATTAAATATAGATTGCAATTGGGAAAGAAGAAGTGGAAGGGGGGGGAGGGGTAAGAGTAGGCTGGGTTTTTAATAATTAGGAATTACAATATCGTTAGACGGGAAAGACCAGTTAAGTGGGAAAATATTTAAAAGAGAGTTTATAAAAAAATTCTTGTTAATTATATCTGCTTTTATATTAACATGTTTCCTCATTTCTAAAATTTCAAAATTATTTATAGTGAAGTATTTTAAGACCTGAAAAAAACAAATAGAATATAACCATAAAACAATATATTCATAAGACAAATAGAATTTAATAACGGTTATTCTAATAAATTGATAGTTGAAATACTAAATAAAAAAAAATTAAACATATTCTCCTCAAATTAGAATTAGAATTCTGCTTGTGGATAACGATACTTCTAAAATTATATATAAAAACAATTCTGGTACTATTCAACTGGCGTTTTACACAAATAACAATGAAGAAATATATTCTTAATAATAAAGATAGCAAAATTCAAACAAAAAAATCAGGAGTTTAAAAACTCAATTGGGATGATTGTAATTTCTTCTACAAAGGTAGAACCAATAGAAACTTTGAAGTCAGAACTAAAGAATATCGCAGGGCTCTAAATGGAAATAGTGAATTTGAGTTTGCAAATCATCTTTTGAATAATGATCACACTTTCGATAAAAATTCAGGTCTTAAAATACTTCACTCAGGATATAAAGCATCGCAAATAAATAATTTTGAAATTTTACAAATTAGAAAACATGTCAATATAAAATCAGATATAATTAATAAGCAAAAAAAATATAAATAATAATGAAAAATGCCATTACAAAGTGATAAGCTTCCAGAAGAAATCTTCTTATTAGATGCTTGTTAATCGTAAGTAGTCAAATATTGTGAGCTGCATATTTAAATATTCGCGCCATTCATTTGGTTCGTTTTTAAACCGCCAGAGGCGCGCTCTGTCGGCCATCTATAGCCGTGCGTATCCGCCATATTGAATAAGGAACGCGTGATTTTTTATAAATGTCAAACATAATCACGTAACTGTGGATAATTTTCATTGTAATGTAATTAATCCAATGGATTATGAACTTTCTAAAACATATTTTCTTCGATATTATCCAAAAATTATATGAGCAGAAACGATGCTTTTGAAGAAATCTCGTATTATTATGAGGCGATCCTATTTTAGTATGAAGTCGTGTCTTAATTTTCAAGATAGCTGAATTTATCCGAAACAGACAATTTTCATTCGACCAATCAGAGGGCCTAGATCGTCCAGACGCTGGCGTAATAATACTATCAGATATCGTAAAAAATTGGGTAATGCTACTGCTTTGGATGAAACTATGCAAATATTAAAAAAAATATTATTATGAAGGTTGGCCGAATAGCAAGGATAAAGTCCATTACATATTATGTAATAAATTTAAAGTTTCTAATCAGAAGGAACCACTGATAAATTATGAAATTCATAAGTTTCCATGGCAACAAGTAGGTATTGATTTAATGTATTTTGATAATCAAACGTACCTCATTGTAACAGATTACTATTCAAAGTTTATAGAAACTGCTTTCCTAAATAATAATTCCACTGCAAAAAATGTAATAATTCACTTAAAATCTATTTTTCCACATCATGGTATACCAATGTCTTTAGTCTCTGATGGAGGTCCGCCTTTTCAAGCTATTGAATTCAAATCATTTTTATATGATTGGGATATAGAACATGTAGTTACTAGTCCATATCATTCTCCATCTAATGGTCAGGCAGAAAGTTCTGTTAAAATTATAAAAAATATTCTAAAAAAGTCAAAAGAAACAAATACAGATCGTTATACAGGGTGTCCGGTGGTAAAGTGCAGTAACTTCGGGAGGTGATTCTACGTGATCGTAGGAGTAAAAAAGATAAATAACTTTTTCTGAAATTCCAACTTTTAGATGTACTTTTAAGCTAATAACGAAAAATTTCTCCGACGTGCCTAGACGGCATTATTTTTTTCGTCGTTGCCAAATCTACATCCCGCGCCCCCCCGGTAACTAATCCCCGCTACCCCCGGCACCCGAATTCAGTCGGTCAGCTGGTAAACTGTCCCCCGCACCCCCTCCTGCACCCCCCGCTATTAGTAAATCGTGCTTTGAATGTAATGTGTCACAAAATTTGACGGGCGGAGTAAACAACTTTGAAAATTTAATTTATCTAAGAATTTTTGAATTCGTTCACTAGATTTATTGTTTGTTCTCTGCGAACTTTTCATTTGGTTTGAATTTTTGACAGATGTGAAGAGAACCCCGTACAATTTAGATGTCGGTACATGTTTTAGAGGTATAATGGTTATGGTGCTGATTTTATCAAAATCAAATTTTATAATATTCTTATTATTATTATAATTTACAAGTACAAGTATATTACAATGGATTTATTAATATAGACGTTGTACATTATAATGATTTATGATCAATAAGATGGATCAAGGAAACAAATATTTATGAGATGTAATATTTTTGGTATGCCTCGTTATTCTGCTGTGTCATTCGTGTGGAAAACGTTCTTTTTTTTTAAATGATTTTCGGCTATGTAATCATTGTTTTTTCTCACCTATAAAATTATGTCCCGTCTTTCTGGTTTGTAAAAAAAGGTCTGATTTTTCGGATTGAAATTTTCAAAAAATCCCCAGGGTTTCAAAAATACGATTAAAAAAATAATAATAATACAGAATGTCTTAGAATATTTTCCTTAACCGGAAAAAAAATTAAAAAATATAATGCAAGTGGCCTATTAGTAAAAAGCGATGAAATTAGTTAAGTGTTCAATGAGTTATTAATATTTTTTATAATAAAAAGTGTAACGTGATTTTAGTGCAGTTCACTTTTTGAATTTGGTAAAATATCAAAACATACGGCGAACTCTGTGTTGTTATTGTTTACAATTCACATGCGGTTTCCATGGATACGCGCCACTCACAAATATGCAACGTTGCCACGTTCACACTTGCGAATTTATCGGGTAAGTTTGCACCTACACTATGGCTTTTTAGCAGGTATGTCTTTTTGTATGAAAAATAAAAAATTGGAATTTCGGAAAAAGTTATTTATCTTTTTTACTCCTACGATCATGTAGAATCCCCCCACGAAGTTACTGCACTTTACCCCCGGACACCCTGTATAGCTCTATTACATTATAGAAACACACCTAAAGCCAATTTACCGTCACCCGCTCAATTATTAATATCTAGAACTTTAAGAATGAATATTCCTTTAACTCAAATTAAATTAAAACCAAAGGTTGTAAGATTCTCAGATTACAAAAGGTGTGTTGAAAAAAATAATTCTAAAAATTCTAAATATTATAATGCCAATGCAAAACCTATGTCTATATTTAAAACAGGAGATTATGTGTATTTTAAGAAAAACCCTAAAAGTAATTGGTTACCAGCTGTGGTCAAGGAAAAATTAAAATGTAACAGGTCTTATATTGTTGAAGATAATTATGGTAACACGTACAGACAAAATAGAATTCACTTAAAAATGAGATATAATACAAATGTTAATAATGACCATCTGTCCATGCGATCTGATCTCTGATCCGGCACTTGAAGAGGCAGAAGCTGGAGATGAGGGACAGGTGGGAGAAAATAATAATATGAACAACCCTTACATTACCAGATATGGTAGAGTTGTCAAACAACCGGATAGGTATAATGTCTAATGTCAGTGTATTTAAGATTTTATTGTATTGTATGTAGGTATAATGTCTAATGTCAATGTATTTAAATTTTATTGTTTTTATAAATAAAGAAAGGGGATGAAACATCACTATTGGTGTCGCACATCACTAGTGCTAAACGTCATTGTATTGTCGTCTGTGGTTGCAACAACAAGCTCTCTGTATAACCGTCACAAGAATAAAAGTCTATCTCATAAAATACGATCAGTGTTTTAATATAAAGTCATCTACATTAAATAGAATAAAACAGTCCTAATTGGTTTTAACTTATTAAAATAAATTAGTTATGACAACCACTTCTTACTATATTTAGCATATTTTAAATGTCGCAGTACTGCCATTTTCTTCATTGGAGTCAGGTCCATTGTATGGTCGTGTATCCTTGCCAATTAATTTTCTATTGACATCGGTACACCATGCATTGATTATAAATGGTACAGTAATCTTGATAATGAATTGAATCAATTTTTTTTATGTTCGTTACAATTAAGCCAATCAAAACATATATATTTGGCAATGGTTTCTTTAAGACCCGGCATTTTCAATTTCTACGGATTTATAAATAGTTTCTCGCTAACTCCTTATGTCTTGAAGTTCCAAAAAAAATAAGTGTAATTTTTGAAGATTATATCTATAATTGAGAATAGTTTGGGGCTTGATGAATTCTTCAAAATAACATACTCATGGTTTTCGTTTTTACTGCACAAACTGCATTTTTTAATTTATTTAATGTTACGAGATAAAAATTATTCCCGACCCGGACAAAACACTTTTACAAGTGGTCAATTGACCATAATGACTACTTGTTACTATTTTTAGGAGAGAAGAAGTGAAAAAATCCACTCGGCGAGGCTTTTTATAACCTAATCAATCACACACATTGACAATCTAAATATCAAAACAAATACGGTCATGGAAGCCAATGGTAATTAAAACACCTGTTTTATCCATAGGCTCTAGTTTTACTACTGACCGCTAGGTGCTAGGCAGTGCTCTGTAAAATGAATGGTTGTGCACTTAGCTAATAGCTTGTACATTTTAAACATATTGCCACCGCCGGGATGAGAAAAAAAAACTGGTGGGTTTTTTTTCGATATCAATACAAAAAACTTTCAACAAATATTAAAATAGTTCATTATAACTAAACTACCTAAACCTGAAGGGATCGGGAATATAATTTAAAACAATCAAAAAAATATAATAATCCTCATACAAATACATAATCCATAAAATTAATAAACCCATAACCTGATAAATCATAAAATTGATAAAATTCATAAAATTAATAACATTTACACATATAGATCACTTAATTAACTAATATTCTAGCTCCCGTATAGAGCAGTTCAAAAACTGAAGTCTGTTTTTTTTATATGAGTTCATACTTGACTCTTTTCTTTTAATAGAACACAAAAACACTGTAATCACTGCACTGTGTAGACCGTTCACTCTGCATTCGGTCCAGTGGTGATCATCTTGTCAAGGGTGGTACATGTAACTCAGGGGGTTGAGTCTCATATTAAGGGTGCCCTGTCCTGGTAGGCAGCGAATACCCCTGGTCCTGGTTGACTGGAAGCCCCAGTGGCTTCTGGATATAGGTTGGTCAACCACAGCGATGCTCTAAGGTCAGTAGTCATGTGTGGTAGAATCGGTTCAGCCCTGGATACATTAGGCTGTGACCTTGGGAAGGTCTGTAGTTTGCCGGGTCGGGAGATGCAGATCCTGGTTTGATTCTATAGGCATCAAACATATTTTTGTGATAGGTCGCACAAAAATGCCTTGGGACGTCTTGAGGGTAACCACCCTCACTACGCCATCAGGTCCTGGATGAGTTGCTGTTATGCGCGCCATTCTCCATAATGCAGGAGGCAGATTGTCCTCCTTCAAGATGACCAGATCGTCCTTTTTTATGACTTCTTGGCTGCTGGCCTGCCATTTGGTCCGTTTTTGTAGTTCAGCAAGGTAATCTCGTTTCCATCTACACCAGAAAGTTTGAATTAAGGCATTTAATTTTTGATATTGGCTTAGTCTGTTCTCTGGTAGCTCGCGGACGTCCACTTCAGGGATGATAGAAACCTCAGTGCCCATAAGGAAGTGGTTGGGGGTGAGGGGGAGTAGGTCGTTGACGTCATCAGACAAGGAAGTTAAAGGACGGGAGTTCAAACAAGCCTCTATCTGACAAAGTAAGGTATATAATAATTCAAACTGTAATGGATTATTCTTGGTAATTCTATATAAATGAAACTTGGTAGATTTAACTGCAGCCTCCCACAACCCGCCGTGATTTGGCGCCCTAGGAGGAATGAAGTTCCAAACTATACCTTTATCTGCTAAAAACCTATGAATTTTGTCATTGTTCAGCTTTAGACTGGCATACAAATCTTGAAGCTTGTTGGAAGCTCCTCTGAAGCTAGTTGCATTGTCAGAAAATATTTTTTCAGGTTGACCCCGCCGGGCGATAAATCTCTTTAAGCAATTTAAAAAAGTATCGCTTGACAAATCCGTTACAAGTTCTAAATGAACAGCTTTAGTAGAAAAACAAACAAATATGCAAAGATACGATTTGATAAGTGGAGACTTCCTCAGCGCTCCACTCTTCATGTCAATAGGTCCAGCATAATCAAGCCCCGTCACCGCAAATGGTCGACTGGGAGTGATTCTTTCAACAGGTAAGTTTCCCATAATCTGCTGGCAAACTAGAGGTTGGTATCTAAAACATATAATACAGTTATGTAAGACTCGTTTAACAGTATTTTTTCCTAGTATGGGCCAGTATTTCAAGCGTATTTCCGCTAACAACGCTTGTGGCCCGGCATGTAAATGAACATAATGATAATGTCTTATGATTAATTCTGTTAATTTATGCGTAGGCGATAATATTACAGGTTGCCTTTGTTGATGTGATAAGTACGTAGCTAGTTTTAGTCTACCATTTGCACAAATTAAACCATTTAATAAACAAGGATTGAGGGCTTTCAATCTACTATTTTTGTTTACCATTCTGTGATTTTTCAAATCCTTTAATTCTCTTTTAAAGGAATGTTCTTGAGATGATTTCAGCAGACATTTTAAGGCTGCTTCTAGTTCGGTGACAGTTATATTGCCTGCGATTTTATCTTTAGGATTCCGACAATTATTTATAAATCTCAACGCCAAAGCGGTAATTCTCTTCAATTTGGTTAGCGATGAAAATTTTTCGAAAATCTCCCATTCTTGAACATTAGCTGCGAGTAATACATTTTTGCTCTTAATCTCAGGGGGATTCAAACAAGACACCTTGGATAGTGGCCAAGCGCTGATCTCTTCTGTCAACCAGCTTGGTCCCTTCCACCAAATTGAAGCGTTGACTAACCTTTCAGCTGTGGTACCTCTGGACAGTATATCCGCTGCATTTTCGGCCGATGATACGTGTCGCCACTGGTTTGGATCGCTGATATCCTGGATTTCCGCTACCCGGTTAGCCACAAAAGTGTTCCACCGAGCTGGTTGACCCTTCAACCAGCATAACGCTATAGTTGAATCGCACCAGTAATGAGTGGCCGATTCCTCTATACTTAGCTCCAACTTGATATTTCTAATCAGTTTGGCTAGTAGCACCGCACTGCATAGTTCCAACTTGGGCAGTGAAATACATTTCAGTGGTGCTACTCTAGACTTAGAAGTAAGTAGATGTGCATGTCGCTTACCCTCTTGATCAGTTGAGACGACGTAAGCGCAGGCTCCATATGCTTTTTCCGAAGCGTCGCAGAAACCGTGTAATTGTATATTCCTTGGCGCTCCGTGGTTAATTCCCCTCGGGATTTTCAATACATTTAGTTGTGATAGTTCACCTAGATAGGCCCTCCAGGGTAGTAAAATTTCATCAGGTAGTGTGTCGTCCCATGCTGCTTTTGATTGCCATAATTTCTGCATAATTAATTTGGCCACCACTATTATGGGGCCTAGGAGACCCAATGGGTCAAAAGTTGAAGCTATGCACGACAATATCTGACGCTTACTTTCCGTCTTACTTGACGGTCTTTTAATTTCATATGATAAACAATCTGATTCATTATCCCAGATCAACCCTAGGATCTTTTCAATTTTGGAATTGTTAGTGATCATTTGTTCACTATTGCTTTTCCCAGCAATTTCACCCTGGCCCGACCCAGATGACAATTCCGAAATATTCGATCTCCACTTCCGCAGGGTCATTCCGGCGGACAGTAAAATATCATGTACCTGTTGTTTCAACCTGACGCATGCTTCCAAGTCGTCCTCTCCGGTCAACAGATCGTCCATGTAGAAATCGTTTTTTATGACCTGGCTTGCTACGGGAAATTTAATGCGATTGTCCATACCGATTTGCCGTAGACATCTAGTTGCCAGGAAAGAGGAAGGTCCCAAACCGTAGGTGATTGTCTTCAATTTATAATGCCTGAGTTCCTCTTCTGGAGAGTCGCGCCATAAAATCTTCTGCAGGCTGCGATCCTCTGGGCGTACGTTGATTTGACGGTACATTTTTTCTATGTCCGCCGTCATGACGTATCTATGTTTCCTAAAACGTAAAAGATGAGTGTATAAATCTTTTTGAATAACAGCTCCTACCATTAATGCATCATTCAGGGAAATACCGGTCGACGTTTTAGCCGATCCGTCAAATACTACACGCACTTTAGTAGTGCTGCTCGCTTCCTTTATTACCGCATGATGCGGCAAAAAATAGGAATGGTCCTTTGTTTTCTCACATAGCTCCATGTGATTTAATTGCTCATATTCTTTCATAAATTGAGCATACTGAGATTTCAGTTCAGGATTCATTAAAAATTTTCTTTCCAAACCTTTGAATCTTTTTTCAGCTGTGCCTAATGAGTCACCAAGCTGGTTGACACACGGGCGGCGCGGCAAACTCACCACGTATCTACCATCGCTTTCTCGGGTGTGCGTGGCTACAAAGTCGGCTTCACAAGCCTTCTCCTCGTGGTTATAAAAACTTGGAGGCAACACCTCTTCCATTTTCCAAAATTTTTCAACTTGATTTGACAATGTATTTATTGATAAACTACAGATTTCTGGTACTGGCCTTTTTTTATGGTGAGCGTTGATCGGGCCCGAGATGATCCATCCTAATTCTGTCCTTTGGAGCGTAGGTCCGGTATCCAATCTTAGCCGATCATTCTTCAAGATCTCCCAAAAACTCTCAGCGCCCAACAGTATATCAATGGGTGCTGCTATGTTGAAGTTTGGATCCGCCAATTCCAATCCAGGTGGAAGCTTGAAATCCTTCCTGGCCACCGTTGCTTGCGGTAAATTTGTAGTTATTTCCTGCAATATTAGGCATGTGATATCTTGTTTATAATTTGTTTTTAAAGATTTCATTTTAATTGCAACCCGTTTCTTTATATGGGTCACGTTGTTATGTATACCCGACACGGGTTTGTTTATGTTTTCACACTTCAAATTCAATTTTATTGCAAACTTTTCGCACATAAAATTTGATTGGGCTCCTGAATCAATTAATACCCTTGCTTTTTGCATTTCATTATTGCGATCCAACACTCCTATGATTGCTGTCGACAATAACACAGTTTTTTCAGCCTTCACCAAGGCAGAGTGGTTGGACACTGAAACTCGTTCAGTTTCCATATGGTCGCCACCTCCAGGGCGGGCTTCACCATTTTTATCGGAATCATTACTCGGATGATTCCCCTTATGCAATAAGGTGTTGTGGCTATCGCTACCACATAGCTTGCATTGCATATTAATTTTACAATATGAGGCCGTATGCCCTAACCTCAAACATTTGAAGCAGGCCCTACACCTCTTTATCATTTCGCTTCTCTCTCCTGAATTTAACTTTAAAAACTTTTTACAAAAATAAATTTTATGTCCTTTATCGTGACAACATATACAATTATTGTGGGCGGCTGCTAAGAAAACTGATTCCTTTCTAGGAATGTTATTGTTGCCGCCATTTGTTTTCGGGTAGGTAATATTTTTTTTTTCGATTCTGTATGTAACATTACAGTAAAACTCGCTTAAGAAGTTCCCACTTAAGAAGTTTTCACGCTTAAGAAGTTTTGATTTTTGGTCCCTTGAAAATTCCATACAAAAAACACGATTTTTTCCCACATAAGAAGTTTTAGAGCTAAAACTGCTTCCCGCTTAAGAGGTTTTAGAAATCCGGCGGTAAAATCAACACAAACGAAATATTGTGTCGCAAAATATCTAAAATGAACCTTTTTCCAAGTCATAAATTGAAAGACGTTGACTGAAACCCATACCTAGTACCTGAGACCATAAAACCCTTTGTCGGCCGCCGGGCCGTAAGCCGTAACTTGCCGTAACCAATAAATAAACCAAATACCCCGTCTCCTAATCCCCTAACTAGGTAAAATAGCAATGGAACGAATAAACAACGCGGAATTATGTAACAAATATGCAAGCGTCTTTAAAGCCGAAATAACATGAAAGATTATATTAAACTCAACCTTAATGACAACGTGGGCTAGATCTACATTTGCATACATTTGAAGCCTCCTTCAATAATCTTCCCTTTGATAATGAACATAGAGATGTTTCGTAATATTATTGTATAAAATTTTTATTCCATCGAATTTGTAAAACACGAAAAACTTTTGATGATCTATCGGATCACGGTTAATACGGAATATTTCACCTTTAAATACATAACAACATGATTATATGGCGGGGGAGATGGTAAAATATGCATTATAATTACGTTTTTTTTCATTCAAACATCAAAAATTGCCGTGCATCATGTTTCATCTGACATTTGTCGTAAATTAAGTTTGAAGGTTAGGAAATACATATGCATAAATTTAAAATGTAGATTGAAACGAAACTTCGCAAATGATTTTTGTAGTTTTTGGATGCGTTCACAGATTATAATTCCAGCGTCAAACAGCTCGTATGATATAACTTTCTGATTCAAGCATCAAGCCATTTATTTATGTGCGAAATCGTAGCTATTCGATGTCTGCTAGTTAGGTAGGACCATAAATGAACCTACAGGTAGGACATAATATTGAGCTGCGTATATTATTTTCATAAGGAATTTCTAGAAAAGGATTAAAATATCTTTAAAAATATACGATAGTCGACTGTGCCTGGCGAAAATACATCATAACAATAGTCTCTCAAATCTCAAATGCCATTGGAGCAAGCAGCAAGCGTGCAAAAAAGTTAAAGTCCGCCAACTAATAAGCAGTTTGCCGCGTAGACTTTGTGAGATTTTTCTGTGCAGTGCCATGACAGGGTTGCAGTACGCAAACGGTTCTGAGGCAAAGAACCCGCTATCATTAGTTTGCGGTTAGCAAAATTACTTGCGGTGTCCTTTTATCAAACCGCTTGGTAAAATTAACCACAACAAGTCTTTCTTTCTCCCTCAGTTCATATAGTAAACGAAAGCGTAAAAAAGAGACGGCGTATATCCACAGCTCTGTCTTCAACTGTCAAGTTAAGAGTGAGTAATCACTAACAAGTAAATATGTATAATCCATTGCCTTTACACCAATTTAAAATAAGATCAACAGTATGAACCTTTTGGAATGCTGCAACTTTTACTATCCGAATTCGAGTGGCTTTTTTGAGGGATGTACTTTAACCCTTCAATTATTAGGAGACCAAATTTGTCCCCAAACATCATACGAATTTGGGTTCCTGATATTTAAAGGGTTAACAGTTTTAAAATTGTGTTTACTTTGTCCATGAGGATCATATGAGCTTGTTTTCACGACAATTTAACGTAGGTAGACATAGGAATGACGTATGCCCCGGACTCGAGTTATTAAATGGCTAAAATTGAATCCCACTTAAGAAGTTTTCCCACTTAAGAAGTTTTTTTTCCCCGGTCCCTTGGAAAACTTCTTAAGAGAGTTTCACTGTAATTCTAAAACTTGCGCCCTTGACGTTAGACACTTGAGAAATTCTCCTAACGTTGGTAATTCTTCTTGTAATTTTGTTTGTTCCCAATGCTTTCGCGATATTGCGTCTAATTTATTAGAAACTATATAAATAATTAATGCATCCCATTGATCGATTTTTAAGCCTAAATTTTGCAGAGCCTTTAGGTTCACATTAGTCTCATCAATTAAATAGCGCATGGCTACCGGATCCTCTTGTTTCATTTCTTTAAGTTGAAACAAAGCTTGTATATGCTTATGAACGGTAGTTCGTAAATTTGCAAATCTTTGTTGCAACAATTCCCAGGCTGACACGTAATTTAAATCTGATACTTCGAAATTGGCGATCACTTTCGCTGCATTCCCCTTTAAGCAGGATTGCAGATAATAGAATTTTTGCACATTATTTAACGTTTGATTATTATGCACTAGTGTTTTGAATGTCTCTAAGAAGTTTACCCATGTTTTTTGATCACCATTGAATTCCCTTAATTGGAGGTTAGGAAGTTTTATTGCTACCTTGTTTTGCTCAACGGATTGTAACATTTCTTTTGCTTTCGCTAAAATCGAATAATATTGATTCTCAAAACTTTCCCTTTGGGAATTATTCTCGATGTCGTCAGAATCTGGTAGAGATTCTATTTGATCTTGAATTAACTCAAACTGGTTTAATATGTTTTCAATTTTTTCGTACCTAATTTGGATCTCATTTAACGATAAACTATGTATTGAATCCCCGAACCTCGTGAGTTTTCCTTTTAAAACCCCTCGTTTGGCGATTAGCGATTTCATATTATCCATCTTAATTGCGTAAAAACCAAAAACAAATGTTCCCTTTAAAATATTTTCTGCGCAATCGTATTATAATTGAAAACACAAATAATGAAATAACCAAATCCAGCCGTACCTTGACAAATTCTTACAAATAATATGTTTGAGCTACCTAACCTTAAAAAAACCAACAATAATAATACACAATGACTTGCATCTATGCTGTGGGTAGCCGTTTTTTTCTTTTCAAATTATTATATTAGCAAAATACACAGTAAAACATAGCTTGTTTGAACTTGGAAATGATTAAAAAGATAGGAAGGCACAAAGGTACTCATCTGTATTTCTTCTGGAATTGGCATCAATTTTTTCCATCAAAAGCCTTTTGTTTGGTGCTGGTTCATTTTTTCTGGTAAATCCTCTGATTATATCCATCCGCTCGTTAGGACCATGTTGAGAATAGTTTGGGGCTTGATGAATTCTTCAAAATAACATACTCATGGTTTTCGTTTTTACTGCACAAACTGCATTTTTTAATTTATTTAATGTTACGAGATAAAAATTATTCCCGACCCGGACAAAACACTTTTACAAGTGGTCAATTGACCATAATGACTACTTGTTACTATTTTTAGGAGAGAAGAAGTGAAAAAATCCACTCGGCGAGGCTTTTTATAACCTAATCAATCACACACATTGACAATCTAAATATCAAAACAAATACGGTCATGGAAGCCAATGGTAATTAAAACACCTGTTTTATCCATAGGCTCTAGTTTTACTACTGACCGCTAGGTGCTAGGCAGTGCTCTGTAAAATGAATGGTTGTGCACTTAGCTAATAGCTTGTACATTTTAAACACATTGGTTTTGCCGAAACGTTAACTATATGAAATTCCCTCGATAGAAAAAAATCGCAAAGTAAGCTCCGAAACTTATTAAAAACACGTTTTGTTCTGTTATTTAATATGTTAAAGGAATGAAAAAAATTTAGAGTGTATGTTTAAATGCAAATAAAACTATAACGAGAGATTTTTGCTCTATTTTAAATGTGTCGTGTTTTATTAAATATTTTCACAGCAGTCGCTTACGTCTGTTCATTTCAATCGCGTTAAATATTAGCGCGCTCTTTCTAACATTCAGATTTACATAAGACCATTTCAAACATTCTTCAGTCCCGCGCAGTCGGCAGGCATAGTGGACGTGTGTCAGAATTTTTGGCATCTAAAATTACGTGATTTATTGTAAATAATATTTAATTTAAAATATCTTATTTAACTTGAATATTGCATTTATCGGTTAAATAATATTGTTTTTCAAAAATGAGAAATAATTAACAAACATAAATGAAATCTCCAAAGGCCGCGGCTTGTGTACAAAAGTCTACCGATTCGCCAAAAATTCGTTTTCTACAAGGCAATGGAAGCTGATTGTTCTAAAACTGTGAGATTATTTCTTGAATGAATTCCGCAGTCGTTTTTTGCCATTCTGGAAATATTAGAGTAAAACACGTCAGGTGTTTAACAAATACTGGTTATACCATACTTTTGATAAAAATACAGGAGTCAAAATTATACATAAAAATAAAATAGGAATGCGCCTTAATAATTTAGAAGCATTAGAAATAGTAGTAGGTTAAGATCAACCGAAACCGGTCGACGTATATAGCAAAATAAAGTGGTTTAAAACAAAAAAAAATATTTTGAATAACATATTTAATTCAAATGTATCTATCATGTATACTTTTATAAAATTTACAAATATCTGTATGAATTTCAATTTTTATTTAAAAAAGAAAAAAGTGAAGTAAAGCAAAAAATCGAGTATTAGAAATTATCCTCAAGGGACAACTCTGTATTACAAAACATATTCAACTTTTTCAAGTTGATTTTATAATTTTATACTTTATATTATTTTTTAGAATGCGTCCATTTAAAGACATATTTAATGCATTGATAACTGGAAAAACCGAGTAAGTTTGTTTTGTATTGGCCATTAAATGATGATGATGTTTTTGTTACGTAACTCCACACAGGATGCAGGTAATTCTGCGTGATTATACAAGTAAAAAATAAAATGTTAATTTTTCGAAATTCCAACGCTTTAAGGTCGATTTCAGGTAAATAAGTTAATAAACTAAAGGATAAATAAATATTTTTCTACGGAAAAATATTGTTCTGTAGGAAAAAAACACAATGGATTGGTAACCCTATACGAACTCTATGACAAGTAAAAGTGGTGGGCGTCGCCCATCTACAATTCGAAATGCAGAATGCCGCGTCTTAAGAGGAAGCTACAAGCCAAAAATATGTATATTCTTTGTTTGCCTTATTTCGTGACGAATACACAGGTAATAGGCATTAAAATTGCTTGGAAAATGGAGTCCAGAAACGCTCGATTTCATGCGCAAAAGTGGTTTTTATTTATTTTGTATAAAAATTTATAAGTACGCAAAAAATTAATCAACGGAAACTGTCACAGATTATCTTACCCATAGTAAGTTATTTTTTAAAAGTTGATTCATTTGTGCATTCATACATTTTTATTGAATAAATACATTTTTTAGTAGCTTACATTTATATTTTATATGGAGTAAATAATTTTTTTATTTGAATTCTCCTCAAGGGAAAAGATAAGAAAAGCATCAATTTATATAAACCATATTATTTGGTATTCATAATGTAAACAAATTCGTTATAAAGATTAATGGAAAATCACTATTTAGCATTAATTAAGCTTCGCCTTAAGTCCGAGTTCTGTTGATTTTATTTCCGAGTAGAGCCGATTTTCCGTCAGCACATATACGTCGTAATGGGGTAAAGTATGGTAGATTGTAGTTCATTATGTTATAATGCAAACATATTAGATAACTCTTTAAAATTATTGTACTGTTTAAATGAATAAATAAATAACTACAAAAAGTCTTCTGTTTTACAAGTCCTTAGGAGGAACCTAGAGCTCAAACCCTGTCGATATAAAAAAGCTTAAAACAACAAAAATTATTTTTAAAATATGTAATTATTATAAGTATATATAATATACGTGTATGTTATGTAAACAAAAGTAGGTTTAACTCATACCACTCCTTTGTCGAGTGTGGCTCGACATTATATTTCTTACACCAACTCCTATGTCAAGTCATACTCGACATTATAGTAACGCAATTTCGAAAAATAATTTAAATTATCAAATGTATTTTTTTTTCTTTTAAACACTTTATATCTCATTCTGAATATTCCGAATACGCAAAATACATATATCTCGTCAAGTTTCGCCTTTTAGATAATTTTTAAAATCGTATTATTTTTAACCTTGTAAATGCACTGCGCAGTTATTTGGTTGCGACGCATGTAGGTAGGTAGGTACTTGCCTGTCTACCTGCGTAACAATAGGAAGCGCTGAGGGATTTCTCCCAACACATAACAAAGGATTCTTATACCTATTCACTTGTTATCACATAATATTTTGTTCTGTTTGTGTATTTACATTTGTTTTTACTGTTTTTAGTAGCAAATATTTCGTGGCCGAGAAAGCACATGTGTCGTTCGGTCTTGAAAATAATACTCAGTAATTAGGTGAAAATATAGTTTTACATTTCTTTTTCTTCATAATTAGTGATTTGTTAGTAATAATTTAACGTGCTTTATTATATACCTTGAATAAAATAAAAATGCCCCGGATAAAAAAAAAACAATCTGTGATCAATGAATATGAAAGTGGTGATGACCAATACATGCTTGAAATAGACAGTGAACTTCGTTTACTTGAAAATGACAGAGATGTTCCTCCTTCTCCACAAGTTCCATTTTCTGATGAGGACGATTCCGATGAAGATATTATTATCAGAAGAAGAAAAGTTAGAAGACTTAGAATCAGTAGTGATGAGGAGAATACGGATAGTACACAGCAATCTTCAACAGTTCAAGATAATCAAGAATCATGGATAGACGTTAGTGAAAACGATAATTATCATCACACAATAGGCTTCTCAGTTGGTGATAATGTTACCGGACCAAAAGTTCCATCCAGTTGTAAGACACCTTGCGAGTTCTTTGAGTTATTTTTCACTCAAACTTTGTTAAAAAAAATAGTGGCAGAAACTAATGCTTATGCTGCAAAAATAATAACCGAAAAAACAATAAGGAAATATTCCATCTGGCAGAACTGGAAAGATATTACTGAGACTGAAATGAGAGCCTTTATTGGAGTGATCATAAATATGGGTATCGTCAATTTACCAACTTTAGAATCATATTGGTCTAGATCGTTTCACTTGAAAATGTCATTTTTCAAAACAATATTTACACGAAGACGTTTTTTTCAAATTTTTTGGGCACTACATTTAGAAACCATCACTTCAGACAATCAAATGATGAGGACAAGAACACAGAGAGTAAGCAACTATTTAGATTTCCTAAACAAAAAGTTTATGGAACACTACATACCCGGAGAAAATTTGTCAATTGACGAATCTACTGTCGCTTTCAAAGGAAAAATATCGTTTCTTGCATACAACCCCAAAAAACCAACAAAATGGGGGCTTCGAGTTTATGTGTTGGCCGATTCTGAAAGCAGTTATATATATATTCATTTGTACCATACTACGGAAAAATTACCACCGATAACTTGATAAGACCAGATCTACCTTTTACCAGCAGAATTGTATTAGAACTCTACAAAAATTTACAAAATTCCATTCCTGAAGCCAAAGGTTATCATATATTTACGGATCGATTTTATACTAGTCCAACGTTAGCTGAAGAACTTTTAAAAGTGGGCTGTTTTCTTACTGGAACCATAATGACTAACAGAAAAGGATTGCCAGCAACTATAAAGAAACCTAAACTAGTTGTTGGGCAAAAAATTGCTTACAGAAGGAATAAATGTTTAGTGCTAGGATGGCGAGACAAGAGAATGCTTAGCACTAAACATTCTTCAGCTTCTCAGTCAACAAGGAGAAGGAGAAGAGGCACAGACGAAATAGACAAGCCGACCATCATCTTAGATTATAATAGAAACATGGGTGGAGTGGATGTCGCAGATCAATATGCAACTTCATATTGTTTTCTACGGAAAAGTTTGAAATGGTGGAGGAAATTATTTTTCTGGGGGTTGGAAACCTCTATTGTTAATTCATATATTATTTATAACAATTACGCAGCGAAAGAAAACATAAAGAAAATAACCCACAAAAAATTTAGAGAAGAATTGTTGAGAAGGCCGACTGTCCTCAAGTGACACCATCCAGCGCTTAGATGGAAAATCTCATTTTATTTTTTCACATAAGAAACATAAAGACTGTATAGTGTGTTCCAATCGGAAAATTCGGGGAGGGAGAAAAGAAACAACGTTCTATTGTGAAACTTGTGATAGGAAACCTGGCCTCCATCCAGGAGAATGTTTCAAGAAATACCACACACTGAAAAAGTTTAAGTGAATAAGGGCATATTAAGTTGTTAATTTTATATATTTCTATGTTTTTTGTACTCTATGTAAAGAAAGAGTAATAAAAATTACATATTTTAAAAATTTTTGTTTAACTTTTTATTGAGGCCACTTTTTATCCCTTTTTTGTAAATTAATTAAGGAGTTGGTAGTAGGTAATTAAAAAAAAATTAGGAGTGCAAAGGGTTAATATATTTATGCATAAATCTTATAAGAAAAACCTTAATTAATTTAAAAAAAAATATATTCAATAATATTATTATTGGGTTTATAAAAACAGTTTATTTTTAAACAAGTTCTGCTGTGTAATTATTATTACGCGTGACAGCTGTTTCGCCCTCTGAAGGCATTATCAAACTGTGGGTAGCCCACTTACAGACGATACATTTATATTATTTCTAGGTAGGTATTTTAATTTCAATTACTGATTTCTTAATTGATTTTTGAGTAAGATATTAGAAATTATTAATGGTTATTACCCCAGCAAAGTTTCCCCAATTAGTGTAATGTTAAAAATTTGACTGAATGTCTTAATGTTAGTTATTCCCAAACGATGACTCATAGGGTTATTTTAATAGCATAATTAAGTACTTCATAGTGCACTCATATTTGAACTAGGTTTGAACTAGAAACTTTAACTTTGCTGGGGTAATAACCATTAATAATTTCTAATATCTTACTCAAAAATCAATTAAGAAATCAGTAATTGAAATTAAAATACCTACCTAGAAATAATATAAATGTATCGTCTGTAAGTGGGCTACCCACAGTTTGATAATGCCTTCAGAGGGCGAAACAGCTGTCACGCGTAATAATAATTACACAGCAGAACTTGTTTAAAAATAAACTGTTTTTATAAACCCAATAATAATATTATTGAATATATAAAAAAATAAAAAATAAAATGGAGTTCTACAAATTAAACTTAATAACAATAAATTAAAAAAAAATGTTTTTAACTTATAGGAGAAATTTTTAAATATGTATTCATTTTTTAAAAGTATGTATCTTTAGATGAGTTATTTTAATTTAATATAAAAAGATTTAATTAATTAAATCCGTAATATCCGTAGTTTGAGAATTATGGGCATTTTAACTCCCGCGCGCGTCCATTCAGTAAAGTCGCTAGTATTCGTGTAAAAGTTTATTTATCAAGAACCAAATACCTAACGACTCGTCGACCCTTACTACGCGTAGCCGTTAAATGCATGGCGACTTTTGTTTTGGCAACTTTGTAAAATTTGATAAAAGTATAAAATATTTGCAAATATATTTATGAGTTACATTATAATATAATATTAAAAAGAACAAAAATAATTCTCACAGTTTGAAAATCACCGGCATAATAATGGAGACATATTGGTTTTGATCTTAGATACATTTTTCAATGTTTTCTTTTATCGTCAACAGATGTAGCAAACTAATTAAATACTCTTATAATTAGGACGATGGTGACTCTATACGAACTTTATGAAAACTAAAAGAGGTGGGCGTTGCTGATTTACAATTCAAAATGCAAAATGCCGGGTCAATAACGGGCACAAGATATAAATTTTCGCATTTATGATTTAGTACATACTCGACGACATAATGAATTTCAGCGTTGATAGCAAATTACTTAGTGGGATAATTTAAGCAAAACCTCTCTGTGGGATGGTACTCGCTTGCTAGGATTGATGAATTTATGGGATCATATGGGTCACCTATGCAAGATGTTATGCATCTATGTTCTGCCATCCCCTGTGCAGCAAGAGCAACGCTGCTGGTTGCAGAGAAGACATGACTGGGTCCTGCACTTATTTCTGGAAAAAAATATATCATAGTTCTTGAGAAATTGAAGTAAAGATTGACATATAAGACGAACAAAACTATTCCCTTTTAAGTAATATAAAACAGATATGTACCTTCATTTTCTACTAGCATCCCCTGTGCAGCAACGGGTACGCTGCTGGTTGAGATGTTACGCTCTGAAATAAATATAATTATTACATTAACCGAATTAACAAAACATATTATTATTATTATAGGCTGATGCAGTACCTATAGAATACCTTTTAGGGTGTAGTCATGATCGTGGAGGGCATCACAATACGTGCTGTATGATCCTGGTGGAACACGGATACTATCTAAAAACGAAAATAAATTCAATTCTCATGTGAAGTTAAGTTAAAAACTCCTTGGGCAATTTTCTGAAATATTCTTCAGACTCAAAAAGCGATTTTATCTGAAACAAAACGTAATTCGAAAATATTTTCCACCGAATCTGAATTTTGACGGTTCTCTTGCCAATACATTGCAAATTGCGAGGTTAAGATTAACCAAGATAAAATATTTGTCTGTATCTAATATCTCCCAAAATTGCCTGAGGGATTAGTTATGGATGAAACGCTTAAAACGAGATTAAAAATAGATTGGAACCTGTATTTTAGTCCACCATGTGTCTGAAGTTCTCTTGGTAAATCAACATATTTTTGAATGCCGGGAAGATTGAGGGTAGGCAATGCGTCCTACTTTAATGCTCCAGTGCGATTGCGCTGGCTGCTGATATTAAAATGACAACCACAAACTGATGCATATGATGCTACGATTGGAAAATTTATGTATTCAAATTTTCAAAATCTACAACACCAGTCTCGAAATGGACTCTCAGAGGTTATGGTTGGAAACTTGTGTCGAATAGTCTCTGTCAGTACATTCTTTCACACAACACGTTTTAAGTACTTTATCGGTAGGCATTTTCACACATAAATCAACTGTTTCACACAACCAGATATTTAAAAATGTTTGACAATGTTATGATGACAAACAATGGCGTCCGTCAAATTTTGTTTACAGTTTTTTCGAGGAAGTGAAATGGCGGGAAGCATGAGTCGGCCACCTAGCGGCAAGAACACGCATTACACGGTTTGCGAACTCTCTCTTTCTGGCACACGAGTCTTATGGTAAAGTGAGCGAGAAACAAAAAAAAAAAGCATCGCTGACGTCACAAGCATGGGAGTCGCTATATGCACAGCGACTAGTCGACAAGGGGCGTGGCCAACATATCCGAGCATACCCGAACCCGAGCTGTTCCGAGTAAATTGTGGGTGGTAAAACGAAACGTCAGAAATCATCAGAAATGGCGTCTTTGAGCATAAATGAACTATCTATCTTTGAGTGCCGGTTTAGACCGTCTTTTAGAAGTTTCGTAAAGTAATTTCAAAAAGAATTCAGAGACGGGTGTTAACATTGAATACATTGACAATGAAGCAAATTATGAAGCATTTCTGTGTTCTGTGAACGCGTTGGGGCACTCTTTCAACGAGAGACAGTATGAAAAAGAAGTTGGGAGGTAAGTTCTAAACCTTAGGGCCTAGGTCCAGGGTAGGCCTTCCCATTTCTTCAGTTCATAAGCAGCTGCTGATATTTACGAGTTATTCGAAATTAACATTTCCAATCTTTCAGATGCAGTATACACGTTCTGCCCGCCTACAGTGGAGTTCTTTGGGATGCCATTTACATTCGGTATGAATGCGTACAGAGAGTGCGCCCAAGGCCCCCGACTACACCGCCCAAATAACAGCAAGGAGAGAGTTGAGTTGGTATGTTAATACACTCTAGAACCACATCAGCTAGGCCTACTCCCCCTTGTCTTTCAATATTAGCATTGACAGAGCACCGAGGACTTGGTGGTCCAAGATTAAGGTCTATAACACCAAATGGGTTTGTTCCCTTAATGTTTATATTTCCTTTGTGTGGTGTAATGTATTATTTTCCATTAATAAAATAATATCAAATATGTATCAATGAATTGCCTAACTTCCTTCATTGCTCACTTATCCTTCAACATTCTATATGGCATCCAAATTTTCACATAGTCTCCAAATTATGCTAGTTTTACTTTCCCATAGGTGCACTGTTTTGTAATGTAAAAAGATTAGATACTTTGAGTATATATAGGCCTAATACGAATCTGTACAAAAGTTGAACATAGGACCTACCACAAGTCTTTTATTGTCCAAAAGTTAATTATATTTGCAGGAATTAGAATGTGGTTGCCATACCAAACAGTCTTTATTAAGTCTTTGGAATCGACTCTATGATATTGGCCCTATAGTAATGTAATCTAATCAAATGAAATCAAGGTGCAAGAATCGTATGAAACAATCAGCTCTCGGCTGCTCGGTAATATTCGGAAATGCTCGGCCGTGACGTCACTAAAAAAATCTGAGCGGAGAACCAATTTCAAATAAAGCGCCGAAACACTTCACTTCGGGTATGCTCGGATATGTTGGCTACGCCCCCTGTCGACTAGTCGCTGTGCATATAGCGACTCCCCACAAGCATAGATTTTTACCATGGCTACAGTTTGTGTTGACGTTTTTAAGCGGAGTTATACCCCCTGCGACTTCTCTGGAACTCAAAGCGCAGAACAAATTTTGTATCCTCCGAGTGACTGCCAATGATATATAACACCCATAGTGGACTAGATCGCCAACCTGGCGGCCATTGCCGTAGGAATTTGAAGCCATCTTGAAAGAGTCAGATTACGGCGGGAATTCGAAATACATGCATTCTATCGTACATTAAGAACATATTTTTATGTAGGATATTATCAGTTATATTATTATATTCATGTAGTATATTATCAGTTATAATATACTACATGAATATAAATTAAATAATATTAAATTAATACCAGTATCACATATTCGTGACTTGGGTGTAATATTAGATGAAAACTTGTCATTCATTGAACACATCAACTATATATCTAATAAGGCTTTAAAGGTGCTTGGCTTCCTTTGCAGAACTTTAACTAATATTAACCTAATTTCAAGTCCATAGATTGTATGAGAACCCTCTGTATTTCATTAGTCAGAAGTCAATTGGAGTATAATTCACCTATTTGGTCCCCTTTATATAAAGTTCACTCCAATAATATAGAAAGAGTTCAGCACAAATGTCTTAAGTACGTAAATTTTAAGCTCGGAATTCCTATTGATTACATTAATTATGTCAGTTTGATGAATCAATTGCATCTAATAACACTGTCTGACAGGAGAATTATTTCAGACCTGGTTGTGTTACACAGAGTCATTAACAACTTAATTGATAGTCCTGCCATCCTTGCCACTATTAAACTACATGTGCCGACTAGGAATACAAGACAAAATATAACATTTTTCTGTAATACATACTCGACCTACTATCAGACACACTCACTGACCAATAGGATGCATGATCTGGGCAACAAGTATGGGGGTGCTATTGATTTATTTATTGACTCCATATATAGAATTAAGCATAATCTACACCAACACTTTGTTGAATCCTACAAATTAGAGTAGCGTTGGTAAATTAGTTTTAATGTTTTGTCTTATATGTAGTGTTGTTGTAATTTCTTTTTTACTTTATGTTACTCTTACGTTTTAGTAATATTGCTTCATATTTTTTAATATTTTCTTATTATACTTGTAATCGAGCCGAGCCGAGCCCCCAGATACCTCCTATCTGAACTGCCCAGGATATCATCTGGAAAGCCTTTTCAGGCCCAAAGGAGGTGTCTGCCTTTACAGCCGTGCTGACATCAGCTGCGCTCGTCTCGCAAATATCGAGAGCGCAAAACACGAAGTGTTATGGGTACGTGTGGATCTCACCGGTATGATGAGAATTTATGCGTGCCTATATCGCTCACCAAACCTTGCCGAATCAGACACTGTTGAGTTGTTTAAATACTTGAGTGACACTGTAGATATTCTCTTGCCCCGTTACCCATCGGCCGAGTTTGTAATCCTGGGGGACTTCAATGTTCATAATGAACAATGGCTGAAGTTCTCGGGCCCAACAAACTCTGCCGGTAGATCAGCGGAATCCTTTGCCCTTATCCATGGACTAAGCCAACTCGTAGAATCTCCGACCAGAATACCAGACATCCCATCACATCGAGCCAACCTACTCGATTTGTTTCTCACTAGTGAGCCACTCGGGTACAGAGTGGAGGTGACAGCGCCCTTAGGATCCTCTGACCACTGCCTGATTACCACCTCTGTCCCATCCTCCATGAACCGTCAACCCGACAAACATGTAAAGAGGAAGGTATGGCACTACAGGGCAGCAAAATGGGACGGCATGCGGTCTTTCTTCGGCGCCTTTCCTTGGAGTACTGTATGCTTTAGCTCCGAGGACCCATCAATTTGTGCACGCGAGGTAGAAGAAGTAATCACATCAGCAATGGATTGCTACATTCCCTTCTCCGTCAAATCCTCTGGAGCGGGCACAAAACCGTGGTTTGACCATCGCTGTGCTGAAGCTGTCAGACTCAAAAATACGGCTTTTAATGCACTCCGGAAGATTAGCTCCATGAATAACCTTTCGGAATACCGAAAACGGGCAAGGGATTGTAAGAGAGTTCTAAATAGAGCTAAGAGCGATCACGACCAGAGAATTGCGAAAAAGCTGGCTGACTGCCCCACTGGTAGCCGTGCTTTCTGGTCACTCGCTAGCTCGATCGGAAGAAATTTCTGCAGAACCACTTTCCCACCTCTGACCAAGCCTGATGGTCGGCTGGCTAACTCGGCCCGCGAGAAAGCTGAATTATTAGGCAAAATTTTCGCGGAAAACTCAACTCTTCAAGATAACGGAGAGACTCCCCCTTCCATTCCGCACTGCGGTTTTCAAATGGAGGAACCGAAGATCCGAAACAGAGAGGTTCTCCAAGTCTTGAACGAGCTGAAAGTCGACAAAGCCAGTGGGCCGGACGGAATACCTGCCTTGGTCCTCAAGAGGTGTTCTGCAGAAATGACTCCAGTGCTCGCGAAATTATTTAGGCTCTCTCTCAAAGGTGGAAAGGTGCCAGATCTTTGGAAAAAGGCAATCGTCCACCCAATCCCAAAAAAGGGGGACCGTTCCGACCCTTCTAACTACCGCCCCATAGCCATCACTTCCATACTCTCGAAGGTATTAGAAAGGGTGGTTAACAACAAATTGCTCACATATCTCGAGAATAACAATATCCTAAGCGATCGGCAATATGGATTTCGTCGAAACCGATCGTGTGGCGATCTACTCGGATATGTAACGCATATTTGGGGGCGGTACATGGAACGTTTTGGTGAAACCCAAACCGTTGGGTTAGATATCTCCAAAGCCTTTGACAGAGTCTGGCACCGGGCGCTTATCGGGAAATTACCATCGTATGGGATCCACCCAACCCTGTATAGTTGGATTGCGGACTTTCTGAGGGGAAGAACAATTCAAACCGTGGTTGACGGCTCTTCTTCCTCACCGCACCAAATCAATGCGGGGGTGCCACAAGGATCTGTGCTGTCTCCGACGCTGTTTTTATTGCACATCAACGATCTCGTTGAATGTGCACCAATTCACTGCTACGCTGATGACAGCACCGTTCACGAGGGTTATCTTTTTGACAGGCCCCCTTCCACCTATGATGTCCGAACAGCTCGGGAAGTTTTGAAGCGAAAAATTGACCACCACCTAGAGATGGTTCGTGCCTGGGGTAAGGCCAACTTGGTCAGTTTCAACGTCTCAAAAACCCAAGCGTGTCTGATTTCGGCAAAGAGGGAGATCAATGACTGTCTGGTGCAATTTGATGGGAGCACTCTCCCCAATAAAGACTCCATTGAAATGCTTGGAGTTACTATATCAGACCAGCTCAAGTATCGGGGATCCATAGAAGCCCGAGTAAATCAGGCCTCCAAAAAGTTGGGCGTCTTGTACAGGGCTAGAAGATTCTTCAGCAGTGACCAGCTGCTGACCCTGTACAAGTCTCAAGTCCGCCCAACTATTGAATTTGGGAGCCACCTTTGGGCTGGTGCCCCAAAATACTTGATAAACCTGCTTGAGTCTGTGCAAAGGAGAGCGATCCGTCTGATTGACAATCCGTTGTTAACAGACCGATTGCCTTCTCTGATGCATAGACGCAATGTAGGCATGCTGTGTCTGTTCTACAGGTATTTCAATGGAGCCTGCTCTAAGGAGCTAGCAGCATTGATTCCTGATGCACCGGTGCACGTGCGCGAAACTCGACGGACACGAACTGAACACCCGTTCACGGTTGACGTTGGCTTCATGAGAACGGGCCGTTTTTACGACTCGTTTTTGTGTAAGTCGGCTCGTATGTGGAACGAGCTACCGGCATCTGTTTTTCCTCCCTCCTATAATCCGAGCCTCTTCAAGGCCCGCATTAACAAATCCCTTCCTACAGCCCCTACCTTACTCCGCCTCACAACGCCGCCCAACCGGGTGGTGACATAGTTCCCCTGTCTGTGCACTGCACAGGCAAGGACACTCTTGTGAGGTGTCACATAAAAAAAAAAAAAAAAAAAAAAAAAAAAAAAAAAAAAAAAAAAAAAAAAAAAAAAAAAAAAAAAAAAAAAAAAAAAAAAATCACAATTTTACAAGTGTGTATTTTGTACCTTCTTTAAAATGGATTATATCTATTTACTGTCAATATCTCCTGTATAATACATATTCTCCTATGTACACTGCATCATGTATCACTTCTATGTAAAAGCCTTTTTAGGCGTATATATATATATAAATAAATAAATAAATATTTGTTTAAACATCCTTTTATGAAATGTATACTATATTTCTAATTAAATTCTAATTTTCTCTTCTTTTTCGCGTCTGTTGGTGCAACCCCATGCTACACACGCCACAACCATGGTTCAAACAATCCAACATATTTAATTAAACTTGATAAACTTGCAATCAATGATTGATTCAAATTGAATTATTCTCCATTGTACACAAGCAGGCAAATCACGGCTGACCTTTACAAGATGGCGGATCGGCTCTTCAAATCACTACGGGCGCTGCCATACGGGAGGTAGGGTGATTGGCGATCTAGTCTACTATGGGTGTTAAATATCTATGGTGACTGCCGTAAACCACTGACAACGCGTGTCTAGAAGTCATACTATGGAAAAATATGTAAGCGGACGGTTCCTACCGCTACAAAGTGAAGCCTTCGACAGGATCTGTCATAAAACATTATGGGAGAAATTGAAAGCTAGGAATATACCTACCATATATATAAACAAACTATCCCGATGGCAATCAAAATGTTGTACGGTTTGTCAAGTACATACTCTCAGCCGATACTCAAGACCACGCCCTACATAGTTGTCCTTAATTGCTATTTTTTTTTAATCTAATTTTTCTACAAAAATATGTTAATCTTTATGGGACGTGTGGAATTGCACTAACCTCCCGAAATCCTGGAATGAAAATTAGTTTTATTATCATTAACTAATTTTGAACCGCTTGGGGGAACCTATAGACGATAAAAATAAGTAATTATACATTTTTACAGTCCTTCACCATACATTAATATCCACGTTTTACTACGTTTAACTACGTCAACTTCTACGACGTTTTTTATGGGACAACGCATGTTAAAGATATTATTCAGTTTCCGGTATTTAATACATTAAAAAATGCAATCTTTTATGTTCATAATTTACGGTGTGTAAC
This sequence comes from Hesperophylax magnus, assembly GCA_026573805.1. NCBI lineage: Eukaryota > Metazoa > Arthropoda > Insecta > Trichoptera > Limnephilidae > Hesperophylax > Hesperophylax magnus. Next base: position 2,145,635 of record JAIUSX010000035.1, read on the forward strand.
TACGTTTGACCATGTTTACTCAATTTATACAAATATTTCCGATTTGACAAAGTGTTGTCCGATTGGACAAAGGATTGTAGAAAAGAAATACTACAAATAATTGTCCAAAGGAACATAAATCTTTTAAAAGAAATATCCGATGTGGCCACAAAATATAGTTAAAAAGTGGAAAAACATTCTTAATGGCCTATTATTAATAAAATATAGTTTAAAAGTGGAAAAACATTCTTAATGGCCTATTATTAATAAAATATAGTTTAAAAGTGGAAAAACATTCTTAATGGCCTATTATTAATAAAATATAGTTTAAAAGTGGAAAAACATTCTTAATGGCCTCTTATTAATAAAATATAGTTTAAAATGGTGTAAATTGTGTAAAACACAGTTTCAGTTACAGATGTTCAGAACAGTGAAAAATTGTGGTAAAACATGTTCAAATATAGTTTAATGCATAAAGCGGCCGGCTCAAAGTATGCGGTGGAAACATAAAAAAATATGGAAAATCTTGGATATACTGTTGTACTGAATCGTATACATTTCCTATTCCCTTTACATACGAGTATTAGACTCTTGTGAAGGTAAACATGTTTGATTATAATTTGAAATATGTTCTTATTTTGTAAATTTAAATAATTATATTGTATTTTATAAAATATATTAAAAAAATATATTTCGCTAACTTAATATAACAAACATATTACAACAAAGTCAATGACAGACGTCAAGTATAATTTTGCTCCGTATAAAATAGTGGAATAAAGCACAAAAAGTTTATTTTAAACATTATAACTTATGTATCTATGCATCATAGTGCGGCGGAAATTCTGGAACTAATTTTATGTATGTACTGAACCGCATTCTTAAGGCGTATTAACCAGCGGCCGAGAATTCGAATTTGGTCAAAAGACGGTCTCGCGATCGGACGTTTTTTTAGAACGAGACAGAAATACCATATTCATTCCACGGCGAGCCGTACACTCCGCGCGGCGGTCGAAACCTACAGCATGGTTCCGATGAAATAACAATTATTGTGTTTGAATTTTCGGTTGTAGCTTTCTTCCTAATAAGTAGTTACATACATATTTGAAAATTATACGTCGGAGTGCGTAAACATAAATAAATACAAATGCAGTGCGTTGACATAGTAGGTACAAAATAGGTAGGTATTTGAATAAACTTTTTTTTTAAATTTTTCAAATATTTTTATTCACTTGTTTTTTTTTTTTAAATTTTATTTTACATAGGTTTTACAAAAGTGATTAACATTAAGTTTGATTGTAAAAAATCTCTCGTTTTACATATTTATCCGTTTGTACGATAGGTATTACCAGTAAGTTTTATTTCTAATACTTAAAGTAAGTATGTCAAAATAACCTCGTTTTTTTTCTCCTAAAACAAGAAGCTCAATTCACAATATGACATTATGAAACTGACAAAAAGTAACACTAAAAATGGGTAAAATTCGGTTTATGGGAGTCACTCGAATAACCGAAATTGAACTTGATTTAGACTAATTTAGGGCTGGGGAATCCGAATCTGTAAGAATTAAGTGGGGGTCGGCACTATTAACTGAGTTATAGGGTTTTGAAATTTCGTACGCGGTACATAGAAACCATGTTTTTATTATCAACTATGACTTAAGAAAATCAAATTAAAGACTTTTTAATACTTTGACATTTCAGAAGTGCCAACCAAAAAATAAAAAGTGTTGCCATATACTAATAATATTTTTTTTGCAAAATAGGTAAGGTTTTTAGTTTGGGTTAGAGTAGGCAGAAGAACATGGGGAAAAGGTATTAGAATTAAATCACAAACCAGTCTATACAAACCGAGCGTAGCCCACAAACTATTTGAAAACTGGGATATAACTCTAAAGGGGACGCGAGCAGGCGTTATTAAAGGGGCAATTTTTTGTAACAGGAAATAACATGGAAAAAAGGTATTAGAATTAAATCACAAACCAGTCTATACAAACCTAGCGTAGCCCACAAACTATTTTAAAACTGGGATGTAACTCTAAAGGGGACGCGAGCAGGCGTTATTAAAGGGGCAATTTTTTGTAACAGGAAATAACATGGAAAAAAGGTATTAAAATTAAATCACAAACCAGTCTATACAAACCTAGCGTAGCCCACAAACTATTTGAAAACTGGGATATAACTCTAAAGGGGACGCGAGCAGGCGTTATTAAAGGGGCAATTTTTTGTAACAGGAAATAACATGGAAAAAAGGTATTAGAATTAAATCACAAACCAGTCTATACAAACCTAGCGTAGCCCACAAATTATTTGAAAACTGGGATGTAACTCTTAAGGGGACGCGAGTGGGCGTTATTAAAGGGTCATTTTTTTGTTATAGAAAATCACAGTTAGGTTAGGTTATAAATATATATAAATTTAATATTTACAAGATTTTAAATAATAAACTACAAATCTGGCAAATGATATTTAATTTTCTGAATTTTCCATGCATTGATATTATTATTATATGGCAACACTTTTTATTTTTTGGTTGGCACTTCTGAAATGTCAAAGTATTAAAAAGTCTTTAATTTGATTTTCTTAAGTCATAGTTGATAATAAAAACATGGTTTCTATGTACCGCGTACGAAATTTCAAAACCCTATAACTCAGTTAATAGTGCCGACCCCCACCTAATTCTTACAGATTCGGATTCCCCAGCCCTAAATTAGTCTAAATCAAGTTCAATTTCGGTTATTCGAGTGACTCCCATAAACGGAATTTTTTCCCTAAAAATATTAAATATGTTGAATTATACCAATGTAATAGGGAATTGGACAATAGAATAGAAATTATTAACAAAAACATGATTTGAATCGCCCATCACGAATCAAAACCGTTATTTTGACGGGAATCATATACGCATAGACTAAAATGCGGCATTGCCTGCTCTTTTGTAGCCAGTTAAATACATTTATATAAGGAAGATTTCGAAACAGAAATTGTACAGCTTAATTTATTTATTTTATTTATTTATTAATCTTAAGTTAGCTCACATATTCGTGTGTGCTAATAGTTTTATAAACATATAAACATGTACATTGTTTGGCAAACATAATCTTTCTTTAAATATTTCAATAAAGTCACAAAAAAAAGAAACATTAATAATTGAGATAGACATATTTTCTTAATTCATTTTTGAACTTATTAATATTTTCTATTACAGCAATTTCCTTCGAGATTTTGTTATAGAGTTGAACGGCCTGGTACATCAGAAATTTTTGGGTGCTTGTTTTTTTTCTTGTTGGCAATCTAATTTGCTTAGAATTTCTCGTCCTGTGTCCGTGTACATCGTTATTGTATCTCGTTGTTTTTCTTTTCAGTTCCTTAGACATCATCCCTAAGTTAATTTTATGTATAAAAATAAGTACATTCAAATACACAGTTTGCTTCACCGTCAAAATATTCAGCTCCTTTAACATGTCTCTTATCCGTGTGTATATGTTGCGCTTAAGTATTATTCGCATTGCTTTATTTTTCAGTATTTGCATTTTTTTCATTTTCTCTTTATTGCAGAGAAAAAGAATACTTGAACAGTAATTAAAGTGTGGTGATATAATTGTATTGTTTATTATCTGGCATGTTTCTTTATTTACTTTACTGTTAATGTAGTTATGTGTAGGTTTATTATAGCCCTACCAAGAAATGATATTTTTTTGCAATTTTTTTAATTGTATAGTCTGCATTTTTTGAGAAGTTCAATTTTGAGTCTATAATAACACCTAGATATTTAATTTCTTCCACTTTTTTATGATTTCTCCATTTATAGAAACCTTTGGTTCCTCATGCGTATTTGTTCTGCCTATATGCATGTATTTTAATGTGTAAATAAGAAAACACTAGTTAACGGTTGGGAAGTATTTTTTTTAATAGTAAGGCTGTAAGTGACTTCTATCCAGTGTGTAAAGAGTTTTATATTTAAAAAATAATGATTTGGATTAACTTAGTCATTCTTAACATAAAAAGGATCATTACCTTTAAAAAAACATCTCATCAAAAAAAACGGTGAGAATTTTATTACAAACAACAATAAGAGAACAGAATTTGATTACAAATAAGTTTACATGGAAATGGAATTAATCTCCTTCGAAGTACTGTGCTTGAATAGAGATATACTTATCCCAACGTTGAATCCATGACTGGAAACATTTTACCACGAGTTACCCGACACCGTGTGTACAAGGTACTGTTGTATACGTGTTGCACACGCTGCTTTGAAAAAAAGTACTTGTTTTTTGTTGTTAAATTTCATATATTATTTGTAGTAATAAAAATACACGAATACCCAAATACGCCACATATACACCAGTACGTAGTCACTGTTTTTTTTTATTCTCTTTCTTATATGGCAATTATTTTTCTTTTATGGCAACAGTGGCCGACAGTGGCAACACTGAAACAACAAATTTGACATTGACATTTCAAATGATAATTATAAAATACTTATCATTTCAAATGATGATTATAAAATACATAACATTTACATGATATTTACAAAGATCAGGTAATTATGGACTATTCCGACACACAAAATACCTACTATTTAACATGAATTTATTCATTATCCCATTCTCATATTCATTATTTCTTAATTCAATGGGGTATTTCCACAAACGAGGGATTCTGTTGAAAATGTATGGAATATTTAAAGATCATTTTTCTGATTTTAATCATCGTACTAAAAATGTTTGTTTTTTATGTTTTCATTCAAAATTATTGATTTTAGAAACGATCAAATACTGACAAAATGTAAACGGCCGTGATTGGCTGATTCTATTCTGACGTCACAAGCGTATTCCAAGCGCTGGAGGGCGATTCTCGTTCTTTTAGCCTTAAGCTAAATGATAGCATTCGTCAACGACTGCTATCGTTTGCGAAAGATAGCTGTCCGTCGCTTGTAACATCTTTTCTTAACTATTAAGCGATTCTCGTTCTTCTGATAGCCTTACAAGATCGATTTTTGAGAGACCTAGTAAAAAATCCTAAAGAAGCGTGGTTAAGAGCATCTACGATATTGTTAAGAGATTATTGAAAACACAAATTGGTGAAATATAATTAAGTGACGCAAGGTTTCTAACTAAAACTTAAAAAAACAATACTTTGTATTATAATGCATTTTAATAACTGCTTATTTTATTTATTGTGGTGAACGTATGTCTGTCGGTATGAAAGAGACAGGCATATCTGAGTGAGACAGCATGACCGAGACGTATAAAAAGGCGT